>CM067503.1:4051632-4639132 GCA_034509495.1 Acestrorhynchus altus | reverse complement strand
TGGCAGATGGCCCATAACATATGGCATTTGGAAATAAAGGTTTCTCGTTTATGGTGGACGATAGCAGATGAACATTTAGCGCATACTGCACAGCTAAACGCCGTGTTAAGAAGAGCCATCTGGAGGAGAAGCAGGGGCTGATGTAGGGGAGAGGAGCAGCTGGTATTTGGGTGTGAGCAGAAACTAGGATAAAGTGGACACAGACTGCCCAAAAGTTGGAAATCCTCAGCACAGAGAAGTAAAACACCATGCTGAAGACCAGCAGGACCCCGCGTTGAACATGTCCATTCCAAATTGAAGACTTAAGGTATGAATCTGGAAGATTATTATTCACTAAGTTCTGTAAACGATTCCGTAACTGCAGAGAAGTTTGCCGACAGAACCGGACTCTCTGAAGCAGATAGAAATGAAACTATGTACCCTGACTAAAGCCAGACGTTGGCTAAAAGGTAATAAACCCCCCAGAACTGAGCTGTGGAGCAGAGTAACTACGTTCTCTGGAAGGATGGTGCTCCATCCATGAATGAGCAGGTGTCCCAATACTTTTGTCCACACAGTTTATATCGTTAACTGACTTTATTAGCTCGACTCAATGTAGTCACTTTATTTATTAAAATCTATTGTAATCTGCATCTCTTAGCAACAGTGTCATATTTGGAGGTTCTTAGAATGTAGCCCCCATTCATCCATCCATCCAACCATCCATCCATCCATCCATCCATCCATCCATCCAACCGTTCATCCTTCCATCAATTTAGCCATCCATCCATCCATCCATCCATCCATCCATCCATCCATTCATCCATCCATCCATCCACCAAACCATCCATCCATCCATCCATCCTTCCATCTATCTATTTACCCATCCATCCATAGATCCATCCATCCATCCATCCATCCATCCATCCATCCATCCCCCCATTCATCCATCCATCCATCCATCCATCCATCCATCCATCCATCCATCCATCCATCCATCTCTTTCCCCGTCCAACCATCCATCCATCCATCCATGTCCCCGACCATCCATCCATCCATCCATCCATCCATCCATCCATCCATCCATCCTCCTTCTCTACAATCAGAAGCTCTATGAATTCATATTCATTATACACACATTCAGTACTGTGTACGGTGTTGGCGCCGCACCGCTCTGTCTGTTGGACTGTATTAAGACGAAATGACAAATAAATCCTCTTGAACTTGAAGATGAAATCTAGAAACCTGCCGACTTAGATTCAAAAATATGAAACAACTTAAACAGCAGTGAACAGACGGCCAAAACTTAAAAGGCACGATTACTGTGTTCAAAATGAAACCAAGAGATCTCTGATGATCCAGGGTAAAGCATCTTGTATGAAACATGGTGAAGGTAGTGTCATGAACATAACATAACAAATTCAATATAAAAATGAGGATTATTGCTGTTAAACGCAGGACTTGATGAACAGTAAGAGTGTCACCTTGGCAGCTGGGCAGAGCCCTGTTCCACTCAGGCCGGTTGTTTTGGCCCATGACGCAGGTGAGGGTGGAGTAGCCCTGCAGCTGGTAACCCGGCTCGCAGTGGAAGGTCACAGTAGAGCCCAGCTTGTAGTCGCTGCCCAGCCGTGTCCCATTCATCACACTGCCCGGGTCAAAGCACGCCTCGCGTAGCTTAGCTACAGAAACACACCCAGACAAAACACTCCATGATGAATCTGATGGAGCACCAAACAATATTTTCCAGTAATTTCATATTTCATTTTCCCTTGTAGCTCTTCGAACCTGAGATTTGCATGTTGTGCTTTTTCTTGGCTTGACAACTCAGGATCAGAGTAACCTATAGACATGATACACCCATCATAACAACCTACACTTACCCCATGTAAACATTGTCTCATCGCTTTGTGACAAACTGTGTGTTACCTGCTGTTTGTCTGTTTGTTTTTAAATGTCAATGTTATGAATCTAACAAGCATATTCATTAAAAAGACATTAGCAGGTTATTACCAGTTTGTTATATCCCTCTAACGCCTCTCCGCTGCCTGTGCTTTTAAAAGACATTTTGCACGCTAGTGTGAGTCTTGGCTCGGGGTCTGTGCTTTTGTTTTCCGGGACCAGCTCTGCAAGGACAGCGTGCTTGGCTGTTTTCAGCAGCGTCATGCTCACCCTTGTACTCCAGATGGAAGCCGGTGTAGCTGACTGAGCCGTCGCTGCGGAAGGCTATGTGCATGACATTGGAGCTGCTCTCGATTTTCTCTGGCAGCTTGCTGTCCTGAAACGTCCCGATCAGATGGCTGTTGGTGTGAGGTCCATCGTAAATGTAGAGGAAATCGTAGTTGGGCTCGATGCTGAAGCTGGAATGGAAAACAAGTCCATGTTAAACGGTGGGGGGAGAGAGAAAAAAAAACAAGAAGTACGTGGGAAAAAAGAAAATGCATTGAATTTACATTTTCACATGAATAAAATACAATGCAAGTTTGTCAGTTTGCTGACTTTAGGCAGTGTGTGGGTTGACACAATGTGTTTTATTCACCTTGAAATTATTCCATGCATAACATTTTTTTGGAATTTTAAACAATGTTGATCACAAAAACAACACATTTTAATTCATCACTGTTATTGAGGAAGGCATTTCTGTAGCAGTTTATCCATCATCGTTCAGGCGCTCGGTAGCTACCAAAACGAAGTGCTTGAATAAATTAGAAACTTTACTGTTAGTGAGCTTGAAACAGATATCAGAAGGCCTTTGTAACTGCTCAGATATGGGAGTTATGAAGCGACCAGCCTGGATTTGGAGATACACCCTTTACCTTCTTTAAATCTGCCACCGGAGGAGCTACGGTCCATGCACATCCACACTGATCACTGATGCATTATGAAATAAAGCTCCAGTTGATGCACTCCAACAGTAATAGTGAGAATGTAATGCTACGTTTGATGTCCAAGTGCTTCTCCTTGTGTTATTTCATCAGAAAGGCCCATTAGGGCGCCGCGAGCTGATTGTCTCTTTTTGTTTGAACACACCATGTTGAGCTTTATAAGAAACCCATTTCTATTCCAACTTGTGACAGGGCTCCTCATGTTTACTTTGTTATTCCAGGTAATGTCTGGATATTTCCTGCTTGAGCAGGAAAAGGAGTGCAACGCAGCTTTCCTCTGCTTTGAAAGGTACCTCGTAGCACCTTTATGTTTAAAAGTGTGCACACCGCTAAAATGGGTTGAACTGCTGTTTAAGTACCTTTACATATCATTTTTAGACATTGGAACGGTTCCTCACACTCTCAGCTTAGACAAAAGTGGTTCCTAATGAACAAAAATGGTTCTTCCATGGACTTACTCAAAGAACCCTTTGAAACGCCTTAATTGCTAAGAGGGTAACTGCATTCAAATGGTTACACTCTTGCTATTGTGAAGAACCTTTACACTGGTAAAGGACCGAGACGACATGGAAGTGATCAAAAGATTTTACTGATAATCCATCCATCCATCCATCCATCCATCCATCCATCCATCCATCCATCCATCCATCCATCCATCCATCTATCTTACTATGGGAAACATGGTGCTAATCCAGTACCATGGAGGAAACCAGCATGGACAAGGGGAGAATGACCACCCACAACAGGACTTTGGGACGTTTGGGAAGACCTGGATGACCTAATGTCCTTTTCACAGATCGACTCCGGAAAACTTCCAGTGAATCAGGTTCAGACATTACCTGAAGTTGTCCTTTCACACATGTAGCGCTCATTCGGAACTCTTCCACTATTGGGAGTCAAAGAACCATTTGGTCCTCGTTTCCTAGACCACTCCTGTGTTGTCTATGATGTAGGACTTGTCCAAAGCCCAATGAGAAACTACAAAATGCCAACACGTCCTCAGAGCTCCACAGCAACTGTACCACTTATATAATTAGGGATGGCATCCTGCATACACAATGCTTCATTAACATTTGAGCGAAGGAGCAGGTTCAGGGCTGCGTTCTCACCAGCAGAAAAGCACTGTGAGCAACATTCATTAACGTTTTGTTCAGGAGACCAAACAGAACGGTGGTTTTCACACCCAGCACACACTGGGGCTATGAGAGCTGAAATTTCACAAAAGACCAGTGTGGTGATTTTGGATCACAGAGGTATTTGAAGAGGGCTGCTCTTTGTGTTCTTCATGGGAGGAAAAAGGCGTAATGGAAGAAAATGCCTAGAGCGGAACCATCAGTGGAAATTGTAGGCGGAGAAACAGTCCCGAATGGCGATGGCAATGCTCTGTGAAAAGGTAGACGGGAATGCTCCATTTCACAGCTCACTTCCGAAAAGAGAGAGGGAGGGGGATTTCTCCTCTACTTTACAGCAGTGGGCAAAAGCCAGAGACCACCCTCCACATATACGGAATTTTAAAAAAATCTTCTTTTTCAGGAAAACATGTGATATAAGAGAATCCACTCACAGAAGAAAGCAGAATGTCACAGTAGAATAAGTGACGGCTGAAAAATGGACCCCTAAGGTCTATCGTACGAGACCTGATCTGACCCACGAGACGGAACATCACTTACAACCTAATTCAGTCAATCTGTCAAGACATATTTGGCATCTCTGTAAACAGTCGTGCTTGTCTAGTACACAAAGTCCAATGTGTTCTAGAACTGGAGTAACTGGAACTATTTCGGTCCCATCACAGATTGTGGTATCGTTCAGCTTAGTGTGGAATAGTACTACAAAGTGGGATGTCATGATTAGGACCGAACCCCCTGAAAACTCCAGAATACTCCCACCACCATGTTTAAGAGATGAGGTCATATGACTTTAACGATGGAAATATAAGAAATAATGCTGCAGAACCACTGAAAATGAGTCCACTGGAAAAAAAATGAATGAAAGCTATAATGAAATATGGTGGCGGCAACGTTTTGTTGAGACGTATTTGTAACGTCCCGTTAAATATGATCAGTGGGGTTTGAACTAGAAATGAAATAAATAAAAGGAGCTAAAAAGGAGTGTGAGACAGCAGCTTGGATCAATGTACAATATAAAAAGAGAACACCCCATGAAGCTGATGATGTTCACACCTCCTGAGAGGATATCTTTTCTCACTTACCACACGGGGAGAGCACATTTCCAGGTACAAAGTTTCAGATTAATTGAATTTTGTGGCTTCTTTAGAGATCAAAGGGACTCAAAGTTTGATAGTCCGTTTTAATTTACCTCCCCTTTGAACACGTCTTCCGTTCTGACCCACCATTTAACTTCAGTTTATATGTGTGGGGAACGTTACACTGTCAATGAACATCCCAGAAGCAGAGTGGAGTGAGATCTTACCTGATAAATGCTAATGAGATGACGTAATCCGAGTGCACAGTGATGAACCAATCGCAGTCCTTGCTGTGTGGGTATGGATGAGGGAAGTTTGGCGATAAGATGAAGCCGGAAGACCCCGTGATATTCCCCCCACAAGGAGCTGGAAGACAAGAGACACTTCATGTTATTAACTGACGGCAATGAGGTTTGTGGTGCTGTTCTGGACACTCAGCTGCTTCAGATCGATATATGTTCTTCATCCAAAGAGCATATCATTGGAAGTGTGGGACTAGATACATCTGTGTAACAGCTAGAATAATAACTGATCAACAGAAGAGGTGTCTCTCAGTACGTCGTCGCGTTTACCGCGACATTCCAGACGTCCCTGCATGGAGTTGTTGAGGTTCCTGATGGTGTCCTGTGATGATCCATCCCATGCAGCTTGAATGTTCTCACTCAGTTCGGCAGAGGGTGTGGTAGGGGTGGAGTGTTGATAGAGCGTCCAATAACATCCCACACATTTCCAATCAGGGACAGATCTGGAGATGAGACCGACCACGGCGTAGTATCTGTGTCTTCAAGGTGAGCTCTTGAGACGGCAGCAGTGTGTGGAGGAGTGTCGTCCTGCTGCAATAGCGTAGGACCTCATTAACGTAACGCCGGGCTGTCAAAATGTCTGTGATGAAGACCAAAGGTGGTCCTGCATCATATGAAATCGCCTCCCCACACCATGACACCTTCTGGACATGTGACAACAAACCATTAATCTTGGCTCTGACCACAATGCCTCCAAACACGGGTTCGTTGATTGTCTTCACCAAGACAAAAGCAAGGACTCGTCACTGAAGGTGACCTGCTGCCATTCTGAGTGACACCACTGCAGCCGCGCAATCGCTTGGTACCTTCTGGGTGTGACTGCAACACAAAGGGTTCCATAAAACCTTCATTGCTGTCTTATAGATTTTGATTGCAGGTGCATGTTTGAGGATTTGATGGACAAAAAATGTCAAGACAACATAAATTCCACCATTATCTTTATTAATTCTGTATCTGGGCAAGTTCCTTTAGCTTGGTCTGAGAAGTTCCTCCAACATGCTGCTACGTTTTGTGTGTTTTTGTTGATTATTTTGATTTGATGAGACTATTTTAGCATCTTATTTTAAAAGAAAGCTGCTAAATAAGCTGTATAAATGGTTATATTCCGCAGTTTCCACTAACACACCTGTACAGTCCTTCTCATTGAATATTCCAGTTAGGAAAGGAAAAGGCTCAAGAGTGGCAGCTTAGTGGACCTGAGTATCGAACCCACACTCGTTTAATCAATAACCCAGTGCTTTAACCACTGAGCCTCCACTCGTTTTAATACTTTGTAAGCAGTATCTCAATCCCAGTACACGGCAACACAGTACTCCAAATTAGTTCGTACTGTGCCGTCCTAATGAGAGAAATTCCCCAATTCCCAAGTGAGGAAAGTATGAAATATAGATAAGCCTGTCACCTGACATTCACTATCTTCATCCTGCTAGAGGCGTAGGGTGAAGACCTGCCCAGTAGGCCCCGAGGCATCTCTCAATGACTTCACTTTGAGGAGTGCCGGGTGAGTTTGTGGTGTGAAGATAGAAAGGAGAGCCTCTAGCGTTTAAAGGGTCCACATTATGGAGACGTCAATCTTCCTCCTTATTATGATACACTGCATGTCCAGATGTTTGTGGACACCCCTTCTTATCAACGCATGCAGCTCCTTTCAGATGCACCCATTGACACAGATGTGTCTAGTCCCTGTCGAGAAGTACTGCCAATGCAATAGGACTCTCTGGAGCAGACACACATGGATGTATTGGTAGAGGTGTGGACCAGACGGGGTATAAAGCCCAAGAATTAAGCTGAGGAACAGTGGAACTCCAGTGTTCTCCAGAACTTTTTGATGAGCTGAGGAGTTGAGGAGTTGGGGGTGAGGTGGGCTGGTGATCATCCAACGTCGTGACCTCACTAAAGGCTCTTGTTGAATGCCATCTCAACAATGATCCAATGTCTAGTTGAAAGTTGTCGCTGGACAGTAGAGACAGGATACCCTTGGTTTGAGAAGAAATCACGGTTGTGTCCTAATACTTTGGTCCATATAGTGTACAATCAGAGAGGGAGTGGACAAGTTCACATGAAGTTCAAGGGTGTTCACGCGTGTCCCATTGTCTTCGTGGCTCGTTCAGGGTTCTATCATATTGTATGGATGTCAATCCACCCAAAAGTAGTCTTATCGTGAGCAGCCCGTGATTACATCATAACTCAGCACCTATTTATAGCAGCAGGACTTTAAGGTCGCATACGCTGACAGAAATCAAGGCTAGTCCAACGGTACAAACCAACTCCAATAGAGCATCTCTATTTACACTGTGACTTAGCCAAAGCCCAGGCTTAATCTCAGTCCATGAAAGCAATTAAGGAAAGGCAGACAGTGTGGCAAAGACAAGCAGTGCTGCCGACTGAACCCTAACCTGAGACCTGCAATAAACTTTCCCCTGTTATTAATGAGGAAGATGTTTGGACAGGCTGAGGCATCCGAGGTGTGGAATAGTCTAAAAGAAAGAGGTACTGGCTTTGGGATGTCAGCGGAAGCCAGTGGAAGTAACGTGCTCCCCGCAGTGGTGTGCACTTTCACATCAACACCTACTTGCATGCAAGGAGAGCATATGTCAGATCGCGTCAGTGGAACACCATGCTGCTTGGCTTTGGCAGCAGTGCGCGAATGACAAACTCCATCACCTTCACATCATTTAGTCTCACGTTACTACATTACCAGCACACACACTCGTTTGTGAAAAGAAATAAAAAAAAAAGAGGAAGAAGAAGAAGAAGAAGAAGCTTGGAGCACTTTGATGGCAGCTGTCAGACAAAATCGCTTTCCAAACCGCAGGTGCTGGCAGAATACCCGCAGTTACACTGTGACATTTATCATGGGACAACGACTCGGCCAACACAGCGAGGGTACCCACGTGCCCCGGTACACCGTCCTTCCGAGTGCTGATCGGGTGCTCGATCAGGTTTTTCTGTCAGCGAGATTTATTATTAAGGGCCATTTTATAAGTTTTGAAAAGAGTGAAAACTCGTTTCCGACCGCTTTCTGAGGCAGTCCGTCGGCCCTGACAGGTGTGAAATGAGCCCCCTTCTTCGATATTCCCTGAGTCTCAGGTGAAAGTTTCTGCAAATTGAAAAAAAAAAAATATATATATATATATATAAATAAAATCGAATAGAGGTGCTGATGCAGGCATATTTTAATGGCTCACTATGGGCTTTATGAAGCCCAATCCAGATCCAATCTGATCCTTTGTTGAGGCAGTTTTACTCCGTCACGCTGTAATTTGATTTATGACACCTTGGCATAGGTGATGCAAACACACGTCTTCCGCCGCTTGCAGAAGCGAAACATGGTTTCGAAACATGAACAAGCGGTTTAAACATCCTCAGTGTGGAAAATGGAAACAGCCAATAGCCACTTGTTAGTGTATAAATTATCATGAGTAAGCACTAAACCCAAGGCTTATTACGGTCATTAATCATAATGCAGGAACTACTACGAATTACTTGGCAACCCTTTATCATATTTTGTGTAGTCCCACAGGGTTCTATTTTAGGGTCTACGACACTGTGTTAATTATGAGAGAACTGCAGTTATGGTGGTGAGGAACTGTGGTGCTGAGGGGCTTTTACAGTTGGAAACAACAACTATGAAATACAGTTGCGGTGGGACGTCCTCTCGACTCATCACGCCAAAGCTATATTAGGTTTTCAAACACAAACAAAGAACTTCCATTAATAAGTGGCTCTGAAATTCCTAAACGTCTTTTAACCTGTCTCGACAAGTGATCGTGATTGGCTACAGCTGGCAGCTTCTCTGTCCCCACATAGGAGGAGCTTGTTTACCAGCACTTCCTGGATTGAGAAACACACAGCAGAGCGGGAAAGTTCGAGGAGCTCAGTGCGCATCGGAGGACGAGCGCAGAGCAGCTGCAGAATTGCAAGGACCACCAAGGCAGAGACATGAAGCCGGACATGATACAGGACACCATAAAGGGTTATTTCATGTACGAAGGAAAAAAAAAGCAGAAATGTATTTATTTCACTTCACATTCAGTCTAATATAGTCACACACGGAAAACCTGAGACTTAGCTTATTAAGACAAATAACAATCGCTTGGACCCTGATGACCACCAACAGCAATGGTAAGCTCATGTATTATTCATTTTGAAGACGCAGTGGTTCAAGCACCATCATTGACACCGTTTTTTAAATATATAATAATAAAAATAATAATTATTATTATAATACAGGCAGCATTTCAGCAGTAATCACATCTCATGCTGAAAAAAGGACTGATTTAAAAAGTGTACTCTTTGTTTTCAAGACACTATATGTCCTGACCCAACAATATTTCACCAGTACGATTAGTCCATATACCTCATGCAGGGCACTTTGATGTGCTAATAAATCAGTGTTAACTGTCCCATGATAACGATTAAAACATACAGCTGACTGTGCATTTTCTTTAGCTGCCCCCAGACTGTGGAATACATTAGCCCATGGAGATCTGCCTCAACTACTGACATACAAATCTCACCTCAAAACCTTTTCCTGTATCTGAATTTGGAATTTGATTCAAATTATGTGACTAAGGGGGACGGACAGTGTTTGTGCACTATTCTTTACTGGACATTATGTGCATTGTCCCTGCTTTTTTACTGTAGAGCCGTGCAGCACCTTGGTCATGTCCTTAAAGCGTGTACTCTGACATTTAGATTCTCAGTACTCAGGATTCCCAGTCAGGATTGGGACTCGGAATGTAAGGGCATAGACATTCTATTGGTTCCGGACGTCTTTACTCACCAATGCAGGTAGGTGGGCTGGGCTGCCAGTAGAATCTATTTTCCACCTGGATGCAGGTGATGCGTGGCTCCCCCTGCAGCTCGTAGCCAGGGTCACACACGAAGGTCACAGAGTCACCGGGCTCCTTCCCCTCGCCACTCCGTGTGCCGTTCATGGGCGTTCCCGGGTCCCTGCAGGCTGTCGCCACGGAGCCTGCGGAAACAACGACAACAGCCACCGGCTGAGTGACTTTGATGCTTTACTTGCTGCCTCGGCAGGAGATGACATTACCGCAGGCACTGAGCCAGAACTGTCCACCCAGCCCTGCAGAGCGTTTCAGCAGGTGCCTTCACACTCCTGCTCCTCCCACGCACACACACACACACACACACACCCTTTCTAAACAGTGGAGAGCTTCCAGAGACTGCTTACTGGCAGAGTTTTCAGCTCGTTTGGATTAAGATTATTTAGCCTCTTGAAAAGACCACTTCAGTGAAAAGCTGCTAAGACTATGATCTGGCGTAGAGGAGTCACGTTCACAAAGGTGTGTTACAGGAACACATTCTTTGATTTTATTTTTTATTGTTGTTTTAAAAAAGACGATATACTGTTTTCATAAAACTCATCGGATTGCAGTGCTATCGGGAAGGAAGATAAAGACGTCGTGTCTCTCAGTAACGTCTCTGCATGGAGGTGTTGAGGTTCCTGACGGTGTCCTGTGATGATCCATCCCATGCAGCTTGAATGTTCTCACTCAGTTCTGCAGATGGTGTGGTAGGGGTGGAGTGTTGATAGAGCGTCCAATAGCATCCCACACATTTTCAATCAGGGACAGGTCTGGAGATGAGACCGACCACAGCGTAGTATCTGTGTCTTCAAGACGAGATCTTGAGACGGCAGCAGTATGTGGATGAGCGTCGTCCTGTTGGAATAGAGCACCGGAGCGTGTGTTCAGAAAAGAGAGAACCACTGCTTGCACAACCTCATTAAAGTGATGTTGAGCTGTAGGTGCTGAACACGACGCCTCCACAGATTGAATCCATTGGTCTTCTCATCACTGAAGACGACCCACGGCCGGTCTCAGTGACTCCATCAAAGTCTGGTTCTATTATAATCAGTTGATTTTTGAGATGAGTGTCCAAAAATGAGCTAGAGCGTGTGGTTCCTGTGGTTCCTGCGACTGGGATTGAAGCTCAGCACTGCGGTAACGTGGGGTACCCAAACTTTTGCTCAAAATTGATTGGTGTGAAAGCTCCTCCAAGACAGTAAAGTCTCATATAAAGTCCATTCCTTACTCAGAGCTGGAGGAGCGGAGACACATTGCATGGCCGTGGACAGATTAGGGCTGTTGTGCGTGATTTGTCAACGTTCTGTTATTCCTTTGAAATATGGCGATTGTACAACAACCGTAAGTCGGATCGGCACAAACAGCACGTCGCATGAAACTTCTCCTGGTATGTGGTATTTTTAGCAAAACAAAAGTTGACTTTTAAAGTCTTTTGAAGTTTTAGACAAAAGTTTGCTGATAATTTGAGTTTTGGTCACTGATTTTGGTCACATGCTTTTTACGGAAACTACAGCACTCACCAAAACGCTGTAAACAAGCAGTCCAATCGGGACAGGGTGTAAAGTTGGGACAGAGTCAATATGTCAAAGATTCCAGCAATGCATGAATTTCCTAATACGAAAAATAGTCCCCGAATAGTCCCCGAATGAAACCCATTTCCGGTCATACCGCCCAGCCTTGAGGCTTACTTACTGGAGAAGTCGATAGCGAAGCCGGACTTGCTGATGTAAAAATCGGTCTCAAACTGGATGGTCACAACGTTGAGGGTGCTGTGTATCCCATCAGGCAACAGTGAGCCACTCACTTCCTTCAGAGCCATCTCGTTCTCGGGACGGCCGTCCCACACCTTCAGGATGTCGTGTGATGCTTCAGTGTCGAACGCCAGAAACTGCAGGCTAGAAAACACAGCATGAAAGAGAAGATCAATTTAGCTATGACTGTAGATTCCACTTCTGGAGGTTTATCAGCAGATGTGCATCCAATAAACACACCATCTCTCTTCTTGGACCAGCAAGTAAATAACTGAGCTTTGATAAACAAAAACAAACAAACAAACAAACAACAGAAACGCTCTAAGCTGTGCTCGATGGAGCTGGAGAACTGATCTATTGCTCCCTGACTCAACACCGGTCAAGTCTGGGTCTTGGCACAGATGGTTTGGGTCTATGATCTCCATGCTCCTTAGAAACGTTCTTCAAACAAGCAAATGTTCTTGAACGGTGTATCTAAAGAACGACTAGAAGGGTTTCAAAGCAGCAATTGACTGTGAAATCTGACCAGAGAACTGTAGTCACCTGTCTCATACACACTGTGTGTCCAAATATTTGCGGACACCCTTTCAAATCAATGCATTCAGCTACTTTAAGTTGCACCCATTGCTGACACAGATGCGCAAATGCACACACAGCTTGTCTAGTGCCAATAGAATAGGACTGGCTAAAGCAGATATACATGAAACATGGGCAAGAGGGGTATAAAGCCCCCCAGCACTGAGTAAGTAGGTGGTCATCCAACACTCTTGCCACTGAAATCAAATCCTCACAGCAATGTTCCAAAATCTAGTACAATCAGCATTTTTATTAAACATATAAACATTTCATTTACATTTCTGAAGGATTTTGTCGTGTATGTGTTGAGATGGTGATAGAAAGTGGCACCAATCTCACAAAAGTGACCCCATCACATCATAACTTCTCGTGGGGCACCACCACCTCACGTATAGCCACGAGGTGCCATGTTGAGAGAACTGTACCCACAGCACCACATTTAACAGCCGTGCTCCTCACTCACACCTGGACCCTTGTAACCCCGGTGAACTACAAGACACTAGGGAGGGATAACGGTACACTTGTGCACATGTTCACTGTGAGTTGTGCTCACTTGTGCTGCCGTCTATTTGAACATTAATGGCTGCGTGTTGAGTGCTTTTCAGAAGACAGCAAATCTATACTGCTATGCAAGCTGTACACGGAAAGAAAACAACCACAACATTACAACCACCTCACGTTCTATCATCTTCACTGACCACACAGGAGCACTCGGTTCTATGATTAGACTGCCGTCCGTCTGCTCCTCTGCACTCTGATCTTCAATGGTCAGGACCCCACAGGACCACCCAGAGCAGGTATAATGTGGGCGGTGGGTGATTCTCGGCACTGCAGTGACACTGACATGGTGGTGGTGTGTAAGTGTGGGTTGCTCTAGCATGAGTGGCTCAGACACACCACCGCGGTGCCGAGAATGACCCACCACCCACATAATACCTGCTCTGTGGTGGTCCTGTGGGGTCTAATTATAGAACTACAGAGTGCTCCTGTGTGGTCAGCGAAGCTGATAAAAATGAACAGAGTGTAGAAACAAGGTGGTCATAATGTTGTGGGTGATTGTAAACCAGTAAATCAATTTCAGACTGCCATCGTGATCTGATGTGATCTACTGATTCAAAAACAGCCCTAATGGCCTTTCTCGTTGTTCTGGAATCCTGAGGTTCGTATGTTCAGTGTGAATTTTCCGAGTCTGAGTCTGAACGTTGTGGGGTCCTGGTCATAGTCTCCATCACTGTGGCCTCTGTTGCAGCTCTGCATCTTGATCACAGGCTGTAATAGCCAGACGTCTCTAATCTAAGCATTTAATTCCTTCTGGGTCAGCGCAGCACCCATCAGCTAAACTTCAATTAACTCCACTCTCTCGCTTGTAAATCCTCACTGATTCCCTTTTAATCAGCCGCCTAAACACATGTTTCAGCCACGCCTCAACGTCGGCTCTGAACTTCAGCTCGGATGCCGTTTTGCGTGGCGTTGGGTGCGATCAAAGGTGTGTAATGAGATATGTGTGTGTGTGTGTTATTTCAGCGAAAGCTGCAGTTAGTCCCATCCTTGATCTCTTCTAAATGAACTTGCAGAGCCTTATTTTTACAGGTGTGTCATTAACGAGGTACCTGACGGTGTTGCCCGAGTCCACCTCGATGGTCCACGTGCAGCGGAGGTTGTTGTCGTAAGGGAAGGGGTATCCGGGAGACAATATCCGTCCCGATGATTCTCCTTTGAAGCTTCCACCACATTCCGCTACAACAGAGTCAAAATAAAGGGGTTAGTAGAAGGTGCAGGTACTGCTGTCCATGACAGAAGCACACTGTCATTTTTATAACTTTGACTTTGTATTGATCTGTTAGGTTTCAGGAACCACAGCACTGCTAATAACACTGACATAAACTGAATGACAAGAGCTGACAAACTATTCATTCACTCACCTGGTTCACTTTAGAGCTCCCTAAATCGTATGCACCATCATTTTAACTTTACTTAACTTTAATCAGTGTTTGATGTCATTTCACAGCTCCAGGGTGGCCCTACGGTCTAACTGCTGTTCAAATATGAGGAGATCACAAGTTCAGATTAGCACTCCATTGTAAATGCCTTCCAGTTTGGAAACGTCAGGTTGATTTATGAACGTTCTTCAATATGCGTTGTAAAAACAAACAAACAAACAAACAAACAAACAAACAAACAAATACATTTTAAAAATCGCAGACTTGTTTTTAGTTTGTTTAGTTTGTCATTTTTGGAAACTAAAACAAAACTGGAGCTGCAAATTCACACAGTTCCAATATTATCAAATTCAAAAACGTCCATCAAATTAAAAAATGTTTTTAATCAAATCATTAAAACCATTTTTGACCATCAATAAAAGAAAACAACAGTCCAATGAGGCCTTAATTAGGTATTTAAATGTACACGGATATTTTAAAACCTCCTTGCTCGTTTGCAATCATTCCATCACTATGAAGAACGCGATACACACTCTACAGTGGTGTGAAAAAGTGTTTGCCCCCTTCCTCATTCCCTGTTTTCACTTTTCACACCGGACCATGTAGGTTTGGATTGTTTAATAATGAACACCTTCCTTTAAAAATAGCATTCTGTGTTGACTTGTGTTGTCTTTGACTAATATTGAAATTGATTTGATGTCCCGAAACATCAGGAAGTCAGGAAGGGGGGGGCAGACACTTTCCCACACCACTGTATGTACTGAGATATACTGTATGTACACACACGTCCTCACAAGCCACACACTCGGAAGTGTGTGAGTTAATATTGTTAAATCACCCGGTATGAATTCATACATGAGCTGAGAGTTTAGAGAGTGTTTAAAGGCACATTGTAGTATGTTTGTATAAGCGGAGTTACAGGCTGCAGCCGCCCCCACACTCGAGACACGTCTGCACACGGTCACGTGCTGTTCGACTGATCTCAATGGAGGCTTCAGAAAAAGTCATCCCATATGAACACACGTAGATTTCTGAGTCAACGTCCACGTGACAGCAGGTCGAGAACGTTCAAATTCACATCCACTGATTATATACATATGATGGGAAAGTGGATCTAACTCTGCACTGCTCTGTAAAATCCATGATGAAATATATATATGACTTTACATAAAACACAATCGAAATAACATAAATACACAAAGAACAGCAGGACAACAGAGATCACTATGAAATCACATCACAGTAACTGAAACTCAAAAAAACGTTACTTATGAAATACAAAGTTCATCAAAGAGCAAAACTGAATGAAACATGAAAATTTACTCACTTCTGGAGCAGCAACTACCTGCCCAGTTACACTACAACCACCAAAGACCCTCCCACTGCACCCACTAAACACTGTCTCCCACTGCACCCACTAAAGACCCTCCCACTGCACCCACTAAACACTGTCTCCCACTGCACCCACTAAACACTGTCTCCCACTACAACCACCAAAGACCCACCCACTGCACCCACTAAACACTGTCTCCCACTGCACCCACTAAAGACCCTTCCACTGCACCCACTAAACACGGTCTCCCACTGCACCCACTAAAGACCCTCCCACTATACCCCCTAAACACTGTCTCCCACTGCACCCAGTAAAGACTCTCTCCCACTACACCCACTAAAGACAGTATCCCACTGCACCCACTAAAGACCCTCCCACTGCACCCACTAAAGACTGCCTCCCACTACACCCACTAAAGACCCTCCCACTGCACCCACCAAACACTGTCTCCCACTACACCCACTAAAGACTGTCTCCCACTGCTTTCTCCCACTACAGCTACATCTAATTCTATACGTAGTGAATGTAAATCTGACACAAACATTCATTTTATAATTTCTATGAACACTGAACTTCTACAGTCCACTAGTGTAAGTTCATGTGTAAATACTCTATTAATACTACATAGGTTTATTCTGATCTTTATTCTCATTGTAATCTGTCTTCTGTCGTGAGGGACTTGCACCTACGTTTTCCACTCCTCCTTACACACGTTTCATATGATGTGAAAAAAAAAACTTGAAAGTTGAAACAGAAGCTGCATTTAAAACTCTGGGTGTTTATAGAATATAATTACATTTATGTTCACTTGTGTCAGAATCCATATAATGGTGTATATTATTCTACAAACCTTTTTTTGACTTTTCAGTCACATTATTTATTCATATTCGTTCATTTAAATCCAGATTCAGTTGACAGAACACAGCAGTGAAGACCACAAATTCTGGCTACCAGCTTCTCTCCTAACTGGACAGATAAGAGTTACATTAATGTACGAATAGATAAGATCAGAGACAATCATTCAGCTTAACATGTTACACAATCAGTCATGAAGTTTAAGCCCTCGCTACACAAGTTGTGTGTTTTTGTGTGTTTTTGTCATGGCCTCTTTTTTTCTAATAACAGAGTAATTACATGGGATAGTCACATGACATGATGATATCTTTATGGAAGGCCTTTGACTTCTTAAATATGTAATTACTTGATGTGTCCATACTATCAGAAGTTTAATATCTTGATGAAAGTGATGAAGTTGTCAAAAATTGCCAAACAATTTTTGAATGTGGAGACTTCACATTCAAGATTTAGACTAGATTTCTCTGTGTCTAAAAGTTGAGAATCACAAAAATATATATGACATTGTATAATATAGCATATTACTGTGACAAAATGTATTCAAAAATTCAGGCGGTCTTAAATTTTTGGTTGATTTTGCCTCTTGGATCCATGCCAATCTGTAAAACTGCTTGTCATAGCAGCTCAAAACTTGAAATTATTTGTTCAGGGCCAAAATGACCAACATCTCAGGTCATAAAAACTGCTTTATTGTATTGGATTTTTACTGTTAGAAAGAGAAGGTTCTGCAGTTTCTAACCGTATGTGTTTTGTGCCAGTGTGTCGAGGAATTCCTGACTTACAAAGCTGAGAACACAAGGTGTGATTCTGCCCTCACAGTGAGGGCTGAGGGCCGAAAGGGCTACCTTGTGTTCCTTATTTGCCAGATTCTAATTCTAATTTCTAGCTCCAACTTAAATGATGCTCCTATGTGTGTTTGAATGTAAGTGCAAAACCATTTAAAGTGGGACATTTTCCTCGTGTCCTTTGTTCGCCGTCTGTAAGTTGACGTTTCTACCAATATTGTCTTTTTCGGACTCATTTACATTACCCCCAAAAAGTATACAAAACCAAAAGATATATAAACTAAACATATACATATCCAGACTACATGTGCCAAGGTAAACGAACCACAGCTGCGTTGGTAAAGTCAACTACGTAAAAGACTACTTGGGTAATCAAGTAATCGATTAAGCAGACCAATCAAATGAGACATCCCTGGGAAAAGTCACACTGATAGAAAGGGAGTGGAAACCAACCAAACCACTGTCGTGCAAAGATGCAGAACACACAGATCAACCACGCCGAGAGGAAAGAGGAAGAAGGTGGCGATAGTCCATCAGTCTGCCGAAAGCTCCCAAAGATTTCTGCTCCATCCATCCACACAAGACAGATCATTTACAAATGCAGGGCACTCAGCGTCACCCCAGCTCTGCCCAGAAGTGGATGGTCATCAAAACTTACACGAAGAAGCACCAGAAATGTCCAGCCCACACATCACCTCCAGAGAGTTCCAGACCTCTCTGGCAGCATCTTGGATAAATGTACTTGCATTTACAATCACGTGAAAAATCAATAGACGTGACATTCATGGAAAAGTTGCTAGAAGGAAGCCTCTGCTCTCAAGAAAGAGCAAACTTGCCTATTTAAACTTTGCCAGAGAAAACTTGGAGAACCAGAGGGCTTCTGGAGGACCGTTCTGTGGTCAGTCACAATCACGAGCCATGTTTGGAGAAAAATCCACACTGCATATAAAGAGAAGAACCTCCAAAAGTGAAGGCCTATCAACAAATTCTTGACCAGAATCTTCTGCCATCATTCAGGAAGTTGAAGCTGGGACAGAAATGGATTATGCAACAAGACAACGACCCAAAGCATTCCAGCAAACTACCAAGGAATGGCTTAAGAGAAAGAACGTTCACACTCTCGATTGGCCCAGTTAAAGTCTGGACCATGACAGACATGCCATGCATGTCCCTCCAACCCTTCTCATCTAGTTCTGCGAGGAGGAGGAGGGCAAAAATCCCAAAAAGCAGATGCGAGACCCACGCTTGCAGTTATAGAAGGTGTTTGGTTGAAGTAATGACTGAAAAAGGAGGTGCCACCAGCTACTATCTAAACCTTCTGTTGAACATATAATGAAAATATATATCTGTGTCAAAAGTATGGGAACCTAATTTAACACCATTAGCACTCATTCACCAAACCAGGTGTTGGATGAGAACTATAAATAATACTAGACTCCAAGGAGGAGAACTTGGGAGATGATTTAATGAACAGTAATGGAAGACCACGAGTTTCTGTCGGAATGTTGTTTGTATTTACGGGGAAGGAAACACTTACTGCCCCGATTTTGAACGAATGCATGGTTGGTTCTAGAGTCTGCATGTAGTGAAAGTACTGCAGGTGGCCTTCAAATAAAATATTACGGGAAAACGCACTAAAATTGACTTCATTTCCTTGTGAGTGGGCACTGCTGCAGCTCTCCGGGACTGTTCTGGAGTAACCGAGTTTAAATGTCGTCAGGCACTCGTTGAAAATATATTACAGAAGAAAAAAAAATGGCTTTACAAAACCATCACTAATGATCCATTCACAGGTTATTGGAGTCTTTTGATAGGGGGTTTACCGCGGCAAAGCCGCCTCCCCCACACTCCTGCTAACGCAGGAGAATGCCAAAGCCAGTTCTGCCCATGCGTGGCACCACCATTAAGTGCACTTCTTCAATCCTGCTGTTAATTAATGTTAAAATTCTGCCCACATTATGTACGAGACGAAGCCCACTCTGGAGGCAGAGGACCGCCGCATACATCACTGCAAAAAGGAAGCCATTATCGCATTCATCCTAGCTCCCATCAGAAACGCCAAGCCCACAAACGCAACATCACAGCTTACAGCGGCCGAGTCCTAATTACATTATATGCAACCAGCAGCTCCTTTACAGATAAGAGCCCATATATGTACCCGGCCGGTTACGGCTGGCCAAGCTCTAACCTTTACAAGTAGTTTGGCTGTACGTTTGATTTACACAATGTAATTATTTTGATATATAATGAAATAATATACTCCATCTCTCATTTAATTAAGCCCACTCTACACTACCACCACACCGTATCACCATTTACGTCAACGTCAAGTGGTGAGACGACCTATAACCCGACTCTACAAACACATTCCATTTATTTTTATTTAGTGTAACTAAATGTACACTTAATACTGATCATCATAATGAATCATATTAAAAATAAAAACAGAACTATAAGTATATACTATCCACGCAACGTAAGGAGAAGTTCGCATTTTAACAGTACACCACGTGGTTCAGCTACTTTATGTTGCACCCATTGCTGAGACAGATGTGCAAATGCACACACGGCTGGTCTAGTCTTTGGAGTGAAGTACTGTCAATAGGACAGGGCTCTCGGGAGCAGATCAAAGTGACCCTATTGGCACCTACTGCCTAACGCCCGGCGTGGGATCGAAGGGTGTGAAGCTTCCCAGCATTGACTTGTGGAGCTGCATTTTCTGGAATTATGGTGCAATCAAATCCTCACAGCAGTGATCCAAAATGTATTAGATGGCCTGGACAGTAGAGACCAACAAAAGCAGGATCGACTCTTTCTATCACTTGTTTTCAGTGAATCTACTACTAAGCTAGAACCATTTGGTTTCAGGAAAACAAACAATGGACAGATGTCCCAATACTTTTGTCTATATAGTGTACCTGACAAAGGGTCTTAAATACAACACAACATTGACCACACCTGGGACATGATAACGAGGGGGCAGGGTTACAAATAAGACACAGCTTGTAAGGGGTGGAGCAAGGGAGGAGACAAGGACAAAACAAACACAACCTCCTTAGCACATGGGACAAAACAAGGTAGACAGGACTGACAAATGACAGACCCCCCTATCAATATATGATATTCAATGTCCATCCATCCATCCATTTCCTGAACCGCTTATTCCTGAATAGGGTCACGGGTGAGCCGGTGCCCAGCCGGCAACTCTGAGCACAAGGGCGGGAAACAACCCTAGACAGGGCGCTAATCCATCGTAGGGCTCACACACACACACACACACACATCCACACACACACACTTTAGAGTCACCAATTCACCTATCATGCATGTCTTTGGACTGTGGGGGAAACCGGAGTACCCGGAGGAAACCCACGCGAACACGGGGAGAACATACAAACTCCACACAGAAACTTCCCAGGTCGCCCCACCCGGGGATTGAACCCAGGTCCTTCTTGCTGTGAGGCAACAGCGCTTGATATTCAATGTATTATTTGTATTATAGATTGAAATAAACCAGAATAAACTTGACAAACATTGAATAATTGATCATTATGAATAATTTCACACTGTATATATATATATATTTATATATATAAAATGATGGTTCTGTTGTTCATTAATCTTTTAAAGGAAAAAGATCTGCATAAAGAGAGTAAAGTGTGATTTGAGTTCACAGCTGGAAATGTTAATATCTGATTTCTTGGCGGTGGGTCGTTAAGGTACATCACACCAAGAACAGCAACCGTACTGACAGTCTTGCACTTCAAGTCGGCCAAATAAACGGCTCTTTAGAACGTGACGTTGAAAAAAAACGGATCAAACGAAATGCTTATACTTAATAAAACACAGTTTACAATTTATGATGTTTTATATAAATGAGCATAATGTGTTAGCACTCTAACTTCAAAGAGTTTCAATGAATTCTTGGAAAGCTGGAACGCTAAGAGGTTCTTAGATGTGCCCATAATGATGAGTGGAGTTGTAGGTGATACAGCTGTTTAATTACTCTAAATGTCAGCCCCCCCCCCCTCCCCCTCCCCCCATATATTGGGTTCTAAGCAGGGAAGAGGAGGTGTTTAGCAGTTTGCTGTGAATGAAGTAATAAGCTCCGGAGTCGACCCAAAGGATCACCATTTTGATGCTAAAAATTCCCAAGGCTCCCTTTTCTGTGCAAGTAGGCCTCCAGGCAGGCTTCCAGGCACTGCTGTGAATTTTTCTTTAAGATTCTTCGAACATCTGCCCACTCGAATGCGCTCTCACGTTGTTTACCGCTGTGTTGTCTGGAAGTTTTGGTTTAACTGGAGCAGTGAAGCGCTGGCCTTTGCCTCCGAGCTCGTCACTGCCGGAGGGCTGCGAGATATAACTCCAGCCCCAGTGGCTCCTGAAAGACCCAGCCGTCTAAAGTTCACCAAACGTTTGTAGGTCCAGTACAGACTTCACTTAGCGGGGTCTACCCGATTGTGCGATGGTTCAAAATGAAACAGTTACAACTGAAGCTGTTCTTCTTATGGATTCTATGTTCTTTACCATGTTTCTTCCTCATGGTGAGGCATCACATTCATAAGACTTGGTTCCTCTCAGTGGCTTTCCCTCATGATCCAAGAGAAGTCGAGGAGTGTTTAGCTTCTTCGTAGTGGTTCTTTCTTGTGTGCTCAAAAAGCTCCCTTGTTGGAGTCTCGGGTTCTCTCATTATTTTAAAGAGAGATTTTCCGTTTAACTGTTGTTTCCTCCCAGTAGTTCTTCTTCATTCACTTTGAAAACTCTTCCGTTTGAGTCTTGGTTCCCCTCATGCTCTTAGAGAGCTCTTACATGTAAGTGTTGGTTCTTTTCAGTGGTTCTTCCGTATGCTCCTGAGGAATTTCAAGGATACATTTCAGTTTTCTTTTGGAGTCTTGGTTTGTGTTTCCAGAGGTTCTTCCTCATGCTCTCAAGGGGTTTTTCATTATGAATCTTCTCCATGATCTTAGTAAGTTTATCCTTAAAGTCTCGGTTCCTCTCAGTGGTTCTTTGTCATGCTGTTAGATGGCTTTTCTTTCAAGGAAGTCTTGGTTTGTCTCATTGGCTCTTTTTCCTTCTCTTAGAAAGCTCCTTCATATTTGGATCTTGGTTCCTTGAAGTTCATGTTCATGATTTTCATGAGTCTTGGTGCCACGCAGAGGAGATTTCCTCATGCCCTTGGGGTGTTTCTCATTTTGCATCTTGGTTCTTCTCAGTGGTTCTTCCACATGTTCTCAGAGAGATTCTCCATTTGAGTTTTGGTGCCACTCAGTGGTTCTTCCTCATTCTCTTATTAAGTTCTTATGCTTGAGTCTTTGTTTCGCTCAGTTGTTCTTCCTCATTCTCTTAGAGAATGACAACATTGTAGTGTCTGGAATCTCCTCATGCTTTTAGAAAGCTCCTCCATTTCAGTCTTGGTTCTCATGCGGGTAGAGTCCTGTTTGCATCTTCGTTCCTCTTAAATGTTCTCCCACATGTCCATAGAGAGCATATCCTTTTGAGTATTGAGGCTCATGTTCTTAAGGAGCTCCTCATCTTGCATCTCTGTGCTTCTCGGCGGTTTATTCTTGTGTTTCTAAAGAGCTTTTCCATTTGAGTTTTGGATCTTCTCCGTGGTTTCCCCTCATGACTTAAAACAGTCTAGGTTTTGGCGTCAGTAGAAATGTTGAATACTGGCATCGGCACAGAATTCTCATAGTTATAATTTCATCATAACAAAGAGATGAGCGTCACGTTTTAGAGTAGCTGTGAAAGTGTTGAATTAAGAGCTTCTATTCCTGTCTGAAGTGGCTACAAGTTGGAAGCAGACTGGATTGAATGGATAGTCACTTGAGATTCACCTACGCAGCACTTATGTGCTGGAATTTTTCGTGCCACCAACTATATCTGGCTGCTCATTATGGGTTGGACGTGCATTTCTAATAGCTGCTTTGTAATGAACTCTGCAGTAAAAAAAAAAAACCCTTATAAATAATATTCAACGGAACCTGATTCACAGGTAGAGAACGGAGAAATCCTGTTGGAATCACTCGTCTTCCGTCCCCAGAATGGAGAAGTACCCTCCACCGCACTGGGGTCAACAGTGAGACAGTGAGGATGATGATGATGATGATGTAGAGTGAAGATTCATTCCTATTCCACCAGCACTTAAGGGTTGTCAGGAGCCATTTTCTCACCAAGTTTCTATCCTTCCAGTTTAGCATAACAGAAGGAAGAGCACCAGTCACGCACCACCAACATTAAATATGGATTTGGACGTGTTAGGGTCACGTCTGACTTCATTACCTTTAGAATTTCTGCTATATCTGGTGAAAGTAGGGTTTGCACTGTATGGACCACAATACTGGGACACCTGCTCACTCACTGTTTCGTCCGAAATCAAGGGTATTAACTCGTAGAAACCCCAAGATCTGCACTGTGTGGGGGGTTACGCGCCATTTTCTAGGCTTCATATCTCAGGATCAGTGCAACCTACAGCCATGACACACAAATCATAACAAACTATGATATTTTCAGCTCAGAACATTCAAATTGATACACATATTTAAATTATCTTAATGTAGGGAGCAGCCGTGGCCTGGTGTTTAGGGAACCAGCCTTGTCACTGAAATGCCCTTGAGCGAGGCACTGAACTCCCCAGCTGCTTCCCAGGCATTGAGGATAGGGCTGCCCACCACTCCGGGCACGTGTGCTCACTGTGTGTATGTGTATATCGCTGTGTGTGTGTGTGGGTGGGCTAAATGCAGATGATTAATTCCCATGTGTGCACAACACAGTTGGGTAAAAAAGTATAATTACTTACTAATTAATTACATCTCAATTGGAGACACAGTTCCACTGCTCCACAGATCAATGCTGGGGGGGGGGGTTATACACCCCTATCCCTATAGCTGCACGTTAATCCACTCCAGAAAGTCCTGTTCTATGGCAGTACTTCTCTACAGGGACTAGACGAGCTGTGTGTGTGTGCATTTGCACGTCCATGTCAGCAATGCATGCAGCTTGAAGTCGGTGAATTTACAGATTTGGACATATAGTGTCTTTCTCAGTCAGAGCTCAGTGAGATTCTGCCAGAAGTGCAGATACTAAGCTTTTAATCCACGTTTGCGTTTGTAAGCAGAAGAATCGTCTGAATTGTGTTTTTATAGAAAGTAAAACAGAGCTTTAATCGAGCCTGAAATTTGGTTTAGCCTGAGAACTTTCTGTCAGAGACTCGACCCAATCCACAGCGTCATGCTTTGGGCCTCAGGGAGCTCGGTGCATAATTCTGTCAACAATGTGATTGAAGGTGCCAGTTTACCAGATTAAAAATCTGCTTTAGGCTACAGAACAAGAAATACGTCTGCCTGGTTTGATATGGTACTACACAGAAAATAAGAGTCCAATTTTATCGTTTTGAACAACGTTCCTCATCAGTACTTACAAAATGCTGACCAACTGCCCTTCATTACGAAGAGTACAGTGTTCCAGGGCACCACACGGTTGCGTCACCCCATGAAAACGGTTGAGGCTTCACATCTTTAAACGTAGGAACATTTGAACGAAATACATACACTTGGAGACGTGCCTTTAAAATGTCATTACAATAATCGTAACTTTCTTTTGAGGATAAAGGTCAAAAAACATCAAGTCAAGATTAAAGTTTGCCGGAGAACGTGTAGACGAAGACCAGGACTTGTAGGACAATGTGCTTGTAACAGAAGTATTCTTAGTCTTGTCCTGATGGTGTTTTGACACCTTGCACTCGTCCCAGGAAAATCAAACTACTTTGGTCTCTTTCTGATGCTAGATGCTGTTGATGACATCAACTGTTGCGAGAGCTACCAGTAGGACCTGTAATTAACATTCACACACACATCTGACAGTCTGCACTTGGGCTGAACTTGCTAGAACTTGCCAGGACTTTCACGCTGGAAACTGGAATGTTCTTCACGGATGATTTCTACTTGTTCTGAGATCTTTTCAAATCCCTTCCCAGACTTATATCCATTTACGCGTGTCCAGAGCCACGTACAAGGTCACTCAAATTACAGAGGAGGCCCGAGTAGTCTTGCCCAAGGACTCTTATTGGTGTAGCACAGACTGGGAATCGAACCCCGGTCTTCCACGTGGTGTGGTGGCTCACTGGTGATGTTATCCGTTACATCTATAACCTTCTTTCTGAAGAATGCGTCTGGCCATGCTGATCTCACTCACGTCAACAATCAAGAGCAAACCAAAGGAATGTCTGAGGTTTAAATATGACAGGCCCCTCCAAACTCCTCCTCTCCAAAGACCGAATCATTTCCAGCTTATGTTTCCTGCACTTGATTCCGATTCCAGGCATTTTCAAGTCATAATCAATGTCCAGAAAACTGCATTTCTAATCTGTAAAATGGATTTTTGTTACGTTCTATCACCTCCACCCCTCAATCCAGCTACAGCGAAGATCAAATGGACGTATATTTGAATATGTTAAAGATACAAACACAGAGGCTTCCTTTGGCATCTTAACTTTTGGACATGTCTAGTATTAAAGCTGCCATTACAAAAGGCAGATGACCTGTGAGTTATGTCATCAAGGTTGAACACCATGACCAGAGAGTGACACACAAATCCTGTTACGCATGCAGGTCATATATTAATTGATGAGAGAGGACAGGACGAGAGGGACGCAGCACTAAAAGCATAAACTCCATCCCTGTCCAATTCAAGAAGAGGTGCATAACAGGCGCAGCCTCGTCAATCAATTATTCAGAACAAAAGCACGAGCACTGTTTGTATATGCATGCAAAGAGCAAAAGAACAGCGACTGCATTTTTAACAAGGTCCAATTAGGAGAAATCCGTGTAGGACTAAATCCCGGAGATTAACGCCGAGCATGCTGATGGGGTGTGTATGTTAATGATGGCTGACAGCACGGGGGCGGAGGAGTCATTACCTATACAGGATGGCAGCTGGTGGTCCCAGGCTCGTCTCTCGCCAGTCATACACCGCAGAACTCTGCTGCCGTGGAGACTGTACCCAGGGTCACACTGGTACGTGACGGCGCTCCCAGCAAAGTGGCCCTGGTCGCTGACTTTGGAGCCGAACTGTGGCACGCCTGGTTCGTCGCAGTGGGACAGCTCGAAACCTGAGAGAGAACAGCACAGGATGACAGGGCAGGGTTAGTGTCAGCTGCTGGGGCATCACGTTCGACTCCGAATTCCTTCCCATTATTTAAGGGAATACTTTGGAGAAACATCTCAAATCTACTTCATTAGACAAGACATGCTTGGTTTCGATGGCTGCTAGTTTTCACTTGAGCGAAACTTACAAATAAAGGTGCTTCAAGTAGTGCTTTGAGCGATCCCACTGAACATCCAAATTCAGCTCCATAAAGAACCATAGAGGTTCTTCTTCTGAAATCATGGGTGTTAATGAACTGTCCAAGGAAGACGTCATACTAGGTCCTGGAGGATTGCTGTGAGTATTTGATTCAACAACAACAGCATTCATGAGATCAGGATGTTGGGTAATCACCACCCCAGCTCATCCCAAAAGTAATGGATGGAGCGCCATCATTCCCGCCTCTAGCCCACACCTGGCATTAGGCATGGTGCCAACTGGACCATGTTTATCTGCTCCAAAGAGTCCTATTCTATTGGCTGTACTTCTCTACAGGAAGTGGACAAGCTCAAGTGTGTGTGTGTGTGCACAAATATTTGAACACCTGGACATCTCACACAGTCCAAACTCGGAAAACAAAAGCTTGAAAAACAGAAGAGCCTACTGCTGATGTGGGGTTGGTTGTGTTGCCATGGCAACATCACTTCCAATTACCACCCATTCTAGCTAGTTTACCCCCTCTATCTTTTCACTACTCATGTTTTTTTCTCTCTAAAATGGTGATTAAGTAACACATTTTCCAGGATTTCTGAACTTGAAAGGAATGATTGGGATATCTACTTTTCATCGACTGATTAAGGATTTTGAGGATCGTTCCTTTGCGGAGTTTGCCCTACAGCAAACACTTTTTCCAAACTTAACCTTGGACGTGGAAAAACCTGGATGTGGCTGTGGCTCATATCTGTCTTGCTAATTCACAATTGCCTTGTTCAATTAAAAATTATCAGCAGATAAATGCTCCTTTGTACTTCCATCGCCATAGGTAATTATAGTAAATAGCAGCACAAATAATATCACTCAAACCATTAAAAGTTAATCAGTTCTTAACGAGCAAATGATACAGCTAATTAACTTAATAAGAAAGGTATGAGTGAGATAAGCTCCACCAGGCCCATCAGGGGCTCACATCCCAGAGGAAAGGAGGCGCAGGAGTGCGCTCCACAATCAATTCCACTGAGTGCTTGCGTCATGGCACACCGTAATGCGATTAAATGGAGAAATTTAACAATAACGGAATTTCAGGAAACGCCAACCGTAGCCCCATTCCGAAGAGTGAAAGCAGTGCTGTTCCACTGTAACTGCTAATTAAGGCCTTATTGACGCAGGACTTCCTGTCTCGCACTGGTCTGAGTGAATTCAGCTACAGAAAATAGAGCCTCTTCACTTTACGGATGACGCAGCTCTTTTGGCTTGGTGCAGGAATAGCAATTAGAGCAGGGATTTATGCGTTTATAAAAACATGTCCAGCCATCCGAGAACTCCCAGCTATTTACACTCCATCATTCTTTGTTAACTTATCTGCCTCACTTAAACTCGAGGCGGTGTGGACGTTAACTCAAGGGGTGTCACTGTCCATTGCATCAGAAATGGTCTAATCTTACAATTTTCTGGACAATTAAACAAGTAATTAGCATTTTTACAAAAGGCCACCCAATCAAATCAGACTGCTTTTAGCTCCTATTTGAATGTTCTGTTGACTATGTAACAGTGTCGGTCATTTTTCTGGCCTCTGTTGGATTAGAGCTTGGTGGGACACTTTTGGACGACCTTGCATCTAGGGGTCCTTCAAACCCTCAACATTGGGGAAAATTCTTCCTAAACCAGTTTACATCGATCAGTCATAACATTGTAACCTTGTTTCCATACAGGAGGACTTTGCAGGACACCATGTGGACATTACCAACACCATAGCAACCCCTTGGACACCCACTGGTGCGGTTCCACTGCATGTTACCTCTACTCGACTCTGGTTTGTTTTCCACTAACATGCCCCCCTACTTGATGTCTCTACGACAGCTCTACTCAACTCTACTGGATTCTACTCAACTCCATGGTCCAGTGTCCCCTCATCAATAATGTAGATGTTGTTTGACCAGAGGAGGGGTCCTCCCTCATAAACCTGGTTCCTCCCATGGTTTCTTCCTCCAGCTCTGAGGGAGTTTTTCCTGCACCGTTGGCTCATCGGGGGATTCTCTCTTTATCCTTTGTTTCATGTGTTTTGTGACAACATCAGTTTTCGTCAAGTTCATAGAAGCCACCTTGAAGACCATAGCAACCATGAAACAGCAGCCTGACATGAAGCGGGGGAAACATTTAAGCTGCACATCCCTTCAGTGTCCTTCAGGAAATACACTTTCCCAGGTGTACGTGCAATTTGATTTGACATTCAGTTGTTGACAAGCGTAAGTGGCACTGAATCATATGGCAGGGTAGAACTGACGACGTTCCAGACACTGACTTGAGGAAATGTTCTCTAACCGGAGCTCGTTTTAATGAAATACCCTTGATCTACAACGTTCTCACTTGTCTCGGAAGCACCTACGTCTCTGATCGTTCTCTTCTCCACAGCTTTCATCAGCTGACAGGCACTTCACAACTGTAACGTCAGCAGTGACGGATTATATCAACAACAACACACAACCCCAAACTGCACACACTGCTGATAGTGAACGACAGTCAGCGAGGGGCCGGTCAGCAATATGGAAATGAGTTCTTGCTAACTGCTTTTCATTTTTTCTGTTCACGCGCTGTCAGCCACATTAACATTTTGGGTAAATTCCTCCAAGACTGCAACTGAACTTCAGTCATTTGTTTGCCGCTGCGTATCCCACCCGGCCTGCCTTCTCTAAGTAAGGCACTGTAAGGCGACACAGATTTGTCAGCTTACGTAACGCAGCGCGCACGCCGTTCGCCAGCCATCTCAACTTCATATGGAAATTTTTCGGCCTTTCATATATCCCGGGTGTCTCAGGGCTATCCCGCCGCGCTCCGCCGCGCTGATATAATCCCCCACAATGCCAAACATTATGACAGTCATACTGGAAACATTGCGCTCGCAAAATTACACAAGTCGCAGTCCATTAGGGAGATTGCATCAGTGTCAGGCGGGGAGGGGAGCGGCAGGAATTTGTGGTCAGATCAAGTCCAAACCCTGTTTTGAGGAGAAACTTAATCAGGGAGATGAATGCAGTGGGACTACACTACTGCTCCAACACTTGGAGCCATTCATCAGTAGGGGCACAAGCACCACTGCTTTTAGGTTCCGTTTGCTTATGTTGTGATTTTCTTTATTATGAATACACACCACAAAGAAACTACACTGTGGAAAAAAGTATTGGGACACGTCTCGTGCACTGATCCTTCTGCAATCACGGGTTTGGTCGGAGTAACTGTCTCTACTGTCCAGCGAAGACGTTCTACTAGATTTCTACTTGATTCCTGAGATCAGGATATCAGATGATCACCACCACACCTCATCCCCAGATCCTTAGCTCATCCCAATAGTATGGATGGATCATCATCATTCCAGAGAACACATTTCCACTGCTCCAATGCTGCTAGGTGATTTTATACACCTGAAATTAGGCGTGGTGTCAGTAGATTCATGTTTATCTGCTCCAGAGAGTCCTATTCTATTGGCAGTATATCCCTAAAGGAATAAGACAAGCCATGTGTGTGCATTTGCACATGTGTGTCAACAATAGGTGCAACTGAAAGTAGCTGAATGCATACTTTAGAAGGGGCGTCCGCAAACATTTGGACATACAGTGTGTATTAAAATATAGACAACCTTCCTCGTATGCAGCTTTTTGATTGGACACAGTATCCACATAGCAATGGATCATAAGAGGTATCACAAACATAGGCCATCATAGCAACCACCTTGAATATCATAGCAACTGCCTAGCAACCATCACGCAACACTCTAATAAGCATTAAGCAGCATCATGGCAACCACCTAACATACCAGAATAATCACCCTGGGGGCAGCCCTGGCCTAGAGGAAAGGCTGTGACTGAACGGCTGCCTGTTTGAGTATCATCCGACACTAGCAACACCATAGCAACCACATGGAACACCACATGCATTTCTTTTCAGCCTGCCCGTCAGGAAACGCTCATACTTTCTGTGTCAGTACAACACTGGTTCCAGCGCAGTGTAACTCTGGTGAAGCAGTGAGAACAGTGCTGCATGGCCCTCGATCCACATGCTTCCATATGCCATTTCTGTACCTCTCAGCTTGCCCCAAAATGCATGTGTGCAGCTGTGTACAGAGGGGCTCAATGAGTGAATTACATGTTTCGACTATAGGGGGAGCCCAGGAGCAACAAACCCCAATTATTATATAATGCTGCTTTAATGCTGTTTATAAATCACTTAAAGAAGATGAAGTATCATAATTCAGTGATGTCAGTCTATTGTTTTAGACGTATTAACCAGCATTTTACATTTTTGGGGACAAACAATGTGATGAACATACAGTAATGCTTCATAAATGTTTTGGCCCGGGTGTCTGTGATCCACTTGATTGCATATTAATGGTATTATAACTTCTTAACGTTCAACATTATTAGTGATTATTGGTGAACTGTGTTCCACTGCGGCTCCGTTCATAATTCTGGATTCATCAAACTTAATGACCATATGAAACACAGGACCATTAAGACCATTTCATGTGTGTGTCTGCCGTCAGATGGGATGCATGTGTTATTAAACACGCTGAACCTCTGAAACCTCATTTTTCCCACAACGGACGTCTCTCTGACATCATTCCTCTGCCGTTCTAAAACCGTCAGCTTTAAAAACATCCCCTTTTCTGTGGGAAGGGTGTGAGTGTGCACAGTGTGCGAGATGTGGGCAGAGCGATTTCACGAAAGTAGGCACTTCAGCAAGCCTTAATAGCCTAATTGTTCATACATAACAGTAACGATTAGAGCAGAATGCCACCGAAGAGCAGAAGCCTGGGCACACGGAGAGCCATCCAGTGCCAGCAAGCCGTTCTTGTTATTTGCGGAACGGCATGGAGAAGCTCGGCTGCTTCTCAGTGCTGTTTTTTCCTCACGTGGGGCCTGACGGCTGAATCATGACCTATAATCATGGCGGCGTCATGTCAGCTTTATGATTAAGATTTCAAATAATACACCACAAGCTGGGGTACACTCTGTACTCAGACCTATAATTTCAAGCAAAGCAAATTAAGCGCTACCGCGCATTCTCTATAGTGCTCTAATTTGAGTGTGTATGTGTGTGTGTGTGTGTGTGTGTGAGACGTTAGAGAGAGAGAGAGAGAGCAAGAGAGGGAGGCAGGGAGAGAGATCATATTACGAGAATGTGCCGCGACAATGAAATGAAGAAATTAATTAAGAGAAGAAAATGGACTGGGGTTAGATATTCCATTACCTGAAACTGAGGCAAGAGATTGGATAGAGCGAGTAGGGGTGGGCGAGAGATAGGGGACAAAGAGAGTGGGAGACAGAAAGGGTGAGTGGAAGGGTTAAGCAAGAAGTGGGAGAGGGAGTGAGAGACAGTAGAAAGGGAGACGGCAGAGAAAGAGAGATATAGAAGTTGGAGAGAGAGAGAGGGAGGGAGAGGGAGAGAGAGAGGGGGAGAGAGAGAGAGAGAGAGAGAGAGAGAGAGAGAGAGAGAGAGAGAGAGAATATCTGTGAGCTGAACTCAGGTGTAAATGAACAAAATTCAGGAAAGGGTGATGGAACCTGTTTTTCCGATTAAAGAATGCAGTGTCAGGCTGAGTTCACCTCCACGTCGATATCTGACACCAATCCATTATTAGTATTCATTAATGCTGGACATAAACTCTTATCCACCACAGACAACTGCTACACTTACACCCCACCCTCTACACCCTCTACACCCCCTACACCCTCTAAACCCCGCCCCTCTACACCCCTGCCTCTACACCCTCTACACCCCACCCTCTACACCTCTACATCCCACCCTCCTACACCCTCTACACCGCCTCTACCCTCTGCACCCCTACACCCTCCGACCGCCCTCTACACCTCTACACCCACCCTCCACCCCTACACCCTCTAAGCCCGCCCTCTACCCTCACCCGCCCTCTACCAGCCTCTACACCCACACCTACACCCTCTACATCCCCACATACCCTCTACACCTCTACACCCCCTACACCCTCTACACCACCCCTACACCTCTACACCTCTAAGCCCCGCCTCCACCCTCACACCGCCTCTACACCGCCCTCTACACCCCACCCTCCACCCTCTACACCCCACCCTCTACACCTCTACACCCCGCCCTCTCCACCCTCTACACCCCACCTCTACACCCTCTGCACCCCCTACGCCCTCTAGGCCGCCCCTCTGCACCTCTGCACCGCCTCTACACCCTCTGCCCGCCTCTGCACCTCTGCCCCTACGCCTGGCCCAGCCCTCTGCACCCTCTACCCGCCCTCTGCACCGCCCTCTGCCCCACCACTCTGCACCTCTACACCCCACCTCTACACCCTCTACACCCCTACCCTCTAAACCCCGCCCTCTACACCCTCTACACCCCGCCCTCTACACCCTCTACACCCTCTACACCCCACCCTCTACACCCTCTACACCCCACCCTCTACACCCTCTACACCCTCTACCCCCTACACCCTCTACACTACCCTCCACCTCTACACCCGCCCTCTGCACCCTCTGCACCCACCCTCTGCACCTACCCCTACTTCTACCCCTACACCCTCTACACCTGCCCTCTACACCCTCTACCCCGCCCTCTACACACCCTGCATATCTACCCCTACACCTCTGCACTACACCCTCTAAACCCCGCCTCTACACCTCTACACCGCCCTCTACCCTACACCCTCTACACCCGCCTCTACACCGCCTCTACACCTTCACACCTGCCTCTGCCCTACACCTCTGCACCTTCACACACCCCTGCCCTCTAGCCGCCCTCTACACCCTCTCTACCCGCCTCTACCCCCTACACCCTCTACCGCCCTCTACACCGCCCTCTACCTTCTACACCGCCCTCTACCCCTACACCCTCTACACACTGCCCTCTCACCACCTCTACACTACACCGCCCTCTACCCCCCACCCTCTACACCCTGCCCTCTACCCCTAGACCCTCTACACCCCGCCCTCTACACCCTCTACACACCGCCCTCTACCCCCTACACCCTCTACACCCTCTACACCCCACCCTCTACCTCCTACACCCTCTACACCCCACCCTCTACCTCCTACACCCTCTACAGCCCACCCTCTACCCCTCTACACCCTCTACACCCCACCCTCTACACCCTCTACACCCCTCTCACCCTCTACACCTCTACCCCCTCTACACCCTCCACACCCTCTATCCCTCTATCCCTCGACCCCACACAAGCCTGTTTAAAGCAATGCCGATTCTCTTATCAGCTGGACAAACGACTGGCCTTACGAACACACAGTTCTTCGAAGGTAGCTTTCAGCATTCTGAAGCCAAAGCTGGTCTGAACAATGCCTCTGCCCTGCTCTCCTAGAACTGCGAGCTGCAGGATCCAGTGTGTGGTGGATGCAGTCAGGATGGCATGGAGATTTCAACCTCACTGCTCATCCTGCCCACACAGCCATGAGCAGATCACAAATGACTGTGAAGACGATTCTGCTAAAGGGAGTCACATCTCGGAATTCTGTTTAATGATGCTCCTCTTCCTGGGAGCCTACATCATCTAAAGTTTCTCAGCATAAATGTATGAAGAGAAACATTTTTCTTTCATTATTCCTCATAAATTATACAAACATCCATGTTTATTGGTGGGTGAGAAGTGTCTGAAAGCCTGGTACAAGTAGATCAGACACAGCAGTGCTGATGGAGTGTTTAAACCCCTCAGCATCACTGCTGGACTGACAAAAGTCCACCAACCATAAATATCCAGCCAAAAGTGTCTCCAAGCCACATCACAAAGTGGAGCAATTAGACAGGAGTGTCTAATCGATTGGACAGTGAGTGGATACAGTGTTGAAACACTCCAGCAGCAGCCCTGCTGTGTCTGATCCACTCATACCAGTGTGACACACATTAACACACCACCACCACGTCAGTGTCCAGGAGAAACCTGTAGCCAAGCTTGGTTCTTCAAACTATGCTATATGTCCTAATGTTTATGGACACCCCTTCTAATGAATGCATTCAGCTCCTTTAAGCCGCACCCATTGCTGACAGGTGTGCAAATGCACACACAGTCTAGTCCCTGTTGCCTCTGGAGAAGATAAACATGAATGCTGGACTAGAAGGGAATAAACATTCCAGTAATGAAACTGTGGAGCAGTGGAACTGTGTTCTCTGTGGTGCTCCAGACAATTCTTTTGGAATGAGTAGGGAAGTTGGGGACAGTGGACAGTGGACAGTGGAGACAGTAGCAGGATAAACTCAATACCATTGAATACAAAAGACACACTGAATTTGCAGGTGTCCCAATACTTTTGTCCGTATAGTGCTTTGGCAGCTTTGCACAAGCTGAAGAGAGAGAGAGAGAGAGAGAGAGAGAGAGAGAGAGAGAGAGAGAGAGAGAGAGTAAGCGCTCTTACTGCTGTAGTTGAGTTTGAAGCCTTCAGCTGTGTCGTCTTGATCAGAGTAGAACTCCAGCCACAGGTTGTTGGAGGTGCTGGTCAGAGTGACCCCCAACATGGAGGAGCCGGAGAATCCCCCGATGACATCTGCTGTGTTGTCTGGACCATCGTACACCTGAGAACCAGAGGAACGGAGTGGGGGAGGAGGGTCAGCGGTTTTGGACTCAGCTCACTATTGTCTCCTCGAAGCCTTTAATCATAACAAGCTGCTGATTTAAGCCATCATTCAGCATCTTCTCCACCATCACTGCTTTTGGCAGCCAGAAGGTGTAAGCAGCACTTCAGAGGATTCTGCCTCAAAGAGAGATGGTTGGAAGAGTCAGACCTGCTCAGTCATACACTCCTCACCACTCTTTATCACAGTTTTGCTCGACCGGCTGTCAGACGTATAACTATTAGTAATGCCGCTAACAGACTCGGGCCTTGAGTAAAATAAAGCACGGCCTGACGCTAAGCCCCGACAGAGACAGGCAGTCTGGGACGGGGAGACAAAACGGATGGATACGAGTCACTGAGTGCAGTCCTAGCATTTTTTAGAAAAGCATTTACTTATCATCTCTCATCCCTCAGCGGCGTCGGCGCAGGACAGTCGTTCTTGTGGCTTACCTTCAGGACGTCACCCTGAGCCAGATGGAAGGTGCTGGCTGAAATGTTGATGCCTTTCCCCGTCTGGACTTGAATGTTGTAAATGCACTCGTGGTTGTTCTCGTAATTCTGAGGGTAGTTCGGGGACAGCAGAACGCCAGAGTTCTGGGAAACCGTGGAGCCGCACTCCGCTAAGAGAGACGAGGGGATCAATGAGGATCGACGGGAGTAAACATCACGATCATATAATGATAGACAATAAGTGCGGCTGAAGGAGAAAACAAAACTACAGTGCCAGTCAAAAGTCTGGAGTACTAACAATGCGCGGTCCGTGTCTACGGACGGGGGTTAAAGAGACCTGTGTTGATGCTTGTGGGCCTGTGGTGAACACTGACTCACGCTCAGTGGTATTTCATTCAAGTTCAGTAGAGCGTATACTAAAGTAGCCTAGTTCTATCAAAATATTATAAAATGAAGTGCTGAATGACTCGTCTCGTAGTGGTGCTTCACTTCTTCTCGCCACAGGCGTCAACCCGTCTCCACTTTCGGAGTATCCAGTAAGATGATTGGCTGTTTTTGTTGAAGGGCGGGCTGTTTAATAATAAACAGACTCTATTCAACTACGCTCATTCGCATTCAACCGGCGTTCGATCTCCTAATTTACAACATCTCTGGTTTAACAACACTGCAGTCCCGAAGGCGTCCCAAAACAGCTGTTATCTTGTCCCCTGTGCTATTTTTTATCACACCTGGGATAACAGGACAGCATGTCATTAATCCGAGTCGCAGCATTATCATCATAATCTTCATCATAAGGCACAGATCTGATTTAGGAAGATCAAGGCAAGAAAATACAAAATGACCGTTCTCAGAGTTTACTGGTTTACAGTCCAGGTCTGGAGAGGACAGTGCCCTGGACCTGGACCACAGTCCACCTGCGAGATCACTTCTGGTATAAAGGGTTCTGTATCTTCTGTATCTGCAAACAGTGACCTGTCTACTAAAAGGCAAAACCAGGAGTTATGGAGTGATGGAGTTCAAGTCATGTCAAAGCAGCACAAACTCCAGAGATTCCTGAACTGTACTGGGAAACAAAAACTACTGCAGGAGGTTCACCGGGTGATTCTCAAATTTCTGGCCATATCTCTTGGCCATGAGGTGGGAGGGCTGCCCTGGGAACCACCACTTGAGGAACTGTGGCTCAGGGAACTGCCATTCAGGGAACTGCCACTAGGGGAACTGTCACTCAGGGAACTGCCACTAGGGGAACTGTCACTCAGGGAACTGCCACTAGGGGAACTGTCACTCAGGGAACTGCCACTAGGGGAACTATCACTCAGGGAACTGCCACTAGGGGAACTGTCACTCAGGGAACTGCCGCTAAGGGAGGTCTCAGGGGGAACTGCTGTAGGGGAACCGCTGCTAGGGAAACCACCACTCGGAGAACCACTCAAGCTGCTAGGCTAAAAGTTGCCTCGAGACTAGATGCACCAATTACAATTTTCTTAGCCGATGTCATTTTCCAATCTCTCCAGATTTAGATATCCTTCTACTTTGAAACCTCCCTCAGCTTTTGATGTAGTGACTCCTTTTATATCTGCATGCAAATTTTCACAAAAATCAATAAATACATAATTAAAAAATCCAATCCAATCCAATTTTGACGCCATAACCATATATTACAGTTCTCACGTTAAGTATAAATATATTTTATTTCATGTAAGATTCTCAAATATCAAAATAAACTGACAAATGTCTTTCGTCAGGGATGGGTTCCCCTTTAGAGCCTTGGTTCCTCCCAAGGTTTCTTCCTCCCAGTCTGAGGACGTTTTTCATTGCCACTGGCTGCTAAAAGAGGCTCGGACTGGGATTTCTGTAAAGCTGCTTTGAGACGAAGCCTTCGTTGTAAAAAGTGCTTTATAAATAAACGTTGATTGATAATAACAAAGCGCATCATTTGTGATTGTTTGGAATTGGCTTGTAGCAGCCGTAACATTCCATCCAAGAAGTTCCTCCGTCCTCGACCAAAGAAAACAGCAGGGAGTGTAAAACTGAAACGGGCACGGAATCCTTTATTCGAGGCTGATCGTCCGGTCACCGCTCATGGCCGATCGAGCTGAAATTCATCAGATTACACCGGCTGTAAAAAGGTGAGGCACTGAAAAAGTCCTGGCTTTTGACTGGTACTGCATTTCAGAGTTGGGATAAATATTCCTCATTCAAGAGACTTTTGGAAAACAGAATCCGACCTTGTCACCCATGAGTTGCATTCGAGCCACTGGACAGTCTGACACTGAGTTCCCCTGCTCAGGTTATAATGACCCCCCAATAGCTGTTAGTTGCCATATCAACATTAGGGTGGACAGCATTCGTTTCTGTCACTGCGTTGACTCCAAATCAACTCACTCAGGCTTGACCGAATGTTTTCTTCGCCCCTCCACGATATCTTCAGACAGAGTGACATGTGCCCCAGGGCTACACGGCTACACTCTGACATTTCTTTACTGAACCAGCTGTCCATCAAGCTCCCCTCCATCCCCCCAAAACATTTACTCTGTTAGACAGGTTTGTCTGACTGCCTGGCCGCAATCCAATGCAACCATGAAGGACCCATCAGAAGTAGAGACGTTCAAGCGAATGAAAGCTGCTGACCACGTACCCACACACCTTGGCAGAGGGGCACTCCACGTGCGCCGCCCGCCGCCCAGGCACGTGATGGCCCGTGGCCCCTGCAGGCGGTAGCCCGGCTCGCAGGAAAAAGTCAATGAGTCACCAATACCAAAGCTGCCGCCGCCGTGACGACCGAACCGTGGCACGCCGGGGTCTTCACATGGCTCCAGGTTGTATTCTGAAACAAACACACCAGCAAACACACAAACGTTCACACAACAAAGTTACGATTTATACATTTTGAATCCTGGTATCCAGGTAACAGGTATCCAGACCATATATGGGACTCGATGGAGCGAACCGTGACTTGCAGCAGTGTTGCTTCAAGTTAAATGATGGAAACCCGGGTTTGTCTTCTTGTCTTCATGGTACTGAACCACTGCGAGGGCTGAACCCCAGTTCACAGTCAATATTTCTACAGTCCTGTGCAAATGTTCCCAAGTTCAAATGTTGAGTTGATGTCGTAAAGTGTAAAGAAGTGATTTATTTTTAAAATACACTTTCATTTGACATTTTTGGCTCATTTTAGACACAATTCCTCTTTATTTTGTTTGTCTATTTCATTTCCTTTTTCACACATTAGAAAAAAAGACTATTATGCAGAATTATGCAGCACTGTTTAATTTTATTTTATTTTCATTTTATTATCATCACAGTATGAAATATTAAATAAAAAAAATAATAATAATTTTAAATTCTGTTAAATTATGTGAAGTAATTGTGTATAACCTTCCATTACACTGGACATTAATGGAATATGTACATTTATGAGATAAATGCAGAGGATTAACTCTGGACTCATACACTAGGGGGCAGTGAGCGCATGTGCCCGGAGCAGTGGGCAGCCCTATTCAAGGTGCCTGTGGAGCAGTTGGGGAGTTCAGTGCCTTGTCATGTCCTCTGCCAGTTCAGGGAATCAAACCAGCAACCTTCCAGTAACAAGGCTGGATCCCTAACCAGCAGGCCGAGACTGCCCCAAGCAGGACATGGCGGCCCGATCTCCAATAGAAATGAGCTAAATAAGGGGACGTCGGTAGGTCATTGTGCGGTGTAGATTACACTTTAGTGTTATGAACCCTTTATTACTGATTTTCAACCTACAATTCCATAATTCATACATCCTGCACGTTTTCTTGGAGGTCACGGCGGCGCGTAAATCGAGCAGCCACTCCCCTCTCAGTCCTTTACGCTGGGATTTCTTATCCTGTGTAAACCGATCGTAAATTCTACAGACGTCCTGCCGTAAAATGCCGTTACTCTCTGTGAGAGACGTCGAACCCTTTACGAACTTCTGCTTTAAAACACAGCGAGTGCTGTAGAGACGAATCCTGTAGTGTGTTTTGCGAAAGCAGAAGACTGTCCTGCCACTTTCAATATTTACTATCTCGATTCACATGATAAACACCGAGCTGAGGCGTAACCCCAGGCCAACACTGCCAAGCCTGAACCAATCAATTGGGCCTAATGTACACAGATTTACATCGTTTAGACGCTCGTGAATCACAGGAGGGAAGGAGGGTTTAGTGGTGCACGGCCGCAGCGGCGCTTTCGGGGTCTGCTCTGAGAGGCTTCTCCGGGCTCTATGTTTTGAGCGCTGGCCAAGTCCACGTCATCCACTGAGTGACGGGCAGCTGTTCGGCCCCAGCGGCCCCAGCGACCCCCCACTGCCCACCACGGCAGCACTTTCCTTCATTTTCTACGGGAAAGCGAGCCGGGCTCTGCAGGCTGACAGAACCACAGGCTGATGTTAGTGTGGAAAAGAGACACTAACTGCTGGAGTTTAAGTGGAGCTTTGAAGGTAAAGCAGGTAACATATCAGCGACGCTTTTGGCCACAAATGACTCAAAAATCCTTTAACAAAGCCTTGTTAACGTGGTTCCAGGAACAGTGCGACACAGCTACCTGTACAGTCTCTCACTGTATCAGTCACAACCTCAGTGATCTTCGAAATTACAGTACGACACGAAGGCCGACACACGTTCAGTGTCAAACTAAAATATGATTCTATTCAGAATGATTCTATTAGCTCTGATTCTATTGAGTCTGATTCTATTGAGTCTGATTCTATTGAGTCTGATTCTACTCAATCTGATCCTATTCACCAACTCTGTGAACAATCCTGAATTTCTCTAAAACAGAGCCTTTCATACCGAACCCACTTTACATGAACTTGTTTACATCCTAGTTTAATTATGCTGTGTTTGCAGAATTTTATCTATGAACTGTTTTCTTCACCCCTCCACAACTTTAATGAGTGAAAAACAAACAGAAAAAAAACAGCTAATAGAGGAGAATGAAAGCCACTGTCCGCAGCTTCCTGGAGAGCGGATCTCCTGCATTATGCGTGAACATGTCTGATCCTGTCGATTGCATCAATATTTAATAGCGGCGAAAGGTCAACATCCTCCTTCAATCGCACAATCTATATTATGCTGATGAACCGAACCTCCCCGCGGATGAGTTCATGAATATTCATGAGAGCGGCTTCTTAATTACCGTACAGCTGTGCTGGTTTCCGGTCAGTCCAGCCTAGCTGGGCCTGCATGACTGCTGAATCACTTTGTACACTGCTGGATTTCTGACCTCTACTGAGTGTACGCTTAAGAAAAAAAATGCACCTTTGGAGCCCTTAAGCTTCTTATTCCAGGATAGAGCCCCTTTATCAGCGAGGGACGTTTGACCACAGGCATGAACGGGGGGTTAAACAAGGATTTTGAGCTGAAGAAAAGTGCCTTTGACTTTCAGTGGCTTCTTTTTTTTTTCCCTTTCAGACACAGAGCCTTATATTCAGCTGTTGGGGACTTTTCTCATATTAAAAGATGGATAAGTCCATTCCATCAGGCCGGTTTAACCCCTGGCCGTTCGAGCCGAGTGTATTCGCTCTTCTGTGGAATGATCCAGTAGGGATCTGTGGCTTATGAAAACTCCAGCCCAGAGCCAGCTTTCATATCACCCTGTGGCTCAGGCTCAAATCCAGTCCAGGAGGTTTGGGGCGCCGGTGATAAGTCCCCCTGCTCCCCATCGGCAGCTCAAGCTGTTGCCAATTGATTGCTTTTCATCAGCGTGCCGCTTTGCAGCAGGCCTCGTCTGTATTCAAACGTCAGCACGCCGGCTTATCTGCGGAGATACAAGCTTGTAGGCAAGTGAGCACAGTAGAGATGTGAAGTTAGTTTAACCCCTACAGGAGCACATGCAGCTCTTACCGGAGCTGGAACACTTAAACGCTGGGATGTCGGTGGGGCACGAGTTGCTGAAACGTCACTCGCCTCAAGAAACGCCGGAGATTTGCCCCTAAAACACTTCCTTAAACATTCAGACCAGCTCCAATAAACACCAGCAATTAGCAACAACTTCACAATGGTTTAAAACTTTAAACAGCTCACGTGAAATTCCCTCAGGAATAGCAGTGCTGGTATTCCATGGAGTCCAAACTGAAGCAGTTAAAGGGACGCTGCGGACAAACTGAAATCTGTCGGAAACATGCTTAGTCACCTTCATTTTCTGGGTTCATCCCATGAAATCACCCTTTCTAATGGGATACCATGATGGTAGGAGGAGATTGTGAGATATTCCCAGTTTTTGTATGAGGCATTCCGAATATGTAAAGCATGCTGGCTACTGTAGTGCACGAATCCTGAATGAATTATGAATGAAATGATGAAATAAAAATAAAACAGTAATGCCCTGACAGAAATAACATGTCCAAGCCACTAAAGTGCTCTTCTTTAAGTGTGTCAGGATGATTATTCTCGTTTGGACGTTGTCCCAGATATTACTGTAAAAACAGCTTTAATTCACTCGTTTCCATCTGAATTAAATCCCAGTTTAAATGCAAAAGGAGCTTCCAGTGCATGTTTACTGCTCTGCCCACCTCTACACACTCACCCTGCATACAGACTCAGAGAGAGGGAGCGGGGCTAATTATGTTACTGAACCAGGCATTGGGTGAGAAGGGAGGGTCTATTTGCTCTCTTTCTTTGCTCACAGTATGTTCAAATTTCAGAATAAAAGTCCTAAAAAAGGCATTGTACTGATACGCACATAAATCACAAAAATAATAAAGAATGTTCAAGTTCAGTTATTATAAATAGTAGAAACCCTGGCTGCTCATGGAGGTCCGTACTCTGCTGGGGTCAGTATGTGTCCTTATCAAGAGAACAGATAAAAAATGTAACTTTAGTGACTATAAATTAAAATATAAAAATATAAAAATCATCAATATGGCAAGTGATCCCAAACTTTTAAATGGTAGTGTGTACTCACCCATTTCTTTAACAGCACTTACAATATTCAGTTAATTAAACTCTATAAATTCAACGAAGCAGATATTACTGTGCAAAATCAAGGTCACAGCAGCTGCAGTATCTCTCTCTCTCTCTCTCTCTCTCTCTCTCTCTCTCTCTCTCTCTCTCTCTCTCTCTCTTCTCTGCGCTCTCTATACATTTCATCCTTGAATATCTCACCTGTGAAAGAGATCTTCAAACCCATGGAAGAGGAGATGGAGGGTCAGAGATGAAGCGCCCAACTGACCTGAAGTTCCCGTAGAGGCGCGGCGTTGAGGGGCGGGGGCCTCTGGGAGCCAGTGGTCGGGCCAGTGGTTGAGCCCGAGCTGCCATTCTCCGTTAGCAGCAGGTGGTCGGTGATCTTCCAGATGAAAGCGTGGAAGGTGGCGCACACCTGAGCAGGGCGAGCGTCCAGACCATCAAAACTCAAACGAGCGGGCAGCAGGCAGCCACTGCCAGACCTTTCGATCCAAAGTATTGAGATTATTGGATATTTTGAGAGCAATTCACCGTTCATTACGACCAAATTCAATGTTAGTCATCGAGAAGGTAGGGATGTGATCACAATTACTTACATTTATGTCATAAATCTACATTTTAATTTGCATCCTTTTAAAACGAATTACACAGTAATGAAATATATGAAATATGACATTTTTTTAATTTATGGACACAAATAGACATTTTACAGCATTCCAATTCCACACATGCACCAGTAACACAAGTACGTGTGAGTTGAAAGCTGTTAAATCTACACTCGCTCGGTGTGTGCCAATGAGTTATTACAAATAATAAAGATCACACCATGCCTTTGTCATCACGGGGCCGAGGCTGTATCTGCTGAGAGTTAAAAGGAATGGCTGTAATTGGATTAACGGAAGGCTGTTGGTTCTGGTGTTAACATGGAATACCCATTCAGAATAAGCAGCTTGTGCAGACTTAATTATTAATAGCGTGGTGAGCTGTAATTGATGAGTTCTCTTGGTGGCCTGGCAAAGGCTGCAGGAGTGTGTGTATGTAAGGCTTTCAGACATTTTCAGGACAATTTGAAGGAAAACCAGAGAACCGACAACGCTAAGTTACTGTGACATTGAAAAGGTTAGTTTCACATCAGTTCTATCCGGTTGTTTTACTTTATGACATAACTAAATGTGAGAGACAATGTTTGTGGACACTCTTTCTAATGAATGCACTCATCGTGGACACAGATGTGCAAAAGCACACACCGCATGTTGACTCCCTGTAGAGATGTACTGCCAGTAGAATAGGACTCTCTGGAGCGAATAAACATGAACCTATTGACACCATGTCTAATGCCAGGTGTGGCCTAGAGGGTATAAAGCCCCCCAGCATTGAGCTGTGGAGCAGTGGGACTGTGTAATCTGGAATGATGGTGTTGCATCTTTCTGGGACGAGCTAGTTGCAATGAAATCCTCACAGCAATGCTACAAACTGTAGTACATATTTTTGTCCATATAACATATAGTATCTACAGGGGTTGGACAGTGAAACTGAAACACCTGGTTTTAGACCACAATAATGTATTAGTATGGTGTTACTAGGGCCTCCTTTTGCGGCCAATACAGCGTCAGTCGTCTTGAGAAGGACATTTTTTGGATACAATCAGATTGCCTGAACATCCCACTTTCAGACAGCTTCCTCTTGCCCACAGTTAATCCTGTTGGATGTGGTTGGTCCTTCTTGGTGGTGCTGACCCTGGATACCGTGGCTCTTGATACATCACAAAGACTTGCCGTCTTGGTCACAGATGCGCCAGCAAGACGTGCACCAACAGTTTGTCCTCTTTTGAATAGTATGTCCCCATAATGTTATTGTGCATTGCAGTGTTTTGAGCAAATCTGTGCTCTTACCTGCTAATTGAACCGTCACACTCTGTTCTTACTGGTGCAACGAGCAATTGATGAAGATTGACCACCAGGCTGCTCCAATTTAGCCATGAAACCTCCCACAATAAAATGACAGTGTTTCATTGTCCAACCCCTGTGTATATATATATATACATATATATATATAAATAAACTGTGTATATAATATATAAGAGGAGTGTTTGTGTGTGGGCATCTACCTTTGCCATAGCTGACCTCCACCGTCCACGTGCAGTTTAAGGAGTTGGGGTAAAGCTCGGGGAAACCAGGGGACAGGATAATACCATTAGGCCCTTTCACATCGCCGCCACACAGCTATAACACACACACCCACACACACACACACACACACACACACACTGAATTTTAACATCTCAAAGCAAGCAAGAAGCAGCAGATGCTGCAATCATTCTGTTGTTATTCTCTGGGCTGGAGAAGGCTCACCGGAGGCCAGGCCGAGGCAGCCTGGGTAAGCTTCGTGGAGCTGAATATAGATGGCTGATGAGGAGGCCGTGAGGGTGAGGCAAAGGAAGAGTAAAAATACCAGCAGAAAGGTTAATGACAGACATAAATCCTTTTTCACCTTGAGCTATTTTCCCACATATCACTATCATCACTTATGAAGGTCACCATCACTAATGTAAAATGGAGAATACTGAAATCCATGCATTCCATCATTTGAAGGTCCAAATCTCTCCATCTCAATTAAACTAAATATGCCGGATACCAATGAGCCACAACATTGCGGCACTCCGATGAAGAAAGCGTGGCTGAGTGTCATGTAACGTCTGGGATGTACAATAGTGGAGATATAGGAGCTACCTTGGTTTTTTTAATGTATTAGAAGCTCAAGCTTAAGTTAACATTGCAGGAAGAGATCAGAAACAGGTGCAGCACCGTGTCATCAGATGATCAGAACATGGTTAGAAGGATTTGGAGGGAGATATTGCCAAACCTCAGACATTAGTTTGGTTTTGCTATTGATAAGTTGAAGTGAGTAGGATGACCATGGCCAGATCAAACATCTCTCTGAAGGTTAATTCATACTAGAGAGCAGACATGGCACTTTGCGCCATCGCGCGGACATCTGTGATGGAGATTCCTCTGTGCACCACTGTCCCTGGTGTACTATAAAAGAGTGCACAGAGGGAAACGCTGGCTGTCAAGTAAATGAATAAATAAAACTGTCTGGCAAGACTTCTGGAACAACGTGCTTTGGATGGATGAACCTTGGAGTCTTGCCTGATGCTGTTGATGCCCCGATGATATCACTTGTGGCAAGAGCTATCTATAGGTCCCATGATGAGATTTTAGGATCGTTGGAGACTATTGCGGTTGCCAGTTATATCAAATGCTCTCCACTTATTTTCCAGACAGTGGAACGACTTGATGATTGTTCTGAGATCTTTTTAAATCTCTACTCACACTCATTTGCCTCTACAAACATCTTTCTGAAGGAGCTCTATGGATCTGGCCATGGTGATCCCACTCACTTCAACAGTCAAGAGCAAACCAAACTAATGTCTGAGGTTTAGGTAAGACAGGCTCCTCCACGTTCAACCATGTTCTAATCACCTGCAGAATGACAATAAATGTGGGGGTGTTTTAACATTTTCCTCACAAAGAAAATGACATTTCTTTCAATTATGTTTTACAAATGATTTTTTGTGTCATTTTGTGAGATTTATGTGTTTAGTTTTATTATCTATCAATACTGTTTAAAAGAAGATCAAATGTGTTCCATTTAAATGTCTAAATATTTAAAAAGCCAGTGGATGTCAGAGAGTGTCAACTTTTCCCATGACTGTAAGTCAATTTTGTTGCATGATAATTTATTTCACACTAAAAAATGAACCGTTAATTAATGCCTTAATTAATAAGCATTTTCTCATTAATTTCATTGCCAACCTTAACACTGGTGTGGACGAGGAACCCAGACTTTGAGTGATATTCAATATGATGTTTTTAACTGTTGTGTTTGTTCTTCTGGAATACTACAGCTTGCAATTAAGTAGAATAAAAAATGTCACACACAGTACAATCACACGCACACACACACACACACACATGTATAACAATAAAACAGCAACAACAACACCATACAGCTTCATGCAATGATCCAGCAGTACTGGACTTTACATCCCAAAACTGAGTAAGCTCTGCATCTGTATGAATTAATACCACCTTCATAACCCCACCCCCACCCCCCATTACATCATCTCCAACATATTACTTCACATATTTTATTCATATATAATTACACAAAGTCATTAAAAGTGAATAAGTCCAATATCGCAGAACCCACAGTAGAGTCGAGTTGGGAAACAGGCTCCTGTAGCCAGGTTAATGCCAGTGCCGACTCATGCATGCATTAACCGATGCATGCAGTGGTCTCTTTCAGCAGGTCACATTTCAAAATGCTGGTGAGCTATTAACTATTAGGCGTGGCTGACTGAAGTAATCTATATAAGATGGGGCATGTGATGCTTTTGTGTGGTGAACAGCTGAAGAGTTCAGTAAAACTGAAGATAAGTAAAACTGAAGATAAGTAAAACTGAAGATAAGTAAAACTGAAGATAAGTAAATGGTATGAAGTAAACTGAAGATAAGTAAAACTGAAAGATAAGTAAAACTGAAGATAAGTAAAAATGTGCTAAAGTAAAACTGAAGATAAGTAAAACTGAAGATAGCGTAAAATGAGTAGCTAAGTAAAACTGAAGATAGCATGAGATAAGTAAAACTGAAGATAAGTAAAAACTGAATATAAGTAAAAAATGAAGATTAGTAAAACTGAAGATAAGTAAAAACTGAATATAAGTAAAAAATGAAGATAAGTAAAACTGAAGATAAGTAAAACTGAAGATAAGTAAAAACTGAATATAAGTAAATGATGAAGTAAAACGAATAGTAAAACGAAAGATAAGTAAATGGTAGCTAAAGTAAACTAAGATAAGTAAAAATAGTAGCTAAGTAAAACTGAAGATAAGTAAAACTGAAGATAAGTAAAAATGGTAGCTAAGTAAAACTGAAGATAAGTAAAACTGAAGATAAGTAAAACTGAAGATTAGTAAAAATGGTAGAATAGAAATGAAACTGAAGATTAGTAAAAAATGAAGATAAGTAAAACTGAAGATAAGTAAAACTGAAGATAAGTAAAACTGAAGATTAGTAAAAATGGTAGATAAGTAAAACTGAAGATTAGTAAAAAATGAAGATTAGTGAAACTGAAGATACAGTAAAACTGAGAGATAAGTAGAAGCAGAAGATTAGTAAAACTGAGAGATAAGTAGGCATGAAGATTAGTAAAACTGAAGATAAGTAAAAACTGAATATAAGTAAAAATGAAGATAGTAAAACTGAAGATAAATGAAACTGAATATAGTAAGAAATGGTAGCTAAGTAAAACTGAAGATAAGTAAAACTGAAGATAAGTAAAAATGGTAGCTAAGTAAAACTGAAGATAAGTAAAACTGAAGATAAGTAAAAATGGTAGCTAAGTAAAACTGAAGATAAGTAAAACTGAAGATAAGTAAAACTGAAGATAATGAAACTGAATAAGTAAAAACTGAATATAAGTAAAAAATGAAGATAAGTAAAACTGAAGATAAGTAAAACTGAAGATAAGTAAAAACTGAATATAAGTAAAAAATGAAGATAAGTAAAACTGAAGATAAGTAAAACTGAAGATAAGTAAAAACTGAATATAAGTAAAAAATGAAGATAAGTAAAACTGAAGATAAGTAAAACTGAAGATAAGTAAAAATGGTAGCTAAGTAAAACTGAAGATAAGTAAAACTGAAGATAAGTAAAACTAAAAGATAAGTAAAATAGTGCTTCATAGTAAAACTAAAGATAAAGTAAAACTGAAGATTATTAAAATGGTAGATAAATAAAACTGAAGATTAGTAAAAAATGAAGATAGAAGTAAAACTGAAGATAAGTAAAACTGAAGATAAGTAAAACTGAAGATTAGTAAAAATGGTAGATAAGTAAAACTGAAGATTAGTAAAAAATGAAGATTAGTAAAACTGAAGATTAGTAAAACTAGAGAAAGTAAAACTGAAGATAAGTAAAAATGGTAGCTAAGTAAAACTGAAGATAAGTAAAACTGAAGATAAGTAAAAATGGTAGCTAAGTAAAAATGGTAGCTAAGTAAAACTGAAGATAAGTAAAACTGAAGATAAGTAAAACTGAAGATTAGTAAAAATGGTAGATAAGTAAAACTGAAGATTAGTAAAAATGGTAGATAAGTAAAACTGAAGATTAGTAAAAAAATGAAGATAAGTAAAATATGACACAAAATGGCAACTATGTTTGTTGCTCAGAGCTTTAATTAGCACACAGAGCCTAAGGAGCTTGCAGGAGTAGTAGTTTTGAGTGGTTAAACAAGCTTAAACGAGCCAGCATCTGGCTGGTATGACCGGGACTTATCTAAGTCGATTATCTAACACAGGTGTTGGTGTGTTTTATGGGATCTGTTTGTGCTGGTAGGAGTCTAGGTGATGTGATCTGACTTCAGATGGACCAATTTAATACCACCCAACTGAAAGAGACACTGAAAGAGACACTGAAAGAGACACTCTAATGGAAGACGTGTTCTGAGTACTTTAGTTTAAAGGCACTAATGTCAAATCTTGCAAATACTGAAATAAATACTTATTTATAAGTGTGATGTTCAGTGATTATGTTTACATTATATCCTGCGTTTGCTCTGCAGGTGGGCTCACTGAAAAATCATCTGTGGGTTTTTGTTTCCTCATTTCTTGTTAAAAGTGTCCATTTCTGTTCAAATCAAATATAAGAAAAGACATTTTGGTCCCAGTTCCTGTTCAAGAAAGGCAGAATCTGGCTGCAGCTGGATGGTAAAAATAGAGCCCTCCAAACTCTGGCCAAACGAGAGTTGAGGGGGGCAGAGAGACACTTTAATTAAGGCAGATAATTGGCTGAACTGGACGGCCTAATTGAGGTGACGGGCGTAATAATGGCAGCCTACCGTCACATGTGGGTAGAGGGTGGCTCCACCAGTGGTTTTTCTCACACACCAGCTGCTCTTCGTGACTCAGCCTGTAACCTGGATCACAGCTGAAACTGACCACCGAGCCAATGGCCAGATCCTGACCGAAGCGTTGTCCATTTACCGGCACACCAGGGTCTAGACACGAGTGAGTGTCCAGAGTCACACCTGAAGGGTGTGAGGAAGAGAGGGAGGGGAAGAGAGAGAATTAACAACAGTCTAACAGAACACACAGAGATTCAAATGACCATCGATGACTACAGCGTTTCCAAGCATTACACATATACAAACGATTAATTCACACTGAAACCAATATGCAAAACGAAAATTTATATAAAAATTAGTGGAAATAAATTTTTAAAATTAAGAAAGTGGAAATACATTTTGCAGAACTTCCAGATAAACTCAGGACTATTTCAACTCCATTACTATTCAAAAATCAAACCTAAAAGTGCTAGATAGATTATATCAAATATGAATTTCCAAAACACAGCAGTTCTAATCGGCCAATCTATAATCTAGAGCAGGAGGCGGGGATCTGAGGGCTGGAGTCCAGCAGAGTTTGCTGAGCTCCATGCTCCAGCAGACCAAGTGCACCAGGTAATTAACAGGTGAGATGAATCAGGTCTGCTTAAGCGGAAAGAGCACTAAACTGAGAAGGAACCCGGCCCTCCAGTGCTGGGGTTCCCCACCCCGACCAAGAGTTTGGTCCCTGTGATCTGGAACAGAGTTCTTATTACCCCAAATAACTACAGAGGAATCTGCTTAAACAGCAATATAGACAAGGTCTCCTGCAGTACACTGTACTGAACGTGAACTCAATACCCAATCAAAAACCATGTTCCTCCAATTACTACTTATGATTTTATGTTTATGATTTAATCAAATGAAATATGATAATTAATGTAATTAAAACGTAGTTCTTTACACAGTGACATGGCGTACGTCAAGGGCACAGTATCCTCAACACTGTTCGATATTAACATCAACAAACTGGACAAAACTCTTGAACAATCAGCAAATTTAGGATTAGAATTAAATGAGAAAGAAATAAAAGTCAGTGTATGCAGACCTTTTAGCTCCTACAGAACCAGCCCTGCGATTATTGTAAAAAATTGGGTTCTAGACTCTAATGTTAATTAAACCACAAAAAAGACATCATAAACCCATTACATTTGACCTTAGGAGGGACAACGATACAGCATGCATACGGTTACGTTAGGCTGTAATGCATCTGGCAGCTTCAGTGAAACTATGAATCGATCAAAACACCACTAAATACCGTCTAACAATTCATTTTTGGCAAAAATATTATATTATTAAATCCATATTTTATATGGTAGTAAAATATGGGGACCTTGCTGTAAGAGCTCTAAAATCCCACGCCCCCCAATCCCACCCAGACCCACACCTCAGAGAACATCCGAGGACATTAACAACCGGCTTAAAGAAATTTCCTCCATGAATAAATTAGAATGTTACAGATCATTAAGGTGAGAAATCACGCTCTCAGGTGATCTAACTAAAATCAAAAATGCCAAAGAATGACACACTTTGAAAAAGTACAGACTTCGTCCCCACGGCCCGCAGAGAGAGACAGGAGAGGACACCCGAAGAAGCCCACAGAAGAGTGAGTGTGTGATCTCAGCTCAGGACTCAGAAACATCAGCATTTTCTCTCTTCACGTTCCAGATACATCTCCTACCAGAACTCCCTCACTCAATAAACACTACCATCCCACAAGACCAGGCTCTGCTGTGTGTGTTTATGACAGATTCCAGAATCTATTTAATCATCTGTTAAATATGCACACAGCTGCCACACCCTCAGAGAAGAGTCCCACGCCCCATTAAACTGATGCAAATAAATGAACAGTACTTCACATACTGTATGGAAATGTATTCTTTTAGTGTCATTCCTCTATTCATTCTTCTTCTTCATCAATTGGATCATTGTTGATAATTCTATATTTTTTTTTATGAATGACAAGGATGGACAGGATTAGAAATGAGCAGATCAGAGGGACAGTGAAGGTGGAGCAGTTTGGAGATAAAGTCAGAGAGGCCAGGCTGAGATGGTTTGGACATGTGTTGAGGAGGAACAGTGGATATATCGGACAAAGAACGTTGGGGATGGAGCTGCCGGGCAGAAGGAGAAGAGGAAGACCTCAGAGAAGGTTTATGGATGTAGTGAAGGTGGACATGGAGATGGTTGGTGTAACAGTGGAGGAGGCAGGGGATAGGGCAAGATGGATGATCTGCTGTGGTGACCCCTAAAGGGAGCAGCCGAAAGAGGAGAGAAGAAGAAGAAGAAGAAGAAGAAGAAGAAGAAGAAGAAGAAGAAGCTAATAAAGATATCTGAGAGAAAGAACAGTAGAAAAAAAGAAAGTGAGAGAAAGAAACAGAAGTATGGATGGATGGATGGATGGATGGATGGATGGATGGATGGATGGATGGATAGATAGATAGATAGATAGATAGATAGATAGATAGATAGATAGATAGATAGATAGATAGATAGATGTAACATTCCTTGATCCACAGTATTGTGTGTGTGTGTACAGGGCATATGCCATAGCATGCATTACCACGCACAGTGGACAGTGTAGTGGGTGGTACCGATTGTGACCATCGGCATCGGGCTTGGATGTGTGGAGGAACAGATATGATGCAGGAGCCCCACAAGCAAATCTCAAACCTCAGTGCAGCATTTTTCAGCTTCTGCAAGATCTTATATATATATATACACACCGAAACAGACGGAGCTGAACTCTTCAGATCATAATGCTCATAATGAGCGAGGCTGTACTGGAGGCTGTAACCTGAACACTCTTCTGAACACACACTTCTGAGCACACACCTCTGAACCCACGGCGGAGTGGAGTGAACAGACAGAACCGACAGAACTATAGACTCACTTTCATAGAAGAGTTTGAAGCCGCTGTTGGAGCGGCTGCTGTCTGTGGTGAAGAGCAGGTACAGGTAGCTGCCGCTGCTGAAGAGGAACTGAGGCACCTGCGTCCCGTTCAAAGACGTGATGAGGGGCGAGAGCAGGTTGGGCCCATCGTGGATCTCCAGAAAGTCATAATTAAGCTCCGTCTGGAACCTGGTGGAGTTTGGGAAGAAAGTAATAGAGACATGAGGAGCTGTGTGCTTCCGTTACAACATCCTGAACATCATCACGGGAACACAGCCTCGAGTCACTTTTCTAACACGGCAAGAAAAATGAAGATGGTTTAGACACAGCGGTGTTCACAGATCATTATATCCATAATTAACATATTACTATTAATAATCACATTAATCACATTCTGTCAATGAATGTAGTTCACTAACCACAGGCATACGGTCATGGGGTTGCTGAGCAACATTATAGCCAAAGCATAGTGCCTTTACCTGGTACAGTGGCATGCAAAAGTTTGGGCACCCCTGGAGAAAACGACTGTAACTGTGGTCAATACCAGTGTATTATTCTGGTTTTGTATAATTTTAGAGTGAAAAAAGAAAAGGGAGAACCATGCAAAAGTATGGGAACCCAAGGAGATTTGAGTCTTCAGATAATGTTCACTGACGTCTCCGACCTGTTAGGATTATGGCTTGTTCACAGCCATTCTTAGGCCATGTGATGCAAATGACCAAGCTTTAAACAACCTCCTACAGCAGCCATGGGTTCTTCTAAGCAGCTGCCTAGCACTTTGAAACTGAAAATGGTTCAGTCCCACGAAGCAGGAGACTGTTGTCATGTCCTCAGTTCAAAAGATCATTAAGAGAATGCAGAAACAGTGGGGGTCACTGACCAGATCATCACCACAGCTGTGAACAAATGCCTCCTCTCCCGCTGCTCCGTGTTAAACTTCTTCCTACAGTTACTTTCTTTCTCCCACCACAAACAGATCTGGCCAATTAGTCAAGAGAAGCAGTGGTTTACTGTGATGTATTCTGGTGCACTTAGACCTTTCCTTGTGTGAAAATAATCCAAACCACCTGGGAAAATGCTCCAAGTTCCCAAAATCATTAACAGGTGTGAAAATGTTCACCACTGGATAGTTTGGTTTTGAACCATTACTGATGTTCTGGGGAAAAGGTGTGAAAATTGCCTTGCCTCGATTGCCTTGCCTTCGGGATTCTCTTTTACAGACATTAGAAAGTAAACAACTTACAAAGTACAAAACATGGCATGGACAAGCCTATTTTTTCCCTTAAAATATGAGTAGATACAGGGGTTGGACAACGAAACTGAAACACCTGGTTTTAGACAACAATCATTGATTAGGGCCTCCTTTTGCAGCCAATACAGCGTCAATTCGTCTTGGGAAGGACATTTTTTGACCCAATCCGGGTTAGCACCCGAACATCCCTTTCAGACAGCTTCCTCTTGCGTCCACAGTTAATCCTGTTGGATGTGGTAGGTCCTTCTTGGTGGTGCTGACGTTACCCTGGATACCGTGGCTCTTGATACATCACAAAGACTTGCTCTCTTGGTCACAGATGCACCAGCAAGACGTGCACCAACAATTTGTCCTCTTTTGAACTCTGGTATGTCCCCCATAATGTTGTGTGCATTGAAATATTTTGAGTAAAACTGTGCTTTTACCTGCTAATTGAACCTTCACACTCTGTTCTTACTGGTGCAATGTAGCACATTATGTGGCAACTGCATCTTAAAATCACTTAGCTGCTCCACTACCTATAACAGGCGGAATGTCGTCTCTGTCATTCCCAATCCATGACGGAATGGGGCTACTGCATCATGGAGGTGCCACCTCAGTCCATGTGCTTCTTACCCTTCAGACGTCAGTGCTGCATATCTCAGCTTGTCAACATATGCATGTGAACAGCTGTCTAATTATTGCGGGGCAAAGGTGAACAACATATCCCACCTGCAGGGGGAGCCCAGGAGCAAAAATGATCAAATCTGTCATTATGCTGCTGTAAGGGCTATTATTAGGGGCATTTCTGACCATCAGGACAGTTACTCAAACAGAGACCGATTACGCTCAGAGTCCCATTCTGTCCTTGGCAGACTGTGAGGGGCAGGGTTAGGGGCGAGGGCAGGCCAGTGGAGAACATGGCTTGTACATTTGCGATCCCATCTGAAGCCAGCAGAGGAAGCCATTACAGCTGCTTTTTTAGGTAGGAATTTGCAAAAAACTGCAACAATAACAATTAAAGAATAAAAAACTAAATAACTTACAAGGAAAATGCTTTTAACACAATTACAATTTTGAAAAAACAGTTATTATTTTGAGATAAAGAGCCAAAATGACGAGGAAAGAACCGATAAATGAAGAATGTTTCTATTATTAAATGCTCAGTTACGGCATCAGAGGGAAAATGCATGAATCTGATCGGATCCAATTACAAAGCCGGCCTGAATCAGCCACACACTCACACAGGGTGGTGTGAGCTGTGTGCGTCTTCCTGTGGGGTCGCATGATAACCTACTTTTAGATGCTCATTTTAAGTCAGGCTCTTTAATTAAAAGAGCAGCAGTGGTTAAAGGAGAAATATCAGATGGGCATCAGTATCATTATCATACAATATATATATCGGGACAAAAGTATTGGGACACCTGCTTAATCTTTTTTTTTGTCTGAAATCAAGGGTATTGAAGAGTTCCTGCTTTTATTGGAGTAGAGAAGGCTTTCTACCAGATTTTGGAGCACTGCTGTGAGGATCTGATTGCATTCGTATTGGATGATCACCACCCCACCTCATCCCAAAAGTGCTGGAGCTCCATCATTCCACAGTAGACAGGTGCATTGCTCCATAGCTCAATGCTGGGGCGTTGTATACCCCTCTAACCCACTCCTGGCATTAGGCATGGTGTCACTACGTAATAAGAATAAGTGTAAACAGTCAAACACACTTTTCACACTGTTTACCAATGAGATGGGTCTCTTCTTTAATGTGCTGGATAAACACACCCCACCTGTAGTCCCCCCGACCGACAGGGAATCAAAATCATGACGCCAGTGTGTTTATGTGTGTGGCTGCCAAGTCCTGCTGTCAGAGATGCGTCTTAAAATCCCCTCCTGCCCAATCAGACACTTCGCATTAGCCCGTCAGCTTGCTCCCCGAAGTCCTCTACATCACGCCGAAAGATCTCATGGAATTTCAGCACTACACCCACAGGATGCATTGCTATGCTAATGTAATAAAGCCAACCAACTGTAGCTTTGATATGGATTAATACCCTTCTGCAGACGCGTTCTACCACAGCGAGTGCAGCACAACCACAATAACCCTCCGCCAAATCAGCCTCCCTCTAATCATTCCTCTTCTTCATTTAGCTACTCACATCCATCACACACCCTCCACCAACTGCTCCTCCAGGAACACAGGTCAAATTCACTTTCCTTTCTCATATTCAGATCTGTCTCCGCCCCACTTCTTAACTCGGTTACTGAGGAGCTGCGTCACAAACACACTGAATCCAAGTCAGTTATTCAACAAGTCAATATTATCATTACTAAATATACATCATAATGAAAAACTGGATGCATCAAATAAACACAAAACTAAATACAAAAGTTTGGGCACCCCTGGTCAAAATGTCGAGTTGCATTCCCTTTGCATACAGCTATTTTTACAAGAAAGCAAAACTTTAGGACCCTGCATGGTTAGTACCTTGTAGCCCCCTTTGGGGTCTTTCAGTTTTTGGCTGACAGACTTTCACCCAGTATCCCTGGCAAAAAGTTCACGTTCTGTGCGATTCCCATCCTGCATGCACTGCTCTTTTGAGGTCTATCCACAGATGTTCAGATCAGGGGACTGTGAGGGCCACGCTACAACCCTCAGCTTGCCCCTTTTGAGGCCCATTGTGGATTTTGAGGTATTTATTTGTAGGAGCCACCTTCTTTTCAACTTCAGCTTTTTCACCGATGGTGCTTTGTTTGCTTGCTTGGAATTTTATTGAAATCATTCTTCCCTTTAGCAGTGAAACGTTTCCCGTGTCACTGGCTGCAACACAATCCACCTCCATGCTTAACAGTTGAAGAAGTGTTTTCATAATCCGGTGGCCTTTTTTTCCACGTAGCTTTGCTCATTATAGCCCAAGAGTTTCATTTTAACTGGTCTACACGACTTGTTTCCAAAATGCATCAGTTGCTGAACAGTAGAACAATGTACCAACTCCAGAGTCTACATCTTCCTGAAGGTGTTTTGCAGTCAAGCAGGGGTTGTGATTTGCCTTTCTAGCGCTCCTACAAGCAACTGTCTCTGAAATGTTACACTTATATTGACCTCTACTGCCATGTCTTAATTACATTTCAAACTGAGGAAATGACCACCTCAAAACGCTCTGATATCAGCATATCCTGTAGGCTTCTCCTGCTTTGTGGGCCACAACCATTTCCATTTTCAGAGTGCTAGGCAGCTGCTTAGAAGAACCCATGACTGCTGGTTTTGGGACAAGGTTAGAGGATTCTGGGTATTTATAAAGCTTTGAAATTAATTTAGTGATTTTGAACAATAATCCTAACTGGTTAATTAAAGTCTGAGACCTTGGTCAAAGTCTGAATCTTCAAATCTCCTGGTCCTAACATTTCCTAGTTTCTTTTCCTATTTAGTCACTTGTTCTAGTGTCTTCTGAACTGGTCACTCTGAACTGTTCCCACCAACAGCCAAAAAGGTTTAAGGCCATGACTATGCAAAACAAAAATTTACATGCAGTGTGGATTTTGTTTATTATTTTGATTAAAATTAATTCATACAACCACTTTCCAGAAATTCGTCAATCTATTGAATTTGGAGAGCTTTCAGATGGACACAGCTTTTTAAGCTCCTTCACAAAGCAGCATTTCATGTGCAGAGACCCTGCAGGCTTGGACGGCAGCTCCTGGACAGCCTCTCTGAGGCTGAGTCCAACATGTGTGACTGTAAATAATGAAGCAGCTTCAATTTGATCTGATTGTTGACCCTGATGTCCAGACAGCATCCAACACCTTCAGATAAATTCATCGCTGTGGTCTTACTGAGGCCGCAGCTTCTCCAAGATGTACCTGTCAAAGCTGATCTTGATGGAGCGTCCCGGCTCGGCCTCGATCACCCACTCACAGCTCAGAGAGTCTTTATAGTAGCCTGGCCACCCAGGGGACAGGATCACACCAACAGGGGCCGTGAAGTGACCCCCACACGGAGCTGAAGGAGAGGATAAGGACAGAGAGACGGAAAGGGGAGAGGACAGAGTGCAAAAGAGAGTGAGTAAGAGCGATACAGGCAGACAGACAGGCAAGATAGATAGATAGATAGATAGATAGATAGATAGATAGATAGATAGATAGATAGATAGATAGATAGATAGATAGATAGATAGATAGATAGATAGACAGGGCAAATATAAAGAGTGACATATGACAGAGAGACACAGAGAGAGACAGAGAGACGGGGATGAGTTTGAAGTCTCATGTTTTGGGGGCAGTCGGTGCTGCTGTCCAGGATCAGGACGACTCGAGGTTTTGTCATTAAAGATGCATTAAAAACCACGACACATAGCTTTGAACAAAGACAACGAAGTGCATTGTGTGTGTGTGTGTGTGTGTGTGTGTGTGTGTGTGTGTGTGTGTGTGTGTGTGTGTGTGTGTAAGTGCATGTGCCTACAAGCATCGGCAGCTCCCCAGTTTTAAGCCTGTCTGCTCATTACAAACGACAGAAGCAGGAGTTCATGTGAGGGAAGGCTCAGTGTTGCAGGTGGCGCGAGTTTGGCACTCACTGTAAGACCTACTTTGCCAATTACTGTAGCATCAACTACAGTCTACCAGCGGCCTGACAATTTACTGCGAACACAGGCCTTCTAATGAGCAAAGGAATTACACCACTCTTTTCCTGCAAGTTCTTCAAGGATGACTAATTAGGAGACAGCTCCTCAAAGCGCCGCAGTTTTGTTGTATTCCTTTTTTTTTTTCGTGCTCGGCTCTGTTCTGAAGTAGGTGCCAGATTTGTTCAACTGAAATATTTAAACGACAAAGACCTTCGTAAACGTACCTTCACACTTGGGGATCAAACCACTCCACATCACACCCCCCTCCGCCAGCTCGCACACGATGGTGTCCGAGCCTTGGGTCTTTATGAAGCCTTCCTCGCACACCACAGATATGGAGCTTCCCAGCTGGAAGATGTTCCCGAAGCGCTTAGCGTTTATCGGAATGCCAGGGTCCGGGCATTCGTTGTGTCCGAAAGCTAAACAAAGGACAAAGAAGCACAAATGAGTTTTGATATGGCAGCATTTTTATAAATACAGTACCAGTCAAAAGTATGGACACACCTACACTCTCCAACCTTTACAGGACAACCTTCCAGTGTAAAGTGTCCAGTTCATTTCTATACAGACCCATAAAAAACAGGTGACCAATAGGAAAAGGCTGTACTGGTCTGGATTCTGTCTGTTTGTCGTTATAAATACAGTATATGCTAATAGTGGATATTTACACTATACTGAGGTTTCCGAGCCTCAGGGCCTGCATGGACACCAACACTTCCGCTCAGATCCTCAAAGTACTTTCTCCCAAACCAGTAGAGACAGACAGACAACCCCAAAAACAGCAGGATACACTCTTTTTTAACCTAGTATGCGTCCCAATACCTTTGGGAATATATACATACAATATATACTCTTGGCATTCTCTCAAGCTAGCTAGCCAGCCAGCTAGCCAGCGAGCGAGCTAGCTAGCTAGCTAGCTAGCTAGATAGATAGATAGATAGATAGATAGATAGATAGATAGATAGATAGATAGATAGAGGATTATCTTATCATCTCCAGTACATGCGGTTACGTGTGTCCTGGTATTTTAGATAGATAGATAGATAGATAGATAGATAGATAGATAGATAGATAGATAGATAGATAGATAGATAGATAGATAGATAGATAGATAGAAGATTATCTTATCATTTCCAGTACATGCGGTTACGTGTGTCCTGGTACTTTAGAAGATAGATAGATAGATAGATAGATAGATAGATAGATAGATAGATAGATAGATAGATAGATAGATAGATAGATAGATAGATAGATAGATAGATAGATAGATAGATAGATAGATAGATGATGATTATCTTATCATCTCCAGTACATGCAAGCCACGTGTGTCCTGGGTACTTTAGATAGATAGATAGATAGATAGATAGATAGAGATAGATAGATAGATAGATGATAGATAGATAGATAGATAGATAGATAGATAGATGATTATTCTTATCATTCCAGTACATGCGTGTTGTTGCAGGGGCCCCTGGTACTTTAGAGATAGATAGATAGATAGATAGATAGATAGATAGATAGATAGATAGATAGATAGATAGATAGATAGATAGATAGATAGATAGATAGATAGAGGATTATTTTATCATCTCCAGTACATGCGGTTACGTGTGTCCTGGTACTTTTCACTGCTACTGTATATAAACAGTGTAAGAGTGAGAGATTCCCGAGAGATAAGAAGTGTGGATGTATCAGCAGATTAGTGCTGGTATCAGAACATTTCAATGTCATTCATATGGACGTCTGAGGATTACTCGGCCACGCTAAACGGAATGATCTAAATAGGATTAAGTTGTTTAATGCCAATGGATAAATGGCTTAAGGATCACATCAAATAAATAAGGCCTTCCCTATGGCCCGCTAACCGCTCCAGTGCTCCTCATTTGCCTAATGCCATTAGACGAGACTAACGAGACTTTAGAGCCGTTTGTTTTTTCACTTTCTCCGTGACATCGAGCGAAGGTTTATGAATCCAGGGCCCCTTTGTCGACCGTGAATCCCTCCCGGTACTTATAAATAATCTCAAATAAATCAAGAACTCAAAAGAGGGAAAAAACACAGCTATGATAATGATTAACAACAAAAGCTGGAGAGCAGTTTAAGACAACAATGCAATGGACACCTGCTCTTTCACTGTTTCCTCTGAAGTCAAGGGGTTAAAAGAGTTCATCCTGCTTTTATTGGAGTAAACAAGAGCATTAATAAGGTCAGAATGTTAGAGGATCACCGCTCACCTCATCCACACCTCATTCCCAGCTCATCCCAAAAGCACTGGATGAAGCTCCATCATTCGAGAACAGAGTTCCACTGCTCCACAGCGCAATGCTGGGGGGGTTTATACCCCTCCAGACCTCATCAGGGTATAGGCATGGTGCCAATCGTTTATATATATATATATATGAATATATGGATATCACTGGTTTGTTGTCATGTGTCACATGTCCAGAAAACCTGTAGTCATTTCATATGATGCCAGCCTTGATCTTCTGCGACAGGCACTTTGACTGCCCAGCATTTCATTAACTAGGTCCAGCGACCAGTGGTCCTACATTATCTGGACACACACGGTGCAATAGTCCACATACTGCTGCCATCCCAAGAGCTCACCATCAAGACACAGATACTATGCCATGGTCAGTGTCATCTCCATATCTATCCCTGATTAAAAATGTGTGGGATGCTCTATCAACACTCCACCCCTACCACACCATCTGCAGAACTGAGTGAGAACATTTAAGCTGTGTGGGATGGATCATCACAGGACACCATTAGGAACCTCTACACCTCCATGCAGAGACGTCTAGCATGTTGCGCTAAACCCGAAGGCCGAACCGAGAGACACGATTTTTGTATGTGTAGATCAAATATTGATCATATCAACCTAAATATTAATCATTAATTGATCCTGATCACCTTATCTTCCTTCCCAACAGCACTGCAATCCCACACTTCCTATATATGAATTTCCCAGGACCATCTTAATACATCTTAGGACCAGTACATCCATGATCCCTAACACAGGTGGGTTTTGAACTGTACTTTAATTTTGGATACATTTTTTGTTGAAGTGCCAACCAGTATAATGCATCACAATTTCCATGTTCAAGTTCAAAATGTACTGAAATACTACCTGAATACATGTTTTTGACCAAATCCCAGTAGACATAACCAGTATACACTGGCTTAGGAATGAAAGTTCCGGTTTTGTCACTCACCAAGAGAGAGATATTGAAGCCCTGCCGGACATGGAGTGGTCAGCCTGAAACTCCAGCTGCAGGACGTTGGAGTTGCTGGTGAGGTGCGAGGGCACCTCTGCGCCGGTGAAGCGTCCCAGGATGGAGGCGTCTGGCCTGCCCCCGGCCACGCACGTGTGAGAAAGCCAGGCTACCCAGGTCGGTCAAGTGAGCCAGGTGGATTCGGCTTCCCGGCTCTGCAATGATCAGCCAGACGCAGTTCAGGTTGTTGCCGTAGCCCTCTGGATAGTCCGGGGACAGGACGGTGCCAGCGGGGGCCGTGAAGTTGGACAGACAGGGAACTGGACGAGAGGAGTCCGAGTTAGGCCTGTCATTTTGTGGCATGCATTGCTGTTTAATGGACAGTGTACAATCACACCAATCAAAATCCTTATTTAATTACAAGATTAAAGCAAAGAAATGTCCATATTTATTCATATTTACCTTCTATATTTATACTTTTTTTGACCTCAGTCAATGCATAAATATTAAAATATATTTAATTAGACTCTGTAATTAACACACTGAGCAGCCATAACATTATGAATTATGTTCTCATCAGATCATATGACACTTTGTAATGCTGCAATAATGGACTGAAGTCCATCTGTTTCTCTGCATACTTTGTTAAACACTGCTGTACCAGTTCAACACACACTAACACACCGCCACCATGTCAGTGTGACTGCAGTGCTGAGAATGGCCCACCAACCACATCATAGCTGCTCTGTGGTGGTCCTGTGGGGTCCTGACCATTGAAGATCAGGGTGACAAAGAGAGGACTACAATCTGTACTAGAAGAACTGAGGAATGGACAGTGAATGCTATAATGTTATATTGGGATCTGTATATAATAATGCATCAAATTCTTTTTTCATAATCTTACATTTCTTACATTCTATGCAACTAACATATTTTTAATGTTTCAAATTTTATTCAAAAATGATATATTCTAGTAACCTGGAGAAACTGGATTTTGATTTTTTATTAGCCATAGTGATGAACATTAAGCAAAAATTTAATGAAGAGAAAAATAACCATTTAGCCTTTTAATTAAATTAAATAAAGAAATTCAAACTGTTTCATTATATACTTATATTTAAACAGAAATGGAAAAAAATAAATAAAAAATTATATATATATATATATATATATATATATATATATATATATATATATATATATATATGGATATATATATATAAATTATATGCAAACTATATGCACTATTGTTCAAATTTTGGAATTCGCATTATATTACATTCAACAACAACTTTATAAAAAAGTATTATGGTAACAAAAATGCATTAGTTAGTGACCTAACTCATTACTTTTAAATTATTTACATTCTATATCGACAGGGTTTAGTCTGCGCTTCAGACATTTTCTATTCTGTTCATTCAAACACAATCAAAAGAGGTAAAGGATGATAAAAGCACTGGTTTCTGTTTCATCAATTCATTTCTGCACCAGTGACTCATTTTACATAACCATCCTCCAGCTCCTCAGAATGAAACAGCCTGCTTACTGTGTTTTAAAAGAGCAACACCAATAGCCTTTCAGTGCCACCTCCTGTCTCTGCAGCCCTTTCTGGTGTTCAGGAACAGCTGATCATCATAAGCAGATATTAAAAAATTAAAAAGTGTTAGTTTATTATAGCTATAATTGATCATGGCCAAAATAAGTCACTAACATGGTATTTGCACACCAGCTACACCCCTTATCCAAAATCACTAGGGCAGTATTAGCGTGATAGCCACCCACCTACTCCAGTAGCATTGCTACTGTGGCATTAGTGCACTGACTATGGCCCTCATCCAGATTGCTAGAGCAAGACAGCATGTTGGTTGGTGGCCCTCTTATTAACATTGTTTTTCAACTGAGACCCTCTTGTCCTTCGCTTGACATCGCTGACAAAGTACTGGCTGGCTGTTGGGTTTCTGCCTTATTCCAAAAGACATTCCAGGGCCGAAACACATCTTATAAACACGCCCAACAACAGCTTGCTAAAAAAATACAACTAAATATGAGCCGGGTTCCTATTACTTAATTCATACGTGGGCGCAGCAGCATAGCGCCTGACATTCAGTCCCAGATTGCAGCCGACTCTTGGCCCAAATTCAGTCCATATCTGAGCCATACGCAAGCCAAAAGCGGGCCATGTCCGGTCCATATTTGGACCACATTGTATCTGGGATAGCAATGAAAGAGACACAATTGTCCAGATTACTGTCATAGGAGAATCGATATGATCCCATTGCTGCATCATATTGCTTTACATGGTGCGTATACACTAGACCAGCCTCTTAAATAAATCAAAATAAACATTGCTTTACATGGTATGAGTGTTTTAATATTTAATTACAACATGCTTTTGTCATCGTCTCAGATAACGGTGGCTTCTGTGGGTTATCCCAACATTACAGTGGAGTATTACTTATGAAGAAGCAAATCTGTGTTCTGTATTCCTGCTGTGTCTCGTTTGGGCTGCCGTTCTAACTGTGAACGTCACCATGTTTGGGACTGATGCATTCTGCATTGCATTGTCATTGCTCATTTAGTCAAAACGTTGTTGTTATTTATAACCATTGTGTGGTAAAAAAAAAAAAACGTTCAAAAAATGCTGAGTGCTGTTGGGCTGGAGTCCTCCTGCTCTGCAATAACACAACTCCCAAAGGATGGCCTCCTTTATCTCCAGCTAGTCTTCCGCAATACCCTTGAGTCTGACAGCCAGATTTAGCTGAGCCGTAATTGTCTTGTCTACCCGTAGAAAAACAAGCTTTCAATTAGCCAACTCGCTCGGCATAATCTCGCACAGCCTATACAGTCAGGAAAAACTCACTGCGGTTTGCGGAGTCATCGCACTTAGCTATTAAAGCAGTGCACCAACCTGTCAGGCATATGGGGTAATGAATCTAACCTGCTGGTACCAATTCCGCCCTGACCTGCTTCTATTGTTTATACTGGCAGAGCTCTTCAGAGCAGCGACGCCATTTTGGCCGTCCTTGACGCCCATCAAGTGCTTTAAAAGCAGGCGGATTCGAACACTCACATATACAGATAGGGATGTTTGCCGACCATTGGTTGTTGTTCTGACAGGAAATCATTCTCTCTCCGATGAGCTCAAAGCCAAACTGGCACTCAAAGCGAAGAACGTCCCCTGAGAAACTCACCACGGAAGCCGAGAGGAAATGCCAGATCCCTACAACCTTGTCGATTTCTGTTTGAAGAAGAAGTGAAAGAAGTGGTTAGTGCTGCCTGACTCAACGTTATGTGGGCAGTGTGCTGAGGAAGGCCTCGTCTCACTACAGCAGTGTACTAGATTAGAGCAGGCCGTATGGTACTACGTCAGACTGTAGCCGGTGAAATCGCATTCCTCCTGTATTTCAACCAGAATTCAGTCATTCACAGTGAAAGGCTCTGAATCAGTGGTTCTTACATCAGGTACATGTAGCATTCAAGGTGCTGTAACCGAATGACCAAATTTTGCTGCATTAAATTTAGTGTTTTCAACTCTGGTCTCTAGAGGCACTTGCCTGCACGTTTAGCATTAATACACCCCTGCAGTGCTGGGTTTGCCAGTGAGCTGATTGGTTGAATCAAAATAAGATCTAAAATATGCAGTGTAGAGGTACCTCCAGGACCAGGGTTGAAATCTTGTCATTTTTAGAACATTGCATTTGTTTGCATTCAATTTCTCAGACCCTTTAGAACCTGTACGGAAGCCCACACTCTTTTTCACACTGTCAGAACAACAGAACTACAATATACGTCAGTTTCAAAGGCCCTACAATAGAGGATCGTTTTCACAGTACTGGGCAAAGGTTTACGCCTCCTGTGTAAATGAGAGTGTATCAATAAAGCCCAATTAGAAAAAACACTAATAACAGTCCTATAGAAAATGGTGTTTTTCCATCAGACTATTAAACATCTCCGTAAAGCTTCTTCTCAGGAGGAGTCTAGTATTATTTATAGTACTCCTCCAGCACCTGGTTTGGTAAATCGGTGCTTAATGATGTTAAATCAGGTGCGCCGCTGATGGAATCGAATGACATGCAGGGAGAAATCTGGAAGCTTTGCTCTCCGGACCAGCTCCCAAGATCTCAACCACTTTCTCCAGGATGAGAAATTCTTCCTCTTCACTGGAGTTCTGTTTACCTGCATCTGTTGTAACGGTCTGGAGTAAACTCTCTCTTACTGATCAGAGACAGGAGGAGAAATACTGGGATTAGGGGACTAAGACTTTTGGGTACTGTGCTCCTCATAAGTAGGTGGACTGAGTGAATGAGTGGTCAGGATCTACTACATGTAGAATCAAACGTGTTTTTCCACAATATAAGTTCTTTTGGTTCCGTGATGGCTGCTCGCCTGTTACGGAACACTGAGGAACACACTTTGTAGGTTGACCTGAAGTTTATGGAGCCCACGGCCTGGCCCGACTGCAGGTGCAGCTATTATCTGTGGGCCTGCGCCATCGATGTAGATCTGGGACGGTTGCCCGCCAATCTGCAATCAGACAGAGGCAGACAGATACTTCCAGTATCACTCGCCACAAGGCCAAAGTCTTACAGTGAGACGAAAATCGCTATTTTGACGCGGCGGCATCGACAGCATCCGAGAGAGCGGCCACTTTTACACTGGCATTAATGGGACGGTTAGAAGTAGTCAATTATTTTAGGCACACTTTATGTAGAGCTGCTTTGGCAGAAGACGGCCGCTCGTCTCTGGAGGGATGTCGAGCTAGCACTAAAAGGATTCTGGGTTGGCAGAGAGCCAGAGTGTGTTAAAGTGTGTCTTTTCAAGAAACGGGGGCTGAGGCGCATTGTGGGACAGGCGGGTGTGTGTGGTGGAAACGGGCTCCTCAAGAGAGGCTACAGTGCGTGGATTAGAGCTTGCAGCCACGGATCGCTGCCTTTTGTTCAGATGATTGCGATGACAGTTCTAGCATCCTCCTGCCGTAATGAAAAAAGTCCAAGGAAACAGAAGGGAGGTTTAGCGTTTATGGGGGAAAAGCTCTGCCTATTACACACAGGCTTAACTGTTCATTTACAGAAGCAGGACACAACGAGTGACATTATTATTACACCCATTATAACCAGCTTTACCATCCAAAACTCTCTACTTGGTGAGGATTAACCCCAGCCAAGCGTATCGTAGTTGGTATGTACACTATAGGTCAAAAATAATTGGACGCCAACACATTCTACCTATAGGAGCTTTTATGACACCCCACACTAAACCCACAGGCATTGGTAAGAGGTTGGTCCTATTTACATAACAACACCCCAGGTTCCTAAACGCTTCAACGGTACAATAACACCACTTCATTGTTGACTGGAGTAAGAAGGAGGGAAGGAATTCCACCAACTGGTTTGTTTACCACACTGGAATTCAGGGAGCTCTTTAGAACGACCCAGGCTTCCACTGCTGTGTGTAAATGTGTGCAAGGGCTTTATTTTCACACCCGTGAAATGAAACCCGAATTTAAGGATTAAAAAGGGTGTCCCAATATTTTGTCCTAATAATGTCTTTTTCGCTTGAGACCCTTCAACAAAGCAGCGTGACAAAATTAAATAATAAAACACCAATCATTATATAATATATGATTATGGCAAACATACCAGACTATGTGGTCACGAACACACCGTGAAAAGTTAGGACACCCTTGAACAAATTTGACTTTTGCATTTAAACGTTTGGACATTTATTCTTCAACGAACGTATAATGAGGTGATATAACCATATGTGATTGTTCAGCCTCAGTATTTGTACAGATGGTCTGACATGTTCCTCGAGCCCCTTGATACAATAAGGATTTCACAGTGGTTTCTATGATGGATGATGATGTTATGTAACAGTGGTTGTGTGCTTCAACTTCACAAGATCAGCCCAAGAAAAAGAAATGATATGCTGCTTTATAGGTGTTACTGAACCTGTTCAAAGATCCTTTCAATGTCTATATTCATTGATAACAATACTGATTTATATGTATTTGTGATCTTGATTGGAAGGAATGAAAATCTCACATATGAGTCACTTAAATGACTCCAATATATAAGGCCAGGCTTAGACTCAATCCATGACTCTAACTGACTTTCTCGACTCACAAAATGTCAGTCTATGAACCTTCACCGATAAAAAGCCGCTATCTTCAACCCTAGTGTGACTTTTGCTGTCAGTTTACTATTGTAAGCACACAATGTTCTTTCTCACAGTTCAGGTTGGACACAGCTTAATAACAGGTTTCTATTATAGAAAGACAGAATGTCAGACAGAATGGAGGACCTGCACTAATTGCTATGTTTAGGGAAAAGGCAAAACAACTTGAAATGCGTGACGAGCATTTGATTGGATCTGCAGGTACCTAGAACCTCATCTACGCCAAGTTCAGGAAAGCCACACACTCCAGTGAAGCATTATCCACCTTCAATATTCAAGGTGTTCTACCACAAACGCCCGGAGGTGGGGCTCAGAGGGAATGGTAGAAGGGTGGAAATAAGCCATTGGAGGCTTTTCTGTTTCATATGTTGCCATAGCAACCAGTGGGAGATTGAGAAGGTCGGGCCAAAATACTCACATGACTCTCGTTATAAGGTTGTGCTCAAGCAGTGGACTCACCTACCTGGCATCAGACTGGGTATAACGTCTGGCCTGAGAACTTTAATGTGATAAATAAAATAAATAACTCTCTCTCTCTCTCTCCGTCTCTCTCTCTCTCTCTCTCTCTCTCTCTCTCTCCCTCTCTCTCTCCCTCTCTCTCTCTCCCTCTCTCTTCCAGTGAAGATGATCGTAACACTAAGATGCTTCAGGGGAAAAGCGCTTTTCAGACAACATTCCTTTAAAACTTGATAAATCTTCAGCTGGACCACTTATTATTCTATCTCTCATGTCTGCTGTACAGACTACAGATAAACAGTTCCACATAAGGATGCCCACCGGGGTCCTTAATGGGACCAGGAGGGGGGAATCGAGTGCCACATGTAGGCTGTACACCCCACATGCAGCCTAGATGGGACCCATTTGAGATGATGGTGAGCTGTAACGATGCGGTCCATTTGAGAAGCCTGACTTGGTCCCAGAAACAACACATCAACAAACCCACTCAGAGTTCACGCCCACGCAGCCCACATTCCACCTATGTGAAATCCATATGAGCGGGCTGGCTGGAAGATAAAATGCCCATGTGGTGCCAGAAAAGGTATCCCAGAAGGTTTAGTCTACAAGGTCCATGTTGGTCCCACATATGGATACCCACCAGGGGGGGTTAAAGATGGGTTCCATCTGGGTAATACACTGCGCATAGAGAATAGATGGGACCAAAATGCAATCAAATTACACAACTTTGTCCCAATAACAACACATGCCCACCTGGAACCCAGCTAAAGCACATTCCACCGATGTCAGCACCCCTGTTCACAGGGAAGGCTTTGCTGCCTTTGCAGATGCTTGTTTTTTTACAATTAGCTGCCAGCAGTTAATTACAGCACTCCAAACTCATCTTGGTCTCTGAAAACGCTTCTCTAATGTGAAGATTACATTTTGTCTCTGCACTTATGGAGAGTTGCCAGTGATGGGGTAAAGGACTTACACTTGGATTATCGTTCTGGAGTCCCCAACTTCTCCACCGTCCCCTATCGTCAGGGTGTCGTATCCCAGCTCCAGGTCGAACTCTTCAAAGTTGATCTGGATGACCTGTGGAAAAAAGGGCGCTATGCATTATTCTGGGTCCCTATTATGAGAGAATGTGAGATTCAGAGTGTCAGCAGCCCTTTAGACCGTGTGACCCTTTAATGAGGAAGAGACCAATGAACATTTGACAAAGTTCAACTTTTGATTTAAAGATGTTAGGTGCAGGCCTGGGTGAGAGGGCGATGTAATGGTCGAGAATTGACATTTAACCTGACGACGGTGCTTCAAAAGGTGACCGTTGTGCCGGGAAAGAGGACTGAGAGAGTACTGACGTAAAGCCTGCTGAATTAGAAGCGATTTTTTATTCTTAAGCAGTGGATCGTTAGGAAGATTATTCCCTGCTGAGGGTTTCCTAGAGTGCTTCACCATCTGAGGAGCATTAAGTGTCCCAGTGGTTTGGGACAAAACATATCAGTATGCAAATTGATTATGAAGATGAGTGATGTTGAGCACTGGCCAGTGTGCTCATGGCAAGTAAGGCAAACACATACAGAGCATGTACAGAACATGTAGTCTTAGTAAGGCTTTACATTGGGTTCCAGATGGATGGAACAGTGCATTTCCAAAGTTGTGTGGACATTTAACATTCAATGAACCACAGTCTCATGTGTGCACATTTCTATAGCTGTTAGAAGACATTACCACCCACAGTGGACAGCGCAGTGGAGAACCATGGGTGCTTAATGGTTGTGTGAACTCACAAGCACAAATCGCATATATACTGACATGTCTAACGTCACGGGAAAGGAACTAGTTATTGTGTCCCAGGACTTTTGGTATATCAGCGTGTGTTTGTTTGGTGGATGAACATAACGTTCACGTTGAAGACTTCATAAAAAAATGAAATGGTCCCACGTTGGGGAATGATTCCAGCTAAGACACAGCTGTGCATAGTTCTGTTTACATATTTTAGATATAAACCAGACATACCATTGTTTCATCTTCTAAAGTTAACATTTATTAGGCAACTAATGAACTAAAAGTGAGCATTTGTCATTCACACTCTTAGATGGTCTCCAGTCTGGCCTTAATCAACGCTACCGACTACGGTCTGCAACGGCCATCAAATAAAAGTGATATACACCTATAACAACAAGCCAGTGAGCTCAGGAGATAACAGGGGGCAGTAATTTGTTGTAGCATATGTTATCAGTAAATTACCCTTCACTTCCACTCAGCCTTGGTGGCCTCGCTGACGTCCCGTGGCTGTGCCGGCACAGCCGAAAATACAACAGATTACAGCTATGCATGATTTATGGAATATAGAAGCCTGAGTCGGTTACACACAAACTTCACACAATCTCTCTCTCTTTCTCTCTTCGGCTCCAATTCTCCAGCAACTTCTGGAGTTCTGCATTCCACTCCTTCCACATTTAAGCTGATATATCACACGCCACTCGTGCATTAGCCAGTCGTCCCATTTGCATAATCACCCTCCGGAGGGTGTTCGAAGGCTGTCTTGCCGATAGTGACGGCTGAACGAAGCCTGAAATGTGGGATTTACGTGTAAACAATGTGGAATACGTTGGGATAAGCCTGTCCCCTTTCACATGCACACACATGCGCGGAAACGGTAACAGAGAAAATGCACCCCGTGTAGGTTTTGACGTTATCTGGCGTCAAGGCTCACACACTTTAAGTTGACTTCATAGCACTAACAATGCGATAATGCAGTCGTGCTGCCTGTGGCTCTCTTATTATGAGAGCGGGAGAGGCACAATAAAACTTAAACTCTGCGATTCCATCTGGCGAAGATAAATGAGGCAATAACGCTGTGTCTTTTAGGGCCCATTTGCATTGTGCAGCACCAGGAGGGCATGGATTTAGCAGCAATTGAATATACAGCTCCACTATTTGCAAATGGTTAATGGCAGGATGAGAGAGAATTGGGGAAGAATTTTTCTAACATCAGAGCTCATTCGTGCAGGTCCATAATTCCAGGGTCTAAAATGGGTTTTGCTGATAAATGTTCAGGTGTTGGCTTGCAAACGTGAAAATAAGGAGAAGAACGTTAACTGCATTAGAACATTTCTTCGAAAAGACACGTTGTGCTTAATGATGCACAACAATGCATTTACTGGGTATTTAAGCTGTTTGATGAATAAGTAATAAGCATGTGACTTTGGTTGGGGGTGAACAAAGCTCAGATGTGGTCTAACTATCCAATTCACCCCCCCGTTATTTCACCCCTGCATTCTGAAGCATTGGTGCGAGGACATGACTTACACTGGCATCAGGCCTGGTGCCGATCAGTTTATGTTTCCCTGCTGCAGAGAGTCCTATTCTATTGGCTACAGGGACTAGACAAGCTGTATCAGCAATGGGTGCAACTTAAAATAGCTGAATGCATTCATTAGAAGGGGTGTCCATAAATATTTGGACATAGCTATAGTTCAGTGGTTCTCAAACACCACTGTCCCGTTGGTTTTAGAGTTGGAGTTGGAGTTTAGAGCTGGTAAGCCCCTGCAGAGCTGAACTGCCAGGAGAACCCTAGAACAAGCAGGGCAGTGGTATTCCAGGACCGGGATTGGGAATAAAAGAAGATAAGCTCTGCTTTTGTAGGCAGGTTTATAGTATCAGCAAGACTTGGATATTATGACGTAGCTTTAACACTGCACTACTAGCTGGGTCTCAATCCACACAGTTGGCAAATGTACAATGATGATTAAAAACATTCCTTGCTTTAAACAGATTCATCTTCACAGCTGTTTGCAATCTTTTAGTGGCTGTGTTGTTTGCAGTTCAGAGACACCGGGCAGGATGAGCAGTGGCCTACCTAATGAGGGCTGTAATCGCCGTGCCACTCTGACAACGCCCACCATACATCTGGGAGTGCAAATACATCACACTTCTGGGAGAACATTTTTCAGAGCAGCTTTGCTTTCGGCATCTCCCAAGGGTTCTTCGTCCTAGCCTAAGGGAGCTTTTCCTTGCCACTGTCGCCCACTGGCTGCTCAAAAGATGCTTGGACCTGGATTTCTGTAAAGCTGCTTTGTGACAATGCCTTTGTTGTAAAAAGTGCCACATAAATAAACTTTGATTCACTGACCTTTGAAAGTGTCACGATCAGACCATCCATTGAGCCAGTCGTTTCCAGGCCTCGGCCAGCTGTGCTAACTGATAAGAGAATTATCATTGCTTCACACCAGCTGACCAGCGAATATTGTAGAGGGAGTGTAGGACAGTGTGTAGATTTACAGCGTGACATTTGGTGGTAAGAGATACACCCTTTTGACTGGGTTCAATTCCCCGAGCAGGCAGGACATGACTGAAGTGCCCTTGAGCAAGGCACTCGACTCCCCAACTCCTACTACGAATCCCTGTTCGCTTCCCCTCGGCTCTAGCTTTGTTGCATCAAGTTGGTGCTGCCCTTCCATGGACACCGAAAAGCGACAGTCACGTGGTCTGGTTCCCTGTACCACCCCACATTCCCATAACTAGCTCTGGAGATGATGAGCTGCTCTCCAGTATCAACAACGCCCTGTTCTCCTGAAGTCATCATCCCGTTTTACAGGGTAAAGCCAAGTTTGACCTTCTGGACTTTCAAGTTATTTCGATTCGACGGCAGCAACAAAATCAGTGTTTTGATTTAAGCTGTGTTCCGTTCCAAGGAAACTGTAGGCCTGCTCTGAGCTCCTTAAACGCAGTATTAGATGTGGCAAACATTTCATCTTTTTAATCCTGTAAAATAAACACACAAGCCAAATGTAGGCCCTAGAGATGAGAGCACGAAGCTGAAGTATTACACGTCTCCATACCACAAGTCACAGATTTACTCAAGTCACAGTAGGACTGATTTAGATGGATTTACATAAAATCATACACAAAATAAGACCCCTATATAACTCTGCTCTGTTTATGTACCATATGTGCACTCTGTTATATGACGTGGGTCTGTTAACATATGCACAGGTCACTTTTTAGAAGCTCCTCCCTTGAAGCTCCACCTTGCTGGTGCCATTTGGAGATTTTCAATGAAAGGCTTGAGTCACCCATCCCATAGCTCTTCATCAGTGGTCACAGAACTCTTGGATGGTGACACAGATACATGTAACAACCCCAACACAACTGTCCCTATTACACTGTAGCACTGCCACACAGATTACTACAGGTGTAATTTTCATTTAATAGTTTATTTAATAGTTATTTTATAGTTTTTTACTCAGATTTTATACATATCGTCACTGTCCAGTGAAAAACATGTATCTCCAAACTGGAGAAAACAAAAACCATCAAATTTCCAAAATTTGAATGGAAGTTAATGTAAAATAAGAGTCATTAAAGTAATCTTGGAACATTTCTATTGGTCCATTCATCATGCAATGCTGATACAATATAAAGAACTGTCAAATTCACATTATGAAGAAAAAACTAAAAATGTATCTCCAATCAAAAATGGAGATACATGGTTTTCACTGGACAAGGATTTTATGTGTTGTATATAAAATTTGATAAAAAATGAAATACATTGCAATGTTGATTTGTAGATGTATTGTGATATGTATATGATATATTTCCCTGAAGAAACCCTCCCAAGGGATCAATAAATAAAGTTCTATTCTATGTATTGTTTCACCAGGTTTACAATACACAACCCTACACACTACCATGTCACATATAATCTGATCCACGGTGGTCCGGAGGTTAGAGACAACAGATGAGTCACAGTCTCTCATGTTTAGTACATACAGTGAACCTGGACCTTTTCGGATCAGTGATTCCAAAGACGACTGACCATTAATCAAACTTAGTTTCCTGCCCAAACGAATATCTATCATCTTTAACATCATTAACAAGCTAGAAAACGTCCTCGTCTCGGCTTGATCAGGACCGTGGGTGTTTCAGGCCACTCGGTGCCTGGCAGTGGTACGACTTCAGCACCCTAAATAATAAAATGCTCGCTAGCTCTGTGGCATTCAATCAGGTAAAACTGTGTGGGGGCGTGGCCATTTGACATAAGGGCGGGGCTATGTGCTTTGCAGGCAGGGTTGGGTTATGTGAGAGGTGAACCTTCAGACATAAAATCTGCCCTAATTATAATTGGTTCAAAGCATCTAATGATATCAGCATATTCCAGGATAGCGCCACCTACCTCAAATCCAACAGAGGAAGCAAAAACAGTACAACACTGGTGTTTATCTGACAATCAACAGCACATTCATTCAGGCTAAAGCTAAAACCATGGCCAGACTAACAGAGCAAATTGAAAGCTCTGACTGTGAACAGTTAAGCAAGTTGAAGATGAAATTTATCACCAAAAGGAACGAAGTTAAAAGTGACACATTTTGTTTGTATTTTAATTGAATTGAATTGAATTTTGAGGTGTGTTTAGGATTATTTTCAGCTTTTTTTTTTACAGATGGTGTTACGTTCTGTCATTGAACCCATTCTTCTCCCTTCCCACGAAATGTTCCCCCATGTCACTGTCTGTTACACAACCCCAATGGACGACTGACCCAACCCCATGTTTAACAGTTGGACAGGTGTTCCAAACATACCTTTGCTCATTGCGGCCATAATGTTCTATTTTTACCTCATCGGTCCACAGGACTTGTTTCCAAATTTGTTTAGATTCTGATTTGCAAACGTCTGACACTGAATTTTGTGGCGAGGACGCAGGACAGGTTTTCTTCTGAAGGCTCTTCCATGAAGCCCGTATTTGTGCAGGTGTCGCTGAACAGTAGATTAATGTACCACAACTCCAGGGTCTGATAAATCTTCCTGAGGGTCTTTTGCCATCAGGCCTTTCTAGCAATCCTTTCAGGACTTATCTTGACCTCCACTGTTGCTGGAAACTGTCATTTCTTAATTACAAGATTTTACAAATGGCCTTTTGGAGATCATTTAAATTTTCATAGCTGTTAACAGTAACACTTACATTTGCTTTTTATGGTATTTAGTCGCATTTTAGACACAAAACTATCTGCTAAATAGACTTTCTGTGAGCTGATTCCTTCTCTAATTGTGAAGAGCTGCGTGCTCCGTTTTTATTGTACAGCTAAACAGCGCTACCTCAGCAGAGCATAACCATTCACCATAAAGTGCGCAAGCAAGCCGTGGGCTTACACTAAGTTCAGCCTATTAGAATCCATCTGTCTTACGAAGAAGGTTGTAGCGTCATCAATCTCTCTAAGTCAAGAGAGTGCCAGACAAAATGACCCGCGAACTTCTTGCACTATATAACACACTCCTATTATCAATGCAGTGCGCATGCACAGGAGACAAGGAACCAATTAGGTTTATGGGTATAAGCATAATTACCCACATGGTTGGCACATCATATATCATCAATGCAGAGTGTACGTGTGTGTGTGTGTGTGTGTGTGTGTGTGTGTGTGTGTGTGTGTGTGTGTGTGTGTGTGTGTGTGTGCTGTGCGTGAGAAGAATACAGATACCAGTGTACTCTACCTTATTGGGGTTACTGGCCGTGATGATCCACACGCAGTGTGAGTTGCTCTCATATTGGATGGGAAAATTAGGAGAAGTCAGAGTGCCAGATGGACCATAGAGGTTGGAGCCGCACGTTTTCACTGGAAAAACACCACAGATGGACGCATGAGGCAGGGCTATGGTTTGCTGGGCAGGATGTATAATTACAGGCTTGTGATTGGAGGAGCTTATTACAGTTTATTGAGCGGTGACTCTTTATTCCGGTCATTATGCATACAGGCTACGACACAACCAATGCAGGACATTTATTTGAATACAGACTAAAACCGTGACGTAATAAAGCTCGACTCAACTACAGACCACGTCTTTTCAGCGTGGTTTGGCGTGGACGTTGGAATTGGGTGTCTTTATCCTGCTTTTTGTTGAGTCTCTACTGTCCAGGACTTTGAGGATCTGACTGCACTCGGTATTAAGAATGTTAGTGAGGTCAGGATGTAGGAGCGATGGAGCCAGTTCCACTACTCAATGCTGGGGTGCTTTATACCCCTCTCACCCCACCTTGCATTAGGCATGGTGCCAGGAGGTTTGGGGACGTCCCGATCCGATCGAGTGGCTCCATATTAAGGATGATCCATAGTTTAATGGAATGGGTATTTATTGTTTTTGGACCAGTAGGCTATATTCCTGTTGCACACATCTGACCCCTAGTTCCTTCTAGTAATGTTTCATTATTTATATCTAAATCAGGAAAGAAACAGAGCGGGATATGGGCTGAGGCAACCATTGTTTCTCTCCATGGCTCTGCTCCACCCCTGCTTTCAGCTCCTGCTCTACTCTGCTCTCCTCCACCCCCGTTCACAGACAGAAGGATTTCATGAGGTGTCCTAATTTTTCACATTGTATATCATATCGCATATTGTATATATCGCCATTCAGCTACAATATATCAGTATATGATATTTTCTTCTTATCATCCAGCCCTGGTTGGAGGAGAACTCACTTTCTTTACATCTCCACCACCAAATTATGAAGAAACCTTTGACAGAAATAAAGGAAAATCCTCTTTAAATGCACATTTAATGCTCAGCTTGGGCATCACCAAAATAACTGGCTATGCTCTTTCTACATTATTATGCGCATCTGCGTCTGTTGCAGTGATAATTCAGCTGCTTTGAAATTAAGATTTGAATTACTGCATGGGGTAGAACCTCGCTGAGACATGCCGCTGAGATTTCCAGAGAAGTCTTACTGTTCTGACGCCTTGCTGCCACTCTGATCAACCAACAAACATGATACGCCCGCCAGACTTCCCAGAAACCGAAGCGTTTTAAGCCAAAAAAGCAAACATGGATCATTCCCCACAACCCAGCAGGCTGGCAATATCCACTCTGTATCAATCCGATTGATTACATTGGATTAAAGTACATCTGAGTACGACGGTAAGCAGATCTGAAGCATTAGTCTGTTCTGAATGTGCACCTAAATTGACTCCCTCACCTTTACAAACAGGCCTGTGGTCACTCCAGGCTGCAAACACTTCGGCCACTCTCTGGCAGATGATGCTCTTGGAGCCCTGCAGGACGTGATCTCCATCACAGGTGAACCCAACCGTGGCCCCGATACTTTAAGATAGGGAAGAAGGAAAGAAACAGGGAGGATAATCAGTGTCTGACCCCATCAAACCTTCTCTGCATGCTAAGGCAGCACTTGTCTGGCAGGCAAATCAAATTATCATTCATTCATATTATTTTATTATTTTATTAATAGTGTAAAATCCATGGATCACCAATGAGCAGATATTATGTGGGTGGTGGGTCATTCTCAGGATGGCAGTGACACTGACGTGGTGGTGGTGTGTTAGTGTGTGCTGCACTGGTAAGAGTGGATCAGACACAGCAGTGCTGCTGGAGTGTTTAAACCCCTCACTGTCACTGCTGGACTGAGAACAGTCCACCAACCAGAAATATCCAGTCGACAGCATCCTGTGAGCACTGACGAAGGACCAGAGGACGACCAACACAAACTGTGCAGAAACAGATGAGCTTCTGTCTCTGACTTTACATCTACAAGGTGGAGACACTCGGTAGGAGTGTCTAATAGAGTGGACAGTGAGTGGACACAGTGTTTAAACACTCCAGCAGCACCGCTGTGTCTGATCCACTCGTACCAGCAACACACACTAACACACCACCACCATGTCAGTGTGACTGCAGTGCTGAGAATGACCCACCACCCACATAATAGCTGCTCTGTGGTGGTCCTCTGGGGTCCTGATCGTTGAAGATCAGGGTGAAAGGAGGAGATTAAAGTCTGCAGAGAAACAGTTTGACTGGATTCTGTTGGAAGGATCAGCATGAATCATACAGCAACAAAAATGCCCACACATATACTGGTGGGTCTGTACTAAATGATAGATCCCATATTTGTCCCCACAGAAAAATCACACACCCACACACACACACACACACACACACACACACACACACACACAGTTTTATTTTGATTTTGATTTTTTGTACCTGAAATCAGATCCCATGCGTCTGCCGTTCTCCGGCTCTCCAGGGTCTGGACAATAGTTGGACACTTGCTTCACACCCCCCTCGTTCACTGCAGGATCAGAGATGGAGCACAGTTATGAGCTAGTCCACAACCATTAGTGGCCTACAGCCGAGCCACAGTGTGGGCGCAGCGGAATAACGTTTTACCGCCACGCTGCCTACAGATACCCCTGTCCTCCGCACGGAGGTGGGCAGCGGCAAGTTACATTCTCATCATTTCAGAGAAAATCACTCTTTTAAGGGTCTCTTCAGAGAAGACTTGCCATTATCCCTCTAGGCCTGTTTTCAAACCAGTTAAAGTTGCAGGTTTCATCAAGTTCCATTTCTATCAGGTACAGAGATGTGAAAAAGTATTTGCACCCCCTCCCAATGTCATGATGCTCATTCAGCATAAAGATGACCTTGATCATAATCATTCCATTCGTTAAAGACAAAGATGTTTTCAATACCTGTATCACTCGTTGGTGTGGTGGCACAGTAGATAATGCCACTACACCATGAAGGAGACTGGGGTTCAATCCAGTTGGAGACATGGGTTCAATCCCCAGTCTGGGCAACTATGCTCTGCTACACCAATAAGAGTCCTTGGGCAAGACTCTACTACTCTGGTCCACTTCTGTAATATGAGTAACCTTGTAAGTCGTTCTGTATAAGAGTGTCTGCCATAAATGTAAATTACTGCTTCCTAAAATTGGAGACCAATATTTCCAGACGATTATGATCCCCTCTTTTATGCAGAACAGCTTTAATTTAGATGGCAGCATGGCTTTGAAGCATGAATTGTCCATGTGGAGTCTGACAAAGCCACTCCAAAACCGTCATTGTTGTTCTTCAGAGCCATTCAGGTGGATGTGCTTCATTTGGGTCATTGTCTTGTTGCATAACCCAACTGTACTTACTCCCAATGGAGCTCTACTCGCTTTATGCCAGAACACAGATGTGTTTCACAAAGTTCCATTTTCAACATTATTCAGGGTCTGGGGGGCGACCAGGTGTTTTTTGGCGATACGTGCGAAAAGCCTTTATGTTCCTCTTGGAAAGCAGTGGATTTCAAATCGCTAAGAGTGATATTTTTATACGCAAGCAGCCAAAGAATATATATATATATATATTGGGAACCTAAAGGCAGATTTAATTATAACAGATAAAGGCATGTAATGGATGGATAAATGCATGAAAGAGCTTTCGGGAAAATGGCATACGTTAGTTTTTAGTCCAACTTACGCAATTTTCACAAAGTTTGTGACATTGATTATTTTATTTTTTTCAGCTTTTACACGGACAATGCAGGGCTGCGAATAATTCTTCACTTTAAAACACATCATTAGTCTGACGCAGACTTTTCTCAACAAATTTAAGAAAATTATTAGGAAGATATTGCTGGATGAAGGCCCATTGCTTTCTCAGCACTGTGAAACTTTGGGCTGTTTAAATGGTGCCAGCGCTCCTTAACCGTGGAAAATGTCTATACCACGCATCCTCTCATGGTTTATTGTTCTAGCATGCCTCAGCATTCCGAACTCAATCAAAACAAAAAGTTAAAAGCGATATCCATTTTCCAAATGCAGAGGAAATGACTAGGCCAGGCTTAATTGCTGTCGGTTTGGAGGCAGATCTCGAGTTGGTAAATTAAGGACCCCATTGATTTACATAGGGGTGTTTACTGGTGTATTGGGGGCCTGAATAAGACAAGGCTGAGCCCAATAATTCACTCATAATTCATCATTCAGAATGCGCGATGCAGCCACTGTGAAATGGAGGGTAATAAAAATTCTATCCTGTAGTAATTACGCATTTGAAGTGCTACACTGTTGGCTCGAAAATGAATCATTGTGCTCAATACCTTATTACAATGGCAGGCACGCAAGCATGCACTTATACTGGTAGCGAAAAGAATCACGGCCAGCGATAGTGATTAGTCAATAATGACTCGACGTGTGGCCCCGGATCTGTATCCAGACCAGCACGCTAGACTGCATCGTACTCATTATCTGCTCATTAAAGGTACACTCCGTCATCCTAAAGGAACAAAGCAGTGACCCTGCCGCAACCGAGCAGGATCAAGGGCAATTAGAGTGTTAAACGTTAGCCGAACTCAAACTTATAGGCAGACTTCTAAGCGCAGTAGTCAATATCCATTAACATGGCACGAATATGATTTCATGCTTTGTTAGTGCTGATCATTTGTCAACAGCGGACACAAAAACATCATACCATGTTTCAAAGTGTGATAAGCAAGTCTCTCTGTGTGACCAAGAAGGTCACCCGAACGTTCTGGTTCATGGGCCCAGAGAGCAGTGTTTATGGGTGACCGAGGGTGTGTTCACCGATCAGCCATAACATTAATACCCCCAGCCTAATATGCTGTCAGTCCCACTTGTGCCATCATAACAGCTCTGACTCGCTGATGCGTCCATAAGACCTCTGAAGGCATCCTGTGGTATCTGGTATCCTTTCATCCTGCCAGTTCTGAGGTGGGGCCTCCATGAGCATCGGTGAGCATCAATGTTTACCAATTGTCCTTTCATGGAGCCCTTTTGGTACTGTCCACTGCACAATGGGAACACCTGGCAAGACCTGCCTGATGTTTTGGAGATGTTCCAGAGCATCAGTTTCATTCTTGTCACAGTGTCTCAGATTATTATGCCTGTGCCTTTTCCTGCTTCAACACATCAACTTCACCACCACTTGGCAGTTGCCATGGTAACCAGGTCATCAATGTCATTCACCTCACCTTGTCAGTGGTGATGATGTGATGGCTGATCAGCGTATGACTGTGCATGAAACAAACTTGGATTTGATTAGACTGATTTATAAAGACTTACTTTGTTTTCAAACCAGTTCCATATAATCCCAAAACGTTCTCATATACACATGTTCACATATTCACTGTACTGCCAGCAGCTCCTTCGCCAGCTCCTTACACCGTCCAACACATTAAACTCTTTGATCTTAGCCACAGGAAAAGGGCTGAGCCACATGACTGTCCAAACTTGTTGCTATTAAACATGTTTCCACACATAGTAACAAACCACAAACACAAAGGAAACACTACCCTGAGCTACATCGAGCCCTGACCACATCTACTGTTCCCCTAAACTAATTTCAGTCAGTAAAAGAGTTATATTAGCATCGCCGTTCCACAGTCATACAGTGTTTGTGACAAAAACATGCTGTTATGGCGAAATTACAGCACAGTTTGACTGCTTCCCAGCCAATCAGCTTGCCTGGCCAGAAATAACTGTTATATAATGTTTTTTTTGTTGTTTTTTTTTTTGTTTTTTTATTAGTATTATTATTCTATTTGTACACAACAGGAAATTTCTTTTCCTGTACAGCTCAAGGGTTAGACTTTGCTTAAGGGCCCAACTTTAATCTTATCCTGCTAACGGTGAAAACTAGAATGTGTGTTTTGACTAAAATCCTTTGAACGTAAATGAGGGCATTTGAACATTTTTCACTGTATACATTCATAAGGGATTAAATTTGCATGGGTTCCTGGGGTGATTCCTCCTTCACAGGGGTACCTCTTTGATTTTATTCCCTGTCCAGATCAACAATGTCCTGTCCAGATTCACAGCTGTGTGTGTTTCAGAATCAGAATTACTTTATTAAACTCAGAGGGGAATTGCTAATTCTTACAGCTGCACCCATCTGTATAAAATATAAAAACAGAATATAAAGATAAAAATAAAATAATAATAAAGTCAGATGTGGGTTTTGCCCACTGCTGCCCAATGGGTTTGGTCTTCAAAAGCGTGTATCAGAGCTCCTCTGGTAGACATTACCGATTTTCTGAACTGCTGCACAAAAACATTTTGAAATGAAAAACTTTAGAAAGTAAAATGAAATGAAATCCTGCGTCTCTTTGAACGCGGCTGCTGTGAAGATGATCATGTGACAGGCTGAATCAAACTCGCGCAGTGAATTTTTTGCTGTCCAGATGCAAGAGTTTTATCTCTGAGAAGATGTTTACATTTTTCCAGACGTTCTCCTGAGAGACGAATCTTACAGGGCTTGAGTCCTCATACATTTAAAAGTCAGCCATGCTGAGGCTGCAGTTCTCACTGTGTGTTTATCTGCTTCTAACCGTGCTCTGTTACAGACTCCAAAAGAAAGAATAACATAATACAGGAGCGAGATGTGTGATTTCATACTCTGGAGGTCTGCACAAGGTGGGTCTGCCCATGGGTTTTGCATGACTTGCCAAGTAATTGGCAGGCGGGACCAAATTTGTAGCACCGCAGTCACAGTGGGCAAACAGCCAATAGGTCGGGGGGTTAATTCGGGCGGATGCTGAGAGCTGAGAGAGGCGGGTTTGGGTGGATGGATTATTGGCTGCTTGCAGAAGCGGAGGGGGAAAAGACGCCGCATGTATTGTCTTGTGTTCGGTTGTGTCCTGATCTTTTTACAGCATTTTAAAAGCACGATTTGACAATGAGGACTGAAATGAGGACGGCCCAGCAGGAGTGTGCATGATCTCCACTCTTTTGTAGAAGCCTGAACGTCATCAAAAGACATTAGCTGACACTGGGAGACCAAATGTCAATGTCAGTGTCTAATACCAACGTCAGTGGAGAATACTGATGGCAGCTGACGGTGACATTTTCTTGGTTTTTTCTTATTTTAATGAACCATCTTCCAGACGTCAAAGATCCTCACATACAAGTAAAATTAATGATAGTGTTTCAGTGACCAAAATGTAAATGTAAACCTGCATATAGATCCAGTGCCCTTCCACACAGGGAAATTTGTCGTCCGTATTCAATCCACCCACGCGGTGAAACACAAACACACACTACTGGATTCACACACTAGAGGGCAGTGAGCACACGTTACCAAAGCAGTGGGCAGCCCTATCCAGTCCTATGGCACTTCCTACCAGTTCAGGGAATCGAACCAGCAACCTTCCAGTTACAAGGCTGGTTCCCCAACCACATATTAACAACATGAAATTGGTGTGTTGCGGATTTTAAATGTGGTTGGTTAAGTAACTACAACTCAATGTTGGTCTGATGTTGGAGCTTGACGTCAGCTTAATGTTGATGGATCTACATTATCTGGCCTCCTGCTTTGTGAAATGTCTCCCAGCAGGCCGGTGCAGAAGCAGTGCCATTCCCATCCAGAGAAAACAGGAATAAGAGTTAACAGAAATGTATTGAAAGACATATTATTTATTATTAAATATTACATATTAATAAAATAATGTTCATTAATGAGCTCATCTATACAATGCAGAGATTTGTTACTTGCTGTTATTTCACTGCCTTTATTATTTTTCTCTTGGTTGCTTTGTACATCCATATCATATGTTTTACATTCAGCCTATGTCCTTCAGATGATGCATGTTCCCTGCTTAATGGACAGTAAACACAATACGTGAAGGTGTTTAAGCTGAAGAACCTGAAGAACTGAGGGGTCTCTGCATCAGAAAGCCCATTTGTACCGTATACACAGAAACATTACCGCACTGACCTTGTCAACGTCTTTCTAGCTGACTTTTCCAACGTAAACCATTCTTTAAAAACATGCAAAAGCTGACTTACTGATGGAGAATTTACTCGTGTTGTCTTTCCCCGGCAACAGCTTCACTCCTCTTGATTTGAAATCTCCAGACCGTTTCACTGTTCAGGGGGGAAAGAAGGAAAAGACATGAAATGAAATCAGACAAAGTAAGTCTCTCAGAGAACAGCTCACAGTCCTGAGATCAATCGCTGCTGCCTCCATTTGTTGTAGTCCCAAGAAAATACGAGTGAGAGGAAACAGTTGGAGAAGGACAGAACCGTCCCCTTCAGAGACGAGGAGAGTGATGTGCTACATGACTAACAATCTTTCACAATCCTGGATCCAGCTTTCGCTTAATCCGCAAAGATGGTTCAATAGGATGCAACGACACTGAGGAACTGAGTCTTGAGTGAATCTTATTCGTCCTGACCAACAACAATGGTCTGATTGAAAAGAGGTTTGACTCAAATCCAAGTCCAGAACTGAGGGACATGAGACAAAATGAGACAATCCTCATTAGTACACTGGACAACTTGTGTTCTTGTGTTTATATCTCACACTTTAATGATCAGTATTGGCAACAAAAACACTTTATTATGTCCTGACTAAAGAGAAAGCATTACCTAACTACCAGCCAACCTATATATCGGCCCACTGGCTTCATAAGGTCACCACCCCTACACAGTTCACCACTGCTGGTCCACCCTGGCACCACCCGAATTATTCTCCAGCATTCAAGATCTAAATTTTAATCTCCTCAAATTAATTTGAAAGACCAGAGACTTTTATTTTTATAAAAAAAAGGAGGAAAAAAGGTTTTTAATGTTGTTGATGCTGTGCTGGATGAAAGGAATAAGTAAGAAAAGTGAAGATTTGTTTAATACTCTGCTTAACCTCTGGTGGACCAGCAGCTCTGCTATCAGAGGTCCACCAGTGATCCACTACCTTCTGGCTATCCGGGACTCCCCTGTACCACACCTGGCATGGTTCATGTTTATGTGCTCCATAGAGTCCAAGTCCATTGGCAGAACATGGACTAGACAAGTTGTGTGTGCATGGGATGCCCACAAACTATATATACGTGCATTTATATATATATATATATATATATATATATATATATAGAGAGAGAGAGAGAGAGAGAGAGTGTATATAGTGTATTTACGTATAATTGGATGAAAGCTAGAAGAGGTTAGATGACACGTGTGATAGTTCTAACTACTCCCCACCAGCTTTCATACACATCTGCCCACACACTTGGATGACTTAGGTTAAAATTTAGTGCCTCGTTAATTTTTGTCTCATTAAATCAGTACTGTCCAGCTCCTAGCCGTGGACATGTTTCCATGGTGTTTGGCTGCACAAAATAACCCTGAGAGTAAGACAGCAGACCACTGATGGCTCACTACTGGAAATGCTGGTGATCCTCTGGCAAGCATTATTTGTTATCCTTAATAAAATAGTTTAGTATTTGTTTTTCCATTTTAGCAACATTTTTAATTCAATAATTTAATTATAATTTCATAATAACTAAATTATATTGATAATCATTTTAGATTTTTACATTTCTGTGATTGTATTTTACTTCCATCTGTTTGTAATGTGTATTTTATTTTGTTTCTTTTCTAAAATAAAAGTCCCTGTCTATTTAAAGTCTGAGACAAACTAGTTCAACATTAAAGTCCAGAAAAGTCAGAAAAGCAGCCTTATACTTTAATGACTTGGGCTGTGGATCAATAACCAATCACAACATTGATTGCACATTGTTTGCAACGTTAAACAATGTTAAACAATGTTAAACAACGTTAAACAATGTTAAGCAACATTAAACAACATTGTTTGTCTGGGTTGTGGTGTTTTTGTTGGCTCAGCAGCCTTTTTGTGTAGCTGATATTAGATGATATTAGATGATATTAGATGGAAATCAATGTCACAACGTTTGTGTTGGAATTACTAGAGAAATTACTACTGTTTTCATTCACCAACGACAAAGACAGGAAAGTCGTCACATGTCTTTTGTTGTAGATTAATAAAGTCTAGCGAAACAAATAGTGGTCAGGAACTCTCATTAAATGATGACAACTGATTAATTACAATCACGCAAGTAACTGCAAATCACAGGCCACATCAACACTACATTATACACACAGATTCTTCCTGTGACGGGGTCCCTTAGTTTCGCAACAGTTCACAGGTTCCTTCCTTTTGCACTGCCAGTGAAAATTGGTTCCATAACCTCATGAACCCCCATATTAATTATTAACAAACAGCTTTTACAGCATGATCAGCCCTGTTTTACTACAACGTCTGACGGGTCGTCCTTATTTCATAAACGGGCAAAAATCAAATTAACTTCTTGTATGCAAAAATAATTACCTGCTGATTAAGATAAAAGAGGCAATTAAAGATTTGTGTGATAACTTTCCCAACATATCCCAACTTTCCTAAAATGATAGTTGATTAAAGAAAGGACAATCAACGACTGACAGTAATTGAGCAATAATACAAAGAGAGGGAGCGCAGTGAGATATTGACACTGGTGTACTGTGAGTGTAGGCAACAGTGCAGTTATACCACAGTTTCATCATTATGACGGTGTAGTGTTTGATTGTAAGATAGCTGTTCAATATTAAAAACGTACTTCTTTATCAGTCAGCATTTATTTTCACCTGGAGACTCACCGAGGAAGACACTCATCTCTAATGCAGCTGAGCATTTACAGACCAAAGGGACTGAAAACAATTCAATCAATTTAATGGGGATAAGTTAAATGAAAAGGCATAGAATTAAAAAATTCAATATTTTATATATATTTTATATATATATATAATGATAATATATTTTATATTATATATATAATGACCACAAAAAAGAAATAAATAGATTAATAATGTAAGAGTTAAGCCACTAGAAAATAAATAATTAAAAATGTAAAAATAATAATAAAAATGTAAAAATAATAATAAAAATGATAACGGACAAAGACAGTAAGAATGACATTAAAATAAAAGTAAGAATAATTTAAAAAGTTTCATAAAAAGTAAATAAATAAATTCGCCACTCTTTATTCCAACAATCTGACTTGCTTTTAATGGTACCGCAGATCAGGCTCCCTCTGATTGGCTGATCTAATTCATATTAAACCACAGAACGTCCTGCCCACTGAACAACACTTACTGATGAGTACTGCAGTGTTTTAAACCCACGGCGTGTGATTTGGGACACCAGTCAAATTGTAACGTTTTAGTTTTCATTTAAGATTTTCAAAAATAACCAATAAAATATTGATTTTATGAACTTATTATTGTCAATATTGACAGTCTTTTACTGGAGTTACTATACTAAGACTGCTTTGTCCTGGCTGATGTTTATGCCTTATGAGCTGGTGTTGTTGAGGAGTAATACCTGAAGTGTGTCGGTCAGAGTGCCATTATAGTGTAATACTGGCTTCCCTAAAACACCTCTCAGCCAATCACATTGCAGGATTGGGACTAACTGTGTTATAACTGATATTATGGCATCAAAGGAAAATGTCCCAAACTTAAAGTATTGAAATTTTAATCATATTTTATTTTTTTCAGCTTAACCACGTCAACCAAAAGCAATATTAAGATACCAGTTTAGTAAACTAATGGTTGTACTGTGAGCTCCAGTCACCCTTTCTTTTTAGTCGCTCCGTTATTTTAGTAAAACCATTGCTAGTCAGTTTTTAACCATGTTCTATTACTGATTGACCGGTGCTATTCTACATTTTACAATATGTTGCAATATAACAGCACATGTGCAGAGGTGGTGAACCATAACTGAGAGACCGAGGCCTTGTCTGCAATCCCCCAAAGACAATGAAACTCTGAAACAAATTCACTCACTCTGGATTAAACACCAAGACATTTAAGCTTTTTGCACTTAAAAAACGTATCTAGAACATCCACAAGTCCCAGGGTAATGCTTTAAAAATAAAGAAGCATTAAGAAATTAAACAAATCATTGCTCGGTAACTAAATAATTAAATCGATGAGTGAGGCCGTCTGTCCAGCTCCTGACGTCCTAACCAATGGGAGAACTTGCTCGGCAGGATCTGCCTAGATACCACTGAGAGATTCTGATTGGATCCTTTTTCTGAAGAATTTTGCTCTTAAAAACATTAGATATTTGCATAAAACATGGTGGTTATTTGTAATCAAAAATAAACAGTAAATTTTACACATGTATTAGTTAGTTTCCAGACAAGGCAGGGCCTTCGCAGAAGATCTAGAAGGTCTTTATGGCTCCTATCTGTGCAGCACTGTTACATATCTAGATGCAAAATTCTCAAAAGCTTACCTTGATACTGTGCACTAAAGCCCTTGTGTCGATGACCGTTATCTGTGACGAAATGGAGCCGCAACCAGTTTTTGTTGCTGACTATGGGCACTGGAATATTCGTCCCGGACAACCTGAAAGGGAAAAGAACAACAAACACTCGGATCAGCTGCACGCTCAACAGCATCATCTCTCGCCGGAGGCAAACGTGCATAATCTGTAGCCCTGAGGAACATGCAGGGCTGGAGAAGCAGACAAATTAACAAGCAGCTCAACCTTTTCACACAGCGCTCTGAATCTCTTGCCTTTAGCTGGAGATGGACTTTTTATTGCCTTGGTTGGGGCCTCAATTAAAGACAATCTCACCCTGGACCCACATTATCCACTTAAACAGCTCGGCGTTTACCACTGAAAAGAGGTTCTGAGGAAAAGTGCGGCCTCGCTCCAGGCCTATTTTCAGCCGGGTTCCTCAGTCGCGGCATCAATCTTTCAAATGACGTCCATTTTCTTTAAGTATAAATGAACACTTATCAAGGGCAATGAGGATGAAATGTAATGGAACTTAGAGACCACGGTGTTTGAAGAACAGCTTGTAAGAAGCTGACGAGTCCAACCTGAAAAGACTGACCCGTCATCTCAGTTCCATTCCAGATCAAGTCACTGGAGTTCAACACTGGAAAGCAATATCACAGGGTTATTAGAGAAGGTGCGCCGATCGGGTTTTTATGGCTGATTATGCTCAAAGATGAATTGGCTGATGGCGACCCAGCACAGGAGGCACGTCTACGTGATTCCAGTGCATTCGTTTGGGCAAATATCCTGGCGGGTGAAACAGCCGACATAGTCCAGAAGGTTGTCCAGCTCCACTGTCCAGCAGGGAAGCAATATAAGTAACATTATTTATGCTTATTTATTATTAAATTCCCTTTTCCTTCTGTGGTCAGTCTAGAATTGGCCATTAACCTCTGTACCTTTACGTCCATATTCTTCTGAAACAGTCGCTGCAGTCAGCCTTCACAGGCGTGGGTACTCTGTGTTGGGGTGTGCAATGATTTTTTAATAATAATAGCCACCAGGTTATGAAAACACTGACATGAACATCGGTGTCCTGAAACCAAAACCAAACTAAAACGAATATGTGAGTAAGGTTTCAATAAATTCAGCCATAATTTTTCATTGTTGCATGAATAGCTTAGATATAATAACAATAATAATACACACACAATAATACATAATACACACACACATTAATAGTATTAATAATAATAGTAATAACAAACACACACACACAATAATAACAAATAACAATAATAATAATAACAATAATAATAGTAGTAATAATAATACACAATAATAATAATAATAATAATAATAATACAATAATAATAATAATGGCTAATTGTTAATCTGTTGTCGAGGATCGAGTGGTTGAACTCTTCTACCAGCTGAGTCTTGAGAGCCAACCAGTCGTGGTTCTCCGGGAGTGAGTAGACGACGCCTACCTCGCCTCGACCTGATGCCTGTCGTTTAGGAGGACGATGCTCTGTCTTCACCCCCAGAGCCGGTGAGACGTGACATGGCAAGCAGGTAGTGAGTGTGTCACTGAATCAGCCCGAGTTGAGTTTAGTTCGTGGTCCCAGTGGGTTTCCTCTGTGTACTCTGGTTTGCTCCTGCTTTCCCAAAACTGCATGTGGTGGGTGCGGCTGTTATAAATTGACACCGAGATATGTGTGTGATTGACCGGTGCCCTGTCCAGGGGGTGCTCCAGCCATGCACCTGATGACTCCAGGTATGTGCCACCCCTATTCAGGAATTTTTTGGCCAAGTATTCAGTGCAACCCTAATTGCTATGTAATAAATCAATAAAAGAGTCACTAATAAAACACACATAAATAAATATAAATGAATTGACAATGTCAAAATAAGAGTCACTAATACAAATGAACAGAAAATGCCAAAATAAGAGTCACTAATACAAATGAACAAAATCAAAATAAGTCACTAATACAAATGAACAATGAAGAAATAAAAGTCACTAATACAATGAACAAACATGTCAAAATAAGAGTGACTAATACAAATGAACTGAACAATGAACTGAAAACAGTAACACTGTCAAAACTCACAAATATAAATGAACAGACCATGTCAAAATAAAAGTCAGTAATACAAATAAACAGAAGATGTCAAAATAAGAGTCACCAATAAACATTAATATGCTGTCAAAACGCACAAATAGAAGTGAACTGACTATCAAAACCCATTATTACAAATGTAAAAAAAACAGGCCATGTCAAACTAAAAACACCAATATAGAAATATATAAGTATATAAGTATAACCACAAAATATTCTAACTTACAATTACTTCTATTCAAAAATGATCCAATCTGTCACTCATAACCCACAATCTAATATAAGATGTTGTGTTATTTGGTTATTATTATGGTAAAATACTTCTGTCTCCTAAAAATCAGGGTGTTGCTAAAAGCAGACCTTGTCTGGATCTTAAAATTACAGTCCAGCTTAGCCAATTCTGAGTAAAAGGTGGTGTCTGATAAAAGCAGATGCGAGGCTGCTGGCAGTGATGGAAAAGGGAATGATGTGCCAGGAATACTAAAAGACAATAATGAGAACTTCAGCATGACTCATTCTCACATACTCGTAATTTCACACCTTCCCATTACTCACTGTTGATGCTTTCAGTGTCTTAAAGACAGCTGTCACTTTGAAAAATGACAAAAAAAAAGAAAAGATGGAGCTCTGATATGAGCAAGACCACTGAATTAATCAAGGTGATGTCAATTTATGTAAAAGTGATTTAATAATGCAAAAAAATAAAAAAATTCATTAGACCTTTAAGGGAAGAATCTGACAGTGAAGAGGCTGAATTTAGCAGCTGCACGTTTCATCTAATGAAACTTTCTCACTGACGGAAAAGCTCAAACGACATCACAGATGTCTCTTTCTGGCCTCCAAAGCCACAACTCAAGGATGTCTGACAGGTGGTGTCAAAACGTCCACCCTTCAACGATGTGACACAGATTGACCCTGCGTTCCGATTTGTCTAACCGCCTCACATCTAGACAAATACTTCAAACTCAATTCTGTATATGGGCTATTTTGTTCTTTGGAGAACAGAGCAGCAAACAGAACACTCGAAACATTCCATCAAAAAAAAACAAAAAATAGAAAGAGACTTATATAAGCGAAAGGTGGGAATGGAGGTGAAGCCAATCCTGAACCCTCAAAAGCGCTCCGTAGGGGAGTGAGATGATAACTTCAGGTCACGTTATTATTCCCCACCTTCTCTTTGTCTGAATCCTTTCAGTTATCCACACACACACACATACACACACACACACACACACACACACACACACACACACACACACACACACACAGCACAGCACAGACTCACTAAATAGTAAAGCTCTTATGATTGATTACATTATTAACTATGACTGACAAATGAATATTGATTATTTTGATGGGGCCAATAATAAAATGAACCACATCAGTATGCATATAAAAATACAACATGCAAAAATAAAAGCCAGGTGCACCATGGCCTGAAGGTAAGAGTTTTTGTTCATTTATTTATTTGTATTTTTCTTTTGACACTGCTTTTTTTCATTTGTATCAGTGAGTTTTTACAGCATGTTAATGTTTATTAGTGACTGTTATCTTGGCATCGTCAGTACATATGTATTAATGACTCTTATTTTGACATTGTTCATTTGTATTAGTGACTCTTATTTTGACATTGTCAGGTTATTTGTATTAGTGACTCTTATTTTGACATTGTCAGTTCATTTGTATTAACAACTCTGACATAGTCTGTTCATTTGTATTACTGACTTTTGTTCATGTTTATTAGAGACTCTTATTTTGACATCTGTGTCCAAAACAAATGGAAAATTGCTACTTTACAGGTGGTTCAAACTGATCAAATTTTCCAGCTCTACAAAGACGTAGAGTTGCTCTACTATTAAACGCAGTCAGGAAAACGTCAGATCAACATTAAAATCTTTTCATTTGTCAACCTGAATAGCCGTTTTGTAGCCGTGGCCTGGTGGCTCGGGAACCAGCCTTGTGACGGGAAGGTTTGATTCCCTGAACTGACAGGACATAACTGAAGTGCCCTTGAGCGAGACACTTAAGTCCCCAGCTGCTCCCTGGGTGCCATGAATAGGGCTGTCCACCACCTGGGCACATGACAAATCCCCCTGAGTACAGCACAGTGTGTCAGTGTGCACCTTTACCTTAAAAAAGAATCTTTCTTCAAAGTATCTAAAGAAAGTTCTGTTCTTTCCATCTGGCTCATATAACTTAAAAATAACTTTCAGAACTGGTACAAAATCCTGTGGTATCTCTGCAGCTCTGCTGGAAGGGCTTGGAGTTGATTCCAAAAAGAGAGGATTCCTTGTTTCCAGGGATTTGGAAAGCTCTGAAGCTTTGGGCTTGCTTGCACACAGACATACGTTCGCCACAGAACCACAGAGTAAGAGATATACTGCTGACAAAACACATCCATCCACCACGCAAACCGTGGCATGCAGCGTCTGGACACCCCTGAATAGCTAAGTGAGCAAGAGATGACCTGATTTCCAAAAGGCGTAAGGTTAAAAACGGACTCCTTCCTTTAATATTTTAGACAAGACTACTCTGTTTCAACCTTTCACAGCTTCAAATTACAAAATATATGCCCTGAAGCGAACATTTGGGCTCACTGAATGGTAAGGTCTTTTTGTAGTATTCTTCCTGGACAAAGGCTTCTACGTTCTTCTACTTTCTTCTTTCTTTAGGTGAGTCTTCAATAAAGCTCATTTTGCTGCAGGTGTTGGAACAGTACACCACCACTCCAGGGTCTGTTCAATCTCCCTGAACAATGGGCTCCAAGTGGCAATCTAATACCGTCCAAAGTGCTACGATTCGAAAAACGATTCCAAATAAGAATGGAAAATTTGGATAAATTTGAAAGAAATAATAAATGAATAAAATTGCCCTGAACGTCTTCTGTAGTGCACCTGGGAAATCCAATATGATCTCCAACTTTAACCATGTACAGGGGTTGGAGAATGAAACTGAAATACCTGTCATTGTATTGTGGGAGGTTTCATGGCTAAATTGGAGCAGCCTGGTGTCCAATCTTCATTAACGGCACCAGTAAGAGCAGAGTGTGACGGTTAAATTAGCAGGTAAGAGCACAGTTCTGCTCAAAATATTGCAATGAACACAACATTATGGGGGACAAACCAGAGTTCAAAAGAGGACAAATTGTTGGTGCACATCTTGATGGTGCAGCTGTGACCAAGACAGCAAGTCTTTGTGATGTATCAAGAGCCATGGTATCCAGGGTAATGTCAGCACCACCAAGAAGGACCAACCACATCCAATAGGACTAACTGTGGACGCAAGAGGAAGCTGTCTGAAAGGGATGTTGGGGTGTTAACCCGGATTGTATCCAAACAGTGTCATTCCCAAGACAAATTGACGCTGTATTGGCTGCAAAAGGAGGCCCTAGAACACCATAATAATAAATTATTGTGGTCTAAAACCAGGTGTTTCAGTTTCATTGTCCAAACCCTGTACATGTACACTGTTCTATATTATGTACTTATTAACAAATTCTGTGACCTGCTTGCAGTTCATGTCCTCCCATTCACCTGGTGGTGCTTTTTCACCAGTTACACATAAGTATGTTCAAAAACATGTGATTTGTTAGCATTAAGGAGGTTATAATAAAGTAATTAACATGCTAAGAATGTCACATTTTACAGATGTACCTTCAAAGCATATATTTACACTGCTAACTTCATCACATTACCCCACTGACCAGGACCCCAACTGTGCACAATTACACGTCTCCTAAAGGAGACCGGCCTGCCTGACCTGATCTGCCTTCCTAACAATTCTACAAGCAGTTCTCTCTAAAGATTTACAAACGTCAGTGCGTATTTAGGGCAGCAGAAAGAATAATCAGGTGTCCTTCGCTAATGTTTCAGGACATACATGACAGCAGGGTCATGATTACAGGTGACCTATGTCATCCTGGACATCACTTCTTTCAACCACTTCCCTCTAGTAGAAGACCATCAGAACTCTCAGACTCACGACTAGATATGCTAAGAGCTTTCTGGCCAAAATATTTGGGCATTTAAACCTGTAGAATTCTAGGCTAATTTTGTGACATGTTTGTTTCTGATGTAATTTTAATCACCAATAGATTAGGATAAGTATTTATCTATAGGAGGCAATCACACATACCAGATATTGCTATTCCTAGGCTATTGAGATGTAAAAATGATGAGAATTGAAATTTTTGAATTTGACCATGTTTTGATTTATTTATTAATATATCGATTTTTTTTATTATTTATTTATTTTGCTTATGAGGACAAAAAAAACACTGTTCATCTCAGAAATCATGTGGAACATTTTGTTGAATTATTTGTCATTTGTATTTGATTACAATAACAAGGATATTAATGATAATGTTGCCTTCCAAATATCTGACAGAGGTCCAAAGACCATTAATATTAATAAAATTATTCTGAAATTTGAACAAACGTCTCATTTTCCTCTATAAGCCAATCGCTGGGTCAGTGTTATCACTAACCCCGCCTTCTCCTGCTGATCAGTCATGCAAGGGCAGCTCCTTTGGCATTTAAACTAGGATTTAATTCAGTTGAAAGCACATTGATGGTAAGATAGATTATGGTATGTGTATCATTTCTGTAGATTACTCTGATCTTGAGAGATGAAGCCTACAATATGGCATGTAACTGCCCCCAAAGTACAGACCGTGGGTTCTAAGTCTTAACCGCAGTAAACACTACGTACCGTAAACAGAAATATACCCCTCGTTTTTTATTTTGTTGTGAATTCTTGGGGTTTATACAATGGATTATTGTCACCATGTTCTACAAACGGACATTTGTACATTAAAATGCTTGTGGTGAAGCTCAGGAAATTACTCTAAAGCTGTATAACATGAACAATATAGGACATAAAGAGTCCTATTTACATAAAACTATACTATAAAGAAAATATACTATATTAAACAAAAAGATAAAGAATATGTGCACCTATAAGATAAGAGATAAGCTAAACCTTTACAAGTGCCTCAGTGTACAATATATACATCAGTGTAGAATCTACTATAGAACTTATAGATACCATGATGCAAAAAAAGACTATGTAACCAAGCTGCAGTGGAGCAACTGCCAGATCGAATATGATGAGATAATAAATATGCAAAGTGTGCAAAGACGCAGTGCGAATAGCAACAGATTAACACCAGCAGAAAGTGAGAAAGAGAATTGTGCAGAAAGTGAGAGAGGAAAGTATACAGCAGCATTAACGCTTACGCACAGTGCACACAGTGGCATGCAAAAGTTTGGGTACCCCTGGCCAAAACATGGGGGTGGATCAACCATGCTTTTGGTGTTGTGTTGCAGCCAGTGGCATGGGGAACATTTCATAGGTAAAGGGACAAATGGTTTCAGTGAAATTCCAGCAAATTCTGGACGCAAACAAAACACCATCTGAAATTTGAAAAGAATAATGATTCTATATAAACCAGCCATTAGGGGTGTAGTTTGTGCACTTCTGGTGCCGGTCCCAAGCCTGGATAAATGGTGAGGGTTGCGTCAGAATGGGCATACGGCATAAAATGTATGCCAAAACTATAATGCTAAACTATAATAAAACTATGATGATCTGCTGTGGCGACCCCTAAAGGGAGCAGCCGAAAGGAGAAGAAGAAGAAGAAGGAGAAGAAGAAGAAGAAGAAGAAGAAGAAGAAGAAGAAGAAGAAGAAGATATAGACGACAAGGACGACGACGACGACGAAGAAGAAGAAGAAGACGACAACGACGACGAAGAAGAAGAAGAAGAAGAAGAAGAAGAAGAATGATACAATCTACAATAGACTACCTAAAAAAGGGGAAATTGGAGATTTTACCATGGCCCTCACAAGCCCCTAATCTGAACACCATTGAAAATTTGTGGATGGACCTCAAAAGATAAATGCATGCGAGGTAGCCCTTAAATCTTACCTAACTAGAAGACTTATGAGAGGAAGCATGGATGAAAATCCCTCAGTCAAGAACTGACCCTTGGCTACAAAAAGTGTTTACAAGCTGTGATAGCTGCCAAAGTGGGTGATACTAGGTGTTAGCCATGAGTTTTGCTTTGGGCCCTTTTGGTTTTTTGTTGTAAAAGATGAACATTAAAAAAGAAGTTTATAAACAAAGTGAATGTGTGATTTAACTTCATGCCTTTTGGAGATAATTTCATTTAAACCTTCAGGATGGATAGACGTCCATCAAGTCTGGAAGTCGGCTACTTCTGATGAAATCTGTTTACTTCACCACTTCTGAAGAGCCTTGCGGTCACAGCTGTGATGCAGCCTGTGAGACAGCTATCAGCGGTGCGTCTGTAGAAGTGGGTGAGGATGGCGGGAGGTAGACCAAATTTCTTGAGTCTTAGAAGAAAGAACGGGCACTGACAGGCAGATCTATGAGCTGTGTTGATGTGGAGGATCTAAGTGAGGTCATCAGTGAGATGAACACTGCTGACTCACTCCACTTCAGCTCCATTGACGAATAAGTGAGACTGACCCCTCTGCACCTTCCTGTAGTCTTCAAAATTCATTGTGTTGCTGTTGTTGAAACATTACTGGCACGGACTACAGAACTCATCTCTGTACACCTACGATGACGGTGTCATCAGCAAGATGACTGAAGATGATGCTTGAGTTGTGTTTACCTACACAGTAATATGTAAACAAGGAATACAAGAGGGGGAAAGTACACACCCCTGGGGAACACCTCTGCGTGGAGTCAGTTTGAAGGAGAAGCTGTTTCCTAGTTTCACTATGTGGGGTCTGCTCGTCAGGAAGTCCACAATCCATCAGCAGGGATGTATGTTCAGAACCAGGTCTGTGAGCTTAGATGAGTTTTGCAGGAATGGTTTTCTTAAATACTGAGCTGCATTAAATTCACTTTAAGTATCTGGGAACCTAAGACAGAGGTTAAAGAAGCCATGAAAACCTTCACCAGCTGGTTGGCACATCTAATGCCACCAAGACCAGGTACCTTCTGTGAGATTTGACAACCTCAGAAACAGCTTTCCATAGCCACTGAGAACGGAACTCCTAGAACACGATTATTTAACTTCTCTGGAAGTGAAGCAGAACCTCTATTGTAGTTCTGATCCCTGCTATACTCTGCAATGGTGCAGTCCATTCCATATACTCCTGAGAACGGGGCCATGGTACTGAGACTCCAGTTAGTCCCTGTAGCCCCCTTTGGGTAGCCTGGTGTTTCCCTGAAGGTCATATCTGACATATCTGTAGGCAGGTCTTCCAAGTTGTAGGCAGTGGTCCAAGCACTCAAATTGACCTGGAGATCAGCATTAACCCAAAGTATTGGGTTGGGAATTATATGACATTGGATTTTATCAGATTTAGGAACTGCCATGGCCTAAATGTTAGAGATGCAGGCTTAGGACTGAAAGGTTAGTGGATCAATCCCCATTACAAAACCAGTCTGTGGTTTCAGGTTTGAAAACAGCGTCCTCACCCCTCTAAGAAACTGAGGAGAGAACTGTTTTTCTGTGTCCAAGCCTTTGTCTGTATGCAGGCAGGAGAAGAATGGAGGTGTGATCTGCTTTGCCAAAGGCAGGGTAATAACTGTCGAGAAGGGATGTTAATGTCCTGATAATATCTGGGCAGAACCAGAACTGTAAGGTTGTGCTCTGAAAATCAACAGCCACGGTAAAAACAGCCCCGATGCGATTCTCTAGTCCACTAACAGTCTGGTACAAAACATCCGATAGAAATGACCTGAGGTGGATCGAAAACTGAACTGAATTCTCAGTGAAAGAAACGTTGACCTTTAACTGTTATAAACTGAATGCCTGCAGAGAAGTGACCAGCCAAAACTGACACATCCAGGCCCCCTCAAAAGGTCATCATAAAGTACACCCCACTGTTCCTGAACATCTGTCTGAGGTTCTGTCCCGATCAGAGAAGGTGAAGCTAGATGGTGCAACATAACCATGTTTGGTGCCAACATTGACAGCCATGTCTCAGTTAGATTTAAGCATTCACCTCATTTACATTCATGGCATTGAGCAGATGCTCATATCCATATTATGGATATAATATGCTCATATCCAGAGGTGGGCCAGAGTAGTATTCGGAATGTTGCCCAAGGGAATTGAACCCCAGTCTGAGTGGCTCACTGGTGGTACAATCCGTTGTGCCAAACCTCCTCCATTTTGTTCTCCAGCACTTTTTTCAGAATGTGTATCTCATCAGGTGAGAAGCAGCAGACCATTCAGATAGTAGGACTATAATCACATTACCGGTTAAAATGCCAAAGGAGCTTCCAGTGCATGTTTACTGCTCTGTCTCTACATGCTCAACCTGCATACAGACTGATCAGAGAGAGAGGGGGTGGGGCTGATGATGTCACAGACCTAGGTATCGGTTTATAGAGGAAAATGAGAAGTTTCAGAATAAAAGTCCCGAGAAGCAATAATTCTGATATATACAAAAATAACAAAAAATCATTTTGATCACCGTGAAGTATTTTATTATACTTATTATACTTTTGTAACTTATTATTATAAATATCCTTGTCAATCTAATCATTACATTCAGCTCAAAAACACTCTGGATGATTAATTTCCAATAAAAATGTGTTTTTAGTCCTTATAAATAAAGACACTGTTGACACAACATTCTTTATTTAATTAATCTCAAATGAAGACAAATTTGAGTAGCCTAGGATCTGCTGGAAATAACCATATCTGGCATGTGTGACAGCCTCTTATAAATACTTTGTATTTAAATATGTTGTAGCGAATAAAAGTATGTCAAACTACAAAAACATCCCTCAGATCAAATCAGATCTTTGCCCAAATCTGATATTTTCAAACTGGAATTGTGTAACTTTCATATTTGGTCCTAGATGAGATATGTATCTGTTTAATAAAGGAATGTGAACAGTCAGGTTGGATTTTATGCATCTTTTTCATCTACACACACGTGTTCTGTGCTCTTGGAGTCAAAATAGAAAGGTATGTTCAGTCTGTGGTTGATATGTACGGGAAAACTGAAATACTACAAACCGGTCAGGTTACTGTGCCAAAAACAAAACACACATCACTCATAAAATCCGAAAAAACTAGCATTTGAGTCAATAATGCAGAAAAACTTCAATTTTACACCTTGCACTGGCTACTTCACTCCCGCAGGTTTATATATCGAAGTGGAGGTTCCCTACATGCATATCAACCCACCTCCACTCGCGCTGTTTGGTGAAGGTGGGACACCATGCTGAGAGTTGTGAGTTTCATCCAGTGACTGGTTTCCTTGTTTATGAAAGTGTGCTTGTGTGCCGTTTCAGGGAGAGATTCTTTGTGTGATTTGCATTTACAGCAGTGGTGTGAGAGTAAATGGCAGCACACAACTCTAGGGGGAGCCCAAGATAAAATATACTAGGTCTTGCATGATGCAGCTTCAAATAGCACACATTCTGCCCCCTGCAATGTCCTAGACAATGTCCCCCTGCAATGTCCTACCACCTTTCGTGACCATGCAGCTTCACTGTTGGTGAACAAATGACTAAAAAGGGGTAGATGTTTGCATTCATGCACTGTATTAAAGTCCATATTAACTGGATATCCAGAAGAGTTTGACCATCATATTAAATGTTCCCTGTGCCTAAGAATTTCATTAACAGATGATGAAAAACGCCATTAGGCAATAAAACTGCATCTCTATGCTGAATATGTATCAGAAAGTACATGGTGTTATTCCTGCTGATGATAATAGTGCTTGTTTTTGTGTTTTACTATTGACATACAATCCATTAGCATTCATGAGAATATGGTAATTCTTCACCTAGTTTACATATAAATTGCTGCCTGGAGGTTGTTGCCTACCTGTATTTTTCCCCACGAGTTCAACCAAATCTACACCTTTGGTTAGTATGTCAACTTTGATTAACCAATATCGATTTACCAAATATGCTAATCAATTATTTTTAGTAGCATATTCAGTAAAACCCATGATATGTTGCTTGATCTGACTGCTTATGCTACATTGATTTTGAGCCAGCCAATCACTGACCATTAACCAATCACTGCTCAATGGAAATGGCAGGCCTAACATGGGCCAAAACTCAGCAAGAGCACATGGTCAGAGCAGTGCACTGGACGGTCCATTGGCATTTAAACTGGGATTTAACTCTAAATCACTAAATTAGTTCATTTGTGAGATTTTCAAAAGGGTCACATGCTGCTAGTTCATCGATGACGATGGTTAGTAGTCGGTTGGTTGTTATGGATGATATGTGTCTGTGTGTCTCTGATATATGAAGCCGAGAATGGCTTGTAACTGCTCGTAAAGTTACTTTTTCACCATTAGGTGGCACAGTGTCTTGGAGGTTAGCACGATTACCACCCAGCCCTGGAGTTTTGGGTTCGAGGCCCTATCTGGGCCACGTTCTCCGCGTGGGTGTCCTCCAGGGACTCTGGTTTCCTCCCACACTCCAAAAAAAACCCATGGTGCGTGCCCAGATATGGATTGGCACTCTGTCCTGGGCGAATCCCCCAACGCACGATGCAGTCCTCCAGGTGAACTGTCGTTCCCGCTGCGCCGTTCTTGCGGTGCGCGTCGATTGGTTGCTGAGTGTGTACAGAAAGGCACAATATAAGTATAACTAACTAACATTATGTTTTGTAATGACACTGCAATGCGCATCCTATTCGCACGTAGCCTTTCTACTTGCTCACACTGGCGTCATCAGGCTCTCTGGCACTCATTTGATCTGTTTCAGGAATTTCCCGAACTGTGCCACAGTCTGCACAACATCAGTCCCAGTTAAACAGGCCTGCAGACTCAGAGAGGAGGAAAAAAGAGCGAAATGAGAAAAACACTGCTGGAGTCGCTGCTGGAGTTTGTGTGCTTTGCCCTGTTACGTAATGGTCTCTTCAGCAGAGCTTGTTTGCTGCAGTAAGCAGGTCTCTTAGTCTCTCTCGTCCTTCCTTTCTCTCTCTCTCTCTCTTCCCATCTCTGTGTGTGTATGAGTGTGTGTATGTGTGTGTTCGCATTAGTGTTTGAGAGAGAACGAGGCAGGGAGAGCTCAAAGGCTACTGAAATTTGGAGATTTCTCCGAGCACTGCCTCACTGCCAGTACCTTTAGTATGTTTTATTGAACACATCCCGGAGCTTTATGATAATGACCCGTGTGATTTGTGCTGTGCTACAGCAGGAACGCACCGATAACATGTTTTACCCGCTAACACAACTCTGGAGTTGATTCTCACGCTCAACCAACAAAAATCCCCAGACATCCGAAAAAGAGGCCGGTAGCAGGTGCGCGCTGTGGAGCAAGCGAAGGTTTTCATACACGGTATAAAACCTGACCTTTATAAATCACCTCCTATTTACTGGGATGTAAACAACACCGTAAGCCAGGGCCAGGACAAAAGCTCCATCTCGTCAGTAATATGCAACCGCTTCAAGGCCGGGGCAGTTAGGGCCGTTACGGAGATCCGCTCTCCGGTGCTAATGATTAGTGCGTGGCTGGTTCGCACCTTGTTCAGTGATTAAGCACTACGCCAAGCCAGCAGTACCCACCATATTTCACCTGTCCACCTCCAGAACATGCTGACATTACTGCGAGAACCGTACTTCACTAATAGCAGAGCAACGGCTAATCAAATTAGTTGATTGCAATTGATTCCTTTAAAAGTCTGGAATAACCTTCCTGATCATGTTCAGGACACACACACACACACAGTCTTAATCTTCAGGTTGAGGCTGAAATCTCACTTGTTCAGTGTAGCTTTTAGAAACAATGTTTCAGCTTAGTTGGTAAACTGGGATGTTGGTGCTGCCGTCTGACTCTTTCACTCAATCACTCGGGTTTGTGATGGAAGAGCAGCTGGATGCTCCCATGTTTATGTTCCTTCTGGTTCTCTCCTTAGTTCGGCTGTGATAGTCAGATCGGCCGGAGTCACTAACCTTCTAACCTGGAGCTCCTCTGCCCCATCTGAGAAGGAGCCCCAGCTCCCCTGCCACCATTTCACAGACCTGGACTAGTTGGCCACCTTCCGTCTCCATCTGTGAAGAAATTTGCACTCCATCGAACTAACATTACTTCAGTATTCCCGAGTATTAGATCAGACGTGTGGGGGTCCAGAGTCCCCCTATCTATGCATAAGTACTTTGACCAGAGGAGGGGGGTCCCCCCCTTTGAGCCTGGTTCCTCCCAAGGTTTCTTCAACCAGCTTGAGGCCAATGATGGAGGCAATCAGCATGTGGCCCTGCTGAGATGTTACTGAAGCCCAGTTTGTTTTATTGGCCTTCAGCTTATCTGTACTGCTGCCCCATATATTGTCTATTGGCTTCAGGTCTAGAGAGTTGGTTGGCCAATAAAACACAGTCATATCATGGTCAGCAAACCATTTGGCAACAGTTTAGGCACTGTGGACAGGTACTAAGTGAATTTCTTGACAGTTGTCTCAAGGCTTTGGGTTGATCATCCCCTCATTTTCCCCTTCCAGACTCCTTTCCATCCATATGCATTGATAGAGCTTCTCACAAAAAACTCACAATGAAATATTAATGATCAATTAATATTAATATTAATATCAATTTGAGAAACTGGATTTCTGATTTTCATGAGCTTTAAGACATACTGATCAACAATAATAATTTACTGCTAAATTGAATTTATTTACTGCAAAATAAATTATGCTTCTTCTTCATCTTCTTTCTTCTTCTTCTTCTTCTTCTTCATCTTCTTTCTTCTTCATCTTCTTTCTTCTTCTTTCTTCTTCTTAATTTTCTTTCTTCTTCTTCATTTTCTTTCTTCTTCTTCTTCATCTGCTTTCTTCTTCTTCTTCTTCTTCTTTCTTCTTCATCTTCTTTCTTCTTCTTCTTCTTCTTCATCTTCTTTCTTCTTCTTCTTCTTTCTTCTTCTTCATCTTCTTTCTTCTTCTTCTTCTTTCTTCTTCTTCCTTCTTCTTATTCTTCTTCAAAGCATTCTCCATCAGTCTATGGAACCCTTTCATGACTCAAAGAACTCTTTATTCATGCAAAGGGTTCTTTGATAATTCACAGTTCTATCCAGAACCATTTTCATTTGTTAGTGTGATATATTGTGAGGTGCGCTAGTATTGTGAAGTGTTTATCTTTTATATTTGCCTCTAAACCTGTGGTATCTTCGGATTCTAGCTTATTCAAACTACAGTAGCGAGGGACACGTCCTCAGTCACTCTGAAGTGTAAGTCACATCTGCTTAACGCCATAAATATAAATGTAAATGACTCCACGTTCTGCTACCTGTGTAACGTGATTTAAATGTAAGTCACTCGGGGTAAGAGCATCAGACGAATGCTGTAAATGTAAATGTTGCACCCCTGAGGCCCACTGAAAGCACATGAGCTCATAAACTGGCCCCCAGCTTTCCAAGCTGCCTAGTCATCCCAGAGCATCTGAGCTTTGTTCACACTCCAAACACTACAGAAGCAGCAGAACCATTAGCAACAATCTCATTGGATATACATGCAATACATATAGATCAACGGTTCCAGTATTTGTCCACCTCCAGCAGCACTCACACCTCAGTTTAAATCTAATAAAAGGAGAATAAAGCCAGTTGTTATGGTAAAGGCCTGCACACCTGCCGTCTGGTTGCTCTAGCATGTGCTCTGGCTGTCGGGGATGGAAGACACAGTGTCTGCTCTACCGAATCAGAAGAGGCAGAGCCTCCGTCCCATAACTGTGTCGTTACACACCACGTGAAAAGATGACAATCAAACACTGGCAGTGCGGTCTTTAATGTGGCATGAGTGAGCCAATGAATGGGTCCCAATGAGGTTTTCATTGTATCATACTATATAATATAAAGTGGGCTTCTTTTAAATGGTGTGTCCTTTGTCCGGTAAAGAAAGGGGTTCTATATAGAACCATGAACACTCAAAGAACCCTATGCATGGTTAAAAGGGTCTATGCATCATGAAATGGTTCTTCAGGTTAATGAAGAATGGGTTGTAGGGCTTGCAGCAAGCTACATCGCAACAATAGAAGAACCATTTTTGGTGCCATATAGAATCCTTTTCAAAATGCCTCTATATAGAACCCTCGACAGAACAATCCGCACCAGCATCACATGGAGGGAACTGGGGTTTTCACTGGATTAAAGTACAGTGGACATCTTTTACCTGGTGTGTGCTGTGTCATGTTAACTGTGTGTGACTTGGAGGATTGGAGTGACCTAGGGGTGATCACAGATACGAGAGTGCTGTAACTGACCTTGTCCCTCTCCCTGAAGGTGCTTGGCCACATCATTAGTTATCCCTGTCACATGACGAGGGTCTACTATGTGGACGGGTTAAGAGGGCCCTACACATTATCGACCACACATACTACGCTGTTTAGACACATCGGGTAAGGGGGCGGGTGCCGTTTGTGTATCTTGGATAGTTTCGTTTTCTTTTCTTCGGTAGCGTCCAGTGTCCACAGTAGACAAAGTGGTGTATGAGCTTGTTGAAACATTTGGGGACATTTTGTGTATCGTCCTGTTAGTGTCACCCCATGACCCTATGTATTGTATTGTCCCTAGTTTGCTCTGTTAGTGAATGACCCCTGTCACCTTTATTGTTCGGTTGGTCTTTAAACTTGGTACCTCTCCTTTATCCCTGGACACAAAGAAGAGAACGTAACACCAGTTAAGGGGCAAATTGAATGAAAGCTAGGATCTAAATAACAAAAATGGCCATAAAATGGATCCCGATTAACTTTGTTCATGGTCAGCCATAGTTACGGTGCCCTTTAATCTGTCGGATGGACTTGCAGTGACAGAATGGAATCCAATTGGTTTAGTCCATCAAGGTCAATAGAGACACATGAACCTCAAAATGTTTAGCAATGCTGAGCTGTGCTCAGACCGGGACAAGGGCAGGCGATTCATAATATCTTATTTATAATATGATATTTCAATAATGATATCACGTCCTCAATATCCATTTTTGGACGTTAACTTTGACACCTTGTTTAACAGAAAGTGGCTTAACCAGCACAGAGCTGCTGGAAGTGGATGTATTTTATAATGGGTTGGGGTGGAAATGGGTTGCCCAGACTAATTTAATACATGAGAAACATAAATAAGGTTTACTGATGTTGGAACAGGTCAATGTATTGGCTCATGTGTTTGGATATCGTACTGAAGTATCATAAAAGCACTGGATACTGGACAAAAGTACTGAGACACCTGCTCACTCGTTGTATCTTCTGACATCAAAGGTATTAAAAAGTTTGTCCTGCATTTGTTGGAGTCTTGTCCGTTCAGAGACTAAAGCTCTCGTTCAGTCAGGTCAAGATTTACAATTTAAGAATAATGAGAAGGGATAGTACTGATACATAAATAATGAAAAATATTTTCTTTTACGTAACACTGTCAAGTGTTTTGAACTTTTCATTAGAAATATCCTTGTCAGTCTAACCATCATTTTCAGCTCAAAAACCCTCCATTTCTGTGATTAATATCTAACAAGATTTCTGAGATATAAAGTGATGTTTAGTCCTTATAAGGAAAAAAAAACATTTGTAGGTAAAAGTAAATTTCTGATGAAAACATGGATCAAATTTACATCTCAAATCAAGAAAAACTTGCTTAGGTAGACTAGGATCTCCAGCAAATAACAATATCTGGCATGTGTGACTGTGTCTATAAATTCTTTTCTCATTTTTTGGTGAATAAAAATACACCAAGCTATAAAAACATCCCACAAAACTGGCCTGATGTTCTAAAGGTTAAACAAACGCCGCCACTTAAATTGCTGCGCACGGTATTGTTGTACTGCCTTTACTGTAACATTCCTGCTTTTCTGAGCAGATAAACATTGACTGCCCCGTGTCTGAAACGTGTGCAGAGGACTGTATAATGAAAGCTTGTGTTGGAAGATCATGCAAGCACTTACATGCCTGGACAGTCACGCTAGCACATGTGGTCAAACTAACAGTCTAAGATGTTAGATAAGAGGAAGGGGTTTAATGAGATACAGGCTCGTATATTAGATGGTTCTCAGAACAGAGAAACTTTACACAGGCTGGGGCAGGAACACAATAAAGGCCAGCTGGGCTGGAGCCTCATTATCAGTTTATACAAAGCTCCGTAATGTGCTCGGTGACAAGCCGTATTAATAGACTGTGGGTGAGCTTTAACAGGGTCTGGAAACTGCATTAATTTTATACTGCGGCTCCAAAGGAGCAACGCTGACCAGGAAAAACCACGGAAATAAAAGGCTTATTGAAATGTCGCCAGTTGAATTACACAGCCGTGACAGAGCAGAAACAGCGGGGGAGGTGGGAGGGGACGCAGGGAAGGTTTGACGAAAGTGAGACGAAATTGCAATGTAACTTTTAACCAAACCAATCAACATGAAACGGAGTCGCAAAAGCCTTCGTTGACGGTAAAGAGCATCTGGCGTGCGGCCCGTGTTGCCAAGCTGTCTATTTGCGAAATCGAATCCCTGATGCTGTTGTGGCAGCAATATACCATCAATGTTCCTGCATCACAGCAGCAGAACTGTTATCTACGAAATAATCAAGCCACAACCGCTGCGCATGCAGCCGTCTGTTTTAACCTTCGCCTATGAGACGGCATAATGGCCCTGTCTTGAGTAGATGTTAAGCATCTATTCAACTGTAGCTCCAGGCCACCTGAAGCTGTTAAAGAAAAGCTCTACCATGTCACTGCAGGAAAGGAGGCTAAGAAACAGAAGAAGTGTTTGGCAGGAAGAAATGCAATAGAAACTGGAATGAATGCAACAAACAGAAGGATGCTCTCGGCATGAACACCCGTCAGGAGCTGCCGGTGCTCTGTTTGGAATGCGTGATGCTGCCCGTTTAGCCAGGGAATTCGATTTGTCCTTGTCTTGGAACGACTCTTTCACTGTCAGACCACAGAGCAGAGGAGCACCAGATCCCCTTGACCTGTATTCACCGCACGTTTCGGATACGAGACAGCTGATCTGAAACCAGACGACCATTGTTCAAAGTCCATCTTCGCCTCCAAGCACAGCTACAAGGATGACCCAGAAACGAAGGGTACGAAAGGCAGTGCTAAGGTTGCCTCAGGTGTCTCGTTAAAGTCTTGCCAACTGTTTCATCTACAACAGTGGTTCTCCAGCTTTTTGAGCCACCCAAACATTGCTCGTAAAGTCCCTCTGAATCACACAGCAGCAGAGGAGGCTGGTGGAAGTGGGATGAGGGTGCAAAGCCTACCACCTATTTTCATGACAGAAGGCTTCAAAATAAACCTTCATTATGGGCATCCAAGACATTCTCGCAGTTAATGAATGAACACAAGCAGATTATTTTGGACATTTGTGGACTTAAAAATAATAAAGCCCCCAAACCGTAATGATCTATAGACCTACATTAAAACACCTAGATTATTCAGTTCCACTCTCTCGCAGATTACAGTACTAAACTTTAGGGTGGTTCTAAAACAAAAAGCCTGAATAATCAATTTCCAACAACATTTCTGAGATGTAAAGTGTTTTTTGTTGGTCCTTATAGGCAAAAAGCTTTTCATTCATCCATTTTCTGAACCGCTTATTCCTGAACAGGGTCACGGGTGAGCCGGTGCCCAGCCGGCAACTCTGAGCGCAAGGGCGGGAAACAACCCTAGACAGGGTGCTAATCCATCGTAGGGCTCACACACACACACACACACACACACACACACACACACACTAAGGGCCACTTCAGAGTCACCAATTCACCTACCATGCATGTCTTTGGACTGTGGGGGAAACCTGAGTACCCGGAGGAAACCCACGCGAACACGGGGAGAACATGCAAACTCCACACAGAAACTTCCCAGGTCGCCCCACCCGGGGATCGAACCCAGGTCCTTCTTGCTGTGAGGCAACAGCGCTACCCACTGCCGCCCGTGCCGCCCGCAAAAAGCTTTTACTTGTTTAGAATTATTAAATTCAAACGCAAATATTAAAATTCTCTTCATCTCAAGTCTAAAATTTCCTGAAAATAGCCTTTAAATAAGTATCTCAAACCACAGAAACATCCCACAAAATTGGCCTAGGGTGACAGGAGTGAATAATCAGAACTGATTTAAATAATAACTTCCTCACTTTATTGAAATTTTAACTAATATTAGTCACATATTGTTACATTTTCCCAAATGTACAGTTCACGTCCCCAGTCTGTGCAGCCCTTATAGAAACTAAGCTGCAGTAATTCTATCTCAGGCCCGACCTGGCCTGGTCCTTCACCCTGCAGGAGGGTTTCAGGTGTAAGTACTTTCTGAATGCGGCACATAAGGCATAAGGCAGCTAATCAGAACAGAGCTCATTTATCTTACATCTGGTGCAGAAACAGTCTGGATAAAGAGAGGTAGAGAGTGAAGAGATAAAGAGATAAAGAGAGGCTGGAAAATGGATGTGCAAAAATGAATTATTATCGATTCTGGAGTGGTCAGCATCGGAACGGCAGACCAGCGGTTTAAAGGGACCCTTACGGAAGTGGTTCGGTCCAACACAGACGGATAAAGGTTCTGAACTGTCACTGGGGTGGTACTTTAAAAGCTTATATTCAGGAATTAGGGACCATAAATGTACCACATTACTTTGCTTCTGTTTGTTGTTTCATGAATTTATTGACACTGTTCATTGTCCTCCACTATTTTAATAAAGTCCACTTTAAAATGCTCTTCTCGGGGAGAGTTCGTGTAGTCGGCCTGGTGTACCTGAGCTATATTTACATTGTTTTTACCTTGTTTTCACACAGTGTATAATCTTATTTATATAAACACATTAATCCCACTTTATTCCAATATCCACAGTAAGGCAGCTCACACTCCTCTACCGTCTAATGTTTACAGTGCACTTATTGGCTGTTGTTTGTGTTTGCGAACTTCTGCTGAGTGTGTTTTGGATTATACACAGTAGTCAAAACACCGAAATGCAAAAGGGGGAGGATGTACATATAGTGATGCATGAAGATTTGTGAGCCCCTTTTCTATATTTCTGCACAAATCTGCACACGTCCTGAAAGTAGACCAGGAGAACCGAATCCAACAACTGAGACAAAAATATTACTGCTCATTATTACTTCCTCATTTATTTATTGAGGAAAATGATCCAATATTATGAATCTGCTTCAGGTAAGTGTTGATTAGTCCTGCTCTGATTTTATCCCATTCCTACGTTCCAAACATTCCAACTCTTTTATGTTGGCCAGCAAACTGCTTGCTTCAGGTTCTTCAACAACATTTTTATAGGATCACATTTACATTTATGGCATTTTGCAGACGCTCTTATCCAGAGTGACTTTCAAATGTGCTTTGCTGTTCACTCGGAAAATATCCTTATGTAGTAGACGAGGCTAGAATCCAGAGATTCAGATGTCAGATGGGGGACTAACAAAATTCAGAATAAGTCTTTATGGAGTTAAACACTCCTGAAACAGATGGCCTTCAGTCAGCTGTTCGGACACCCAGGGGAGGTTTGTTCCACTATTTTGGTGCCATTACATCCAGAGTCTGGATACTTGTATTCATTGCGTCTTGAGGGATGGTGGGTCAAGTCGAGCTGTACTTGATGCTCGAAGGTCTCTTGGAACAGCTCCATTGCCATCATGTATGGAGGTGCTGGTCCATTTTTGGCTTTGTAGGTCAGCATGAAGGTTTTGAATCTGATGTACAGCTACAGGGAGCCAATGAAGGGAACGAAGTAGAGAAGTTACATGACTGAATTTGGGGACGCTGAAGACAAGATTAAGGTCAGAACTTTGACAGGGCCATTCCAAAACATTAACTCTCCATTGAACATACTGTGGTAGAATGACTTGTGTTCTTGGGTCAGTGTCTTGCTACATAACCCACATTATCTTGAGATTCCACTCACAGCTGTCCTGATATTTCTCTTTAGAATTTGTTGGTTCCGTCAATGATTACAAGCCACCCTGACCTAAATGCAGCCCTCACAGAGGATTCAAGTACAGGTCAGTTAAGGTGCAGGATGACCACTGTGGCGACCCCTGTGGTTGAGGAGAGCTGCAACTCCTGGGAAAAAGCTGTTTGCATGTCGTGTTGTGCTGGTCTTGATGGACCTGAATCTTCTACCAGAGGTGATGTCCAGGATGAGAGGGATCCACTGTAATTTCGCTTCCTCACCCTGTTGCTATAGATGTCCAGAAGTGCTGACAGATTACACCAGATGATCCTCTCTGCTGCCGTGATTATGAGTTTGGCTCGTTCTTGTGACGTGGAGGAACCAAACCACTGATTGCTGTATAGAACTGGAGTCTTAGGCAGGTTGGATTTCTTCAGCTGTAGGAAGCATTTTTTGCTAGGCTTTCTTGGCTGTGGAGAACGTGTTCCTCTCCCACTTCAGGTCCCTGGATATGGTGGTATCCAAGAACTTGAATGACTCCACAGTGGAGTTAAAGAGAGGGAGGGAAAAGGGGGTTGCTTCTGAAGTCCCCCACAATCTCTACTGCCTTTTGTGTGTTGATCATCAGGTGGTTGCTGCTCCACCAGGAGACTATCACTTTAGGTTATGACACCCACCACAGTGGTATCATCTTCAAACTGTAGGATTTTCACAGTGGGTTCCTGGGAGACACAGTCATTGGTGTAGAGAATAAAGAGAAGGGGTGAGAGCACACAACCTTTGGTACTCCAGTACAGAGGGGCCGGAGGTCTGGTGTATGTTTTCCATGCTGCACCTGCTTTCTCCTGTCTGTCAGAAAATCCACAATCCACCCACACACGGAGTCTGACACTGACAGCTGGGACAGTTTGATTCCCAGGCATTGCCATGTTAAATGCCGAGCTGGAGTCCACAATCAGATCTCTACCGTAGGTTCCAGGAATGCCGAGATGCTGTAGCATGAAGTGCAGAACAAAGTTGACAGACATGTTAGCTCTGTATGCAAACTGCAGGGAGTTCAGCAGAAGGTCTGTAATGGCCTTCAGGTAGGTTAGGACCAGGCATTCGAAGACCTTCATGACAACAGAGGTCAGAGCTCTTGGTCTGTAGTTGTTAACTCCAGTAGTTTTGGGTTTCTTAGGGACTGAATGATGGTGGAGGTTTTGAAACGTGGGAACAGAGCACCAGTGAAGTTCCAGTGAAGACTGGTACTAGATATAATATTATGTAATATTATCCAATATGTAATAAATAAATGAGCGAGTATAATTATGTTGTCTCAATTGTTTGATGTGGTTCTCTTTATCTGTTATACTTATTTATTTATTGACCAGGAAGGAAGTGGCCCCTTCATCCCAACTCAAGTCAAGCCCTGACTTGAAGCAATTGACTCCTTCAAAGTAGCAGTATGTGTGAGCATATGTGATTGCTCCTGGGCTCCTGGGCTCCTGGGCTCCCTCTACAGTTGGGAAATCTAAAATACTCATGTGTAGCTGTATACGTGCATTTGTTGACAAGCTGAGAAATGTAGAAGGAGCCTGAGAAACTGTGTAGACGGAGACAAAAAAAAGTAATATTACAGGATTTTACACAAATATGACAGCGTCACCAAAGTTCCATAGTGCAGTAGAAACATTCAGTCGTGGACTGGATTAAATATGAATGTTGCTTTAGAACCACCACTGAAAATAAGACCACTGTCTAACAGAACAGCCACATTCCTGACTTGCTCGACCTGAGAAATGTAGGCCTCGGTCCATTTTCCCACATTAATCCAGTACCTTTAAAAATGAACATGAAAACTGCCAGTAGAACCAGAACCCGTTCTAAGTACTAGTTTTGGTTTTGCTCCTCTCCTTGTCTCTGAAACACAAAGTGATCTGAAAGTTACAAGCTGTTGTTTCTGCCCTTTCTAACAGCAGGGAGGAAGTATGGCGGAATTACATAAAGGTCACTCCGACACAACCCATTGATTTGTTTGCTGGCTTGGCGCAATAGCGGGGGAGAGAAGCTCGTTCCGTCCCCGCAGGAACGTTGCTCCGTTTGTCATGTAGCTTATGGGAATGACGCCGGGGGAATCGATGGAGCCATCGGTGGAGGAAATTGTCAGAAGATTGCCATGACAAGCAAGGTCGAGACAATTACGGAACGAGCACGTCTGCCTAATGGCATGCCATGTGCAAATACAACACATGTAGCTCAGGATTTACAGGGAGTTTGTCTGATTAACAGCCATATCGGCCTCAGATGCTAAGGCAACTGTTCTGCCAGACATCGGATTCACCTTTATTACCCGTATGTAGTCACTGAACCAGGAAAAGCTTGATGATTGAAGATGCTTGAAGCCTTCAGACACGTGTAAACATTGTGCCAACTATTGTGTGGCACCACCCACTTGAGTTCATAAAGGGAAGTCCCGCCAATGTCATGCCTGCACAATAAAAGGTGAGCATGTAAATAGTTCATTCACAGTGGTTTGGTGTGAAATGTCCTAAACAGTCCTAACTGACCATACTGGTGATGAAAGGAAGCAGATATTTGAAGAGTTTAATGGGTCTACAAGCTACACACCAAATACTACTAAACTACCAGTTTATTAGTATATTAACTACTAGTTAACTACTAGTTAATATATTACTAGTTAATATACTAGTAAATTTGAACCCCGTGAAAAAGGTTATCATTTAATAAAAAACTGCATGAAACTTTGGTCACGAACTTCAATATTCAAAATTTTTGAGATGCATGAGTGTATTTTTGAACATCCAAAAATCATGGGACAGGAACCCATTATTGTGTCCCTCCTGCACTGATCTGCAACATATATGTGTTGACTGAATGTCCTGTATTGAATATTTCTACCAGAGTCGCTTGTCCGTTCACATCAACAAATCTATCCAGACGCCACCAGTTAGGATCATTTCCACCCACTGCACTGTCCACTGTGGGTGGTAATGCTTTCTATGATGTATTCTTGATACACCTTACTGTGGCTCAAAGACTGTTAAATGCCCGCACAACTTCGGAAATGAAACGTCCCTCAGAGCAGGGGGAATGAGTAGACTCCACCTATTGAGAAAACCGAGGTCATTTGGAGTGTAGGGAGCACTCCTGAGGACCTTCTTTGACACAGTGGTGGCATCTGCCATCTTTTATGGTGCGGTCTGCTGGGGCAGCAGGACTTCGACAGGAGATACGAAGAGACGGAACAAACTCATTTAAAGGGCCAGTTCTGTCCTGGGAAGACCCTTTGACCCAGTGCAGGTGGTGGGAGACAGAAGGATGGTAGCCAAGCTGGCATCCATGCTGCAGAACGACCCCCACCCCATGCATGAGGCTCTGGCAGCACTGGGCAGCTCCTTCAGCGACAGGCTGCTTCACCCTAAGTGTGTGAAGGACAGATATCACAGGTCCTTCTTCCCTGCTGCTCTGAGAAGACCACGGACACACACATTTAACTCTACACTCTATTAGAGTTTTTTAATATATATATATAATAAAGGTCTGTCTTATTTAATCTTATCTTTTATCTTATCCCCATTCTGTCGCCCACTATCATGCCTGAACTCTGATAATTCACTTTGTTTTGCCATGAGCATGCCGGCCAGTCACCCACAAGCTCATACAGATGTGGTCATTCCCCAGCTGCCCCCTGATGCAACACTTAATAATCAATGTCAGTGTGTTGAATGACCAAAAATATGCTGCCCGGTGTTTTTCATCGTGGTATAAGCAGGGGGATCCCAGGCGATAGTGGTCCTTTATTTCCTTTTTATTTACCACTCTTTTAACTATTATCCACATCACCTATAAAACTCAGAAGACACGCACAGGCTCCCTGATGGATTGCTTTGTGTTGTAGTCATGGTGACCCTTGTTTTCATATCTCCACCACTGTACATAAAGAGTCTGAGAGTTTCTCTACAATAAACCGTTTCATGCACACCCACTCGGAACGGGCTTGTTTACATCTCAACCACTGAATTATGCAGCAATTTCGCAAAATTACCCTTTAAGTAAACCAAATTGTCCTGTTTATGTGGTTTGATACACTGTATAAGGACACGCTTTCCGACTACCTTTGACGTACAAGCATCTGTAAGAGATAATGATTGAATATTCAGTAAACAGAAGGAACAACAACCCGAAACAAAAACGCTTCTGACCAAAACGTTGGACGGCATTAGAGCAGGGCTATAGAAGAGGACAAAGAGATGACTTAACAGCACAGTGTGATCAGTATTTACGCGTGTCTTACCCTCGTCTGATCTAAGAACTTCGTGTTCAGCTTTTGTTTGCCACATATTTTCCTTTTGGCTGCAACTCAGTCTTCTCTCCTTTGTAATCCACATAGTTCAAGACACAGCACGTGTCAGATAAACAGTACCCCATGTTTTGTTTATTTCAATTGTTTACAGCACCTGAAACATGTCTACAGTCAAATTAGCACATCAGCTGCAGATGATTGGAACATGGTTAGAGAGGTTTTCGGAGGAGTCTGTCTTATTTAGACCTCAGACATTTGTGTGGTTTGCTCTTGATTGTTGAAGTGAGTGGGATCATCGTGGCTAGATACAAAGAGCTCTCTAAGGACTTCAGAAAGAAGCTGCAAATGCATATGTAGGGTTCTGTAAAGATCTGAGAACAGTCAGTCATTCCAGTCTGAGAAATTATACTATTATACTGTACAGATGAGACATCGGACACGAACATAAACATATCCCCGCACTTCAGCACTCAGTGCGACATTGTAATATTAGAGCTGGAATCTCGAGGATGTTATCATGGCACTGCTACATCCCATAATATTGGACTGATGTTCACATTATAGTGTGAAAAAAGGGACAAGGAGGGAAAAAATCCTTTTGCTTTAATGGACGTCTGTGACAGAAGACAGAAAGGTTGTGCTTTGAAGCTCACCATATTGACGGCGGCTCTGATCCCTCCACCTCTAAGTAGTCAAACTTGTTCTCCATCTGGAAGTCAGTGAAGACCAGTGAGATGGTGTCTCCAGGGTCAGCCACGATGGTCCATGTGCACTCTCCAGTGTTTTTGTAGTCGTTCTGAAAATCCAGGCTTGAAATCACACCACTGGAGCCACGGAAGGTACCTCCACAAGTGTCCTCCGCTATGAGACGAAAAAAACACACACAGTGACACAGTGTGAAAAAAATAGTATTTCTGTGAACTTTTACAACCAACTTTCAACCTTTAGAAAGATGAAATAATCACTTTGGGGTAATTTAGCCCATTGGGACGGTCCTGTTGGCGAGTTTCTCGGTTTGTGTCTTGAATGTGAATTAAGCCTAAGATTAAACTGCAGTGCCAACGCTGAATCCCTAGGTGCATTTTTAATATGGGTCCTAAAAACTGGACCAAAAACTTTTACTTTGGTGTAATTAAAACTCTTTGAACTGATTCACGGAGAGGGAATAAACCTAGTTATGAATTTTTATTTTAATGGGAAATTTCAACTTTATTATGATGTGTAGTCTCGTATTGAGTTCAATCCTGATCTTGGAAATTGACCCTTCAATTAAACATTTCACTTTTAAAATCTAATGTTGGGTAGATTTTAACACTTTAAACATGGATTGATCATTTCTTAATTTTACGTCTTTTTTAACACCTAATGTGTTGTAATTGTATTATTATTATTATTATTGTTATTATTATTATTATTATTATTAATATTATTGTTATTATTATTACCATCATCATCATCATCATTTTATTAATTTAAAATAAATTATTATTATTATTATTATTATTATGGTTATTATTATTATTATTATTATTATTATTATTATTATTAATAATAATAATAATAATAATAATAATAATAATAAAGAAGTGATTAGTTAAGTACAGTAAGCCATGAAGATAATAAAATGCTATTCTTTTAGTTTTCAACCCTTTATTGTGTCATTATTCACACTTAAATCATTAATTCTCCAACCATCCCAGATATGAAAACTGTCCAAATCAAAATTCACATCGAAAATGTCCCTAAAGGCTCAGTCACGCTTTTAAAAATTACATTGTTTTCATAAAGATTAAGCATGATTTCAGGATTCTGAGTTATATATAAAACTTTATGTTGATTTTGGTCAACTCATATTTGCATCTTCAACCAACAGCACTATTACTCTGGTTGCGATGAAGAGCAGCACTGACAATCTAAACTGGAGAAAACGCTAATTTTAGGCGTGTCTAATCACGTCTCTTTAAACATTCATTCTCTAGTGGCTAAAATCAAGCCCATAAATATAGACTCACTCTCCCCAATAAAAGATACAACCAATACAACTAGTTGTGTGTCTACAATTGTGACAGAAAACAATCAGACCACATGTAATTATCAATGCAAAAATTCAGGTAATTCCAAAAAGTTAACTTACTTTTTCTAGCCTGCAATGTGCATATTTATTTAATGAGCTCAAATCAAGAATTAACAGCACAACAGTTAGATTTTGTCAATATTTTTTACATAGAATATAATCAGACGGCATTTAATTAGTGATCAATGCAGAAATCCTGGTATTACTTACTTTTTCTAGCCTGCACTGTGCACAGTTACATGAGCTCAATACAAGAGATTAACAGCTAGTGTTAATTAAACTAGCACCAGTTTCGGGATGAACAAGCATAAACCATACTAGGCCAGCTCTGATTGGCTAACACCGGCATGCTAATATTTATTTATTTATTTATTGATTTGTCTCTTTAGAGTGACATCTCTCGTTTTGGCAGCTGGACTCTATCGATCGTGAACTGAACACCGAGGGCCTGTAAATGCTTGACAGTCCTGAAGAGAAAGGATGCAGTGTGTGAACTTCTGAAGCTTATTACTGTTTGTTCTGTCAACATGGAAATGACTTGACTGTCCTCTCGGCGGAAAGCCACGTGGGACTTGGGCTGAATTATGAGACTCGACAATAAGAACAATCTATATCAGCCGAGCAGCCTGCGACTAATTGTGGGTTCTGCTTTTCAGAGCAGGCGATATTTTATACATGTTGTAAGCCAAGCATTTATTGCATCTTACAAAAAAGGGAAACCGGCATAATTACGGAATTACAGTGCAGTCTTAAAACACACAATAGCACGCAGTAATTGGCAGTGTCCTTAACTACATGTGGAGCTTTGCAAACAATCAGTCACTGTGCTGGGGCAACATCGGAGGATAATTAGACCGAGATTCCTGCGTGCTATTTATTGATTTTTAATTTGATGCTTTTAATAGGCTGACAAACTCTTGAGTTGTCCCACATAAACCTGTGCTGCAGATTGTGGTACGGAACACGTATTTGTACGACTCAGAAACACATGGCTGTGACATTATCTTTTGAACCGGGGGTCAAAATGCAGTTAAACGCTGATCTAATTGAATTTAGGGACGGCTGACGCTTACCTTTAACCTTCACATGCTGAATATAGACACTAGAAATCTAAAACGTCGCTTATGACGGGTATTAATTAAAGATCCGCACATCAATATAAGCATTTTCTGTCATAAGCATATAAACGGTGGACAAACCGCACATCCCTGTCCATATCACGATGTTCCATAGAGAGTAAAATATAGCTGATTTTAAAATAACAGGATATTAAAAATGATAATCATCATACCATCTACATTTGTGTTATACCAGTATTTGGAAAAAAAAAATGCAAATGAACAAAGATTCCCATTTATTTCTTACAATTATCCGAGCTCACGAACCAAACAAGCCGTCAATTAATGGAGAAAATAACGAGCGGATTAGTTTGTAACAAGAACAACAATTAGCTGCATAGCTCCATGTGTGGCTTTCTTCTTATCTTCTTAGGGTTTTTTTCCAAAAGGGAAATTTTTACATGGACCTCTATTATGCTATTTAATTTTTCACTAGTAAAATATTTGTTCTACCACAAAACTGTACATTTTCATAACTTTTAAGGACCATTAAAACTAACGATAATAAAGGGAAAATGAAGAAGAAATAATGAAATGTCATAAACTGTGAAACTGTAAAACAGGACTTTTGTCATATCATGAAAATCTCATATCACTGGAACCTGAACAGAGTGCAGGCGTGTGATCTAATGGGTTTGGTGGTTCAACACACACAAAATATAATTGTCTTTCAACTTACTTTAGACACCAGTCAGCACAGCTTAAATCGGGGGTTACCAAATTTCTGAATGCCAAGTCATTTCACTGCTGTGTTTCTGAAAATACAACGCTGATGAAGATGACTTTAGATATGATTCTAGAAGCAGGGCGTTCATTGGTTCGAGAAGATTCCCCAAATGCTCATTCAAAACAAGCTGTAGAGCCCCTCACCTGCAGAGACGGCCCACCTTTTAAAAGTGGCATCACACTTATTTTTTCATTATAAAATGTATTTATTACATATTAATTATCTGAACCACTACCTTTCCATCAGTATTTTAACATGAATATTACAGCAAATAGTTTATTCTGTTTATTCACAGGGTTTATTCTGCTTACTCTTAATCTGATTATTATTTTTATTTTTATTATTATTAATATTTTATTTCATATAAAAGCTCTAATACTTTGTAATTTCCCTCTGAGATTAATAAAGTCATCTGATAATACAGTTCAAGCCAAGTATGTCAACAGGCTGTGCTATTTCCCGGTCACCCTGTCACCGATGTCCGCTACCCATCAGGAGTTTTAGAAGACCCTAATTTTTAGCCTGAAATGGTACACAGACACTAGTGCATCTCAAAAAATTAGGATATTGTGAAAAAAAAATGGTTCACAACTGAATTTCAAGATTTTTCAAATCAAATTTTTATACTGCTTTGCAATTTAATCAAACTTGAAATGATATATTGTGATAATGTGAGATTTTGGATTTCAGATTTCCATGAGCCATGAGCCTTCCCAAATAACAATAAAAATAAACAAACAAACAAACAAATAAACAAACAAATAAACAAATAAATGAATGAATGAATGAATGAATGAATGAATGATGAAATACGTTGCTGTACATGGTATATATATATATATATATATATATATATATTTTACATTTTCAGTTACATTGAAGGCGTTTAGCAGAGGCCCTTATCCATACAAAAGTGCTCTGCTGTTCACGTAGCATTTTGTATATAACAATGAATGCAAAGGAGCATTTTCACAATATTTTATTTACATGCACTAGTTTGAAAAAATATATATAAAAAAATAAAACTGAAGGAAAAAACTGTAAAACAAAGTCAGTTTCAGAGTCATACGCAGGAAATGACCTTTGCTGTAGCAATAAAAGTAAACAAAGAGTTCAGTTTAGTTGCCCCAACTTTTCCTGGATACTTACTCGGTACAAAGCTGAGCTGGAACAGACTGTGCTCCTGCTCTCTGAGGCAGGAAGGGGACTTTATAGCATATCAGGATTGTTCTCATAATGGCTAGAAAAGGGGATTTAAGAAAGGGAGACAGAAAGACCATCTACTAACTCCTAAAATTGCAGCACTTTCCTGTAGAGTAGCTGCAGGTAAAGGCAGGCTTGAAGACAGTATCGAAATCCATCAAACGGCTCTGAGGGAACTGGAGGAACCTGGCAGGAAGACTCAAATCAACAGAGTCAACAGCTTCTGTGACTCACATGGTCACACTTTGTAGCTCAACTCAACGCTGATCAAAGCAACCAACTCTCAGTGTCAGCTGTGAAGAGACGACTTGGAGCTGCAGGTTTGGGAGGTTTGAGTGGACAATGGAAGGTCATTGGACACAGGGAACATTTCAGTGGTGCTGGGATAAATCGATTCAGTTCAACAGCAGCAGATTCTGGAAACACACATCCGTACGTTTATAAAAAAAGCTGAGGATGAACAGAGGAAGAGCTCCTACAGCAGGAGGATGATCCTAAACACGTCTCAAAGTAGGACCAAGCTGTAGGTTCTGTCATGGCCCTCTCAGTTCGACCTCGGTAGAGCAGAGCCACAAGATGAACCAATAATCTCGCAGAGATTCTTTTGCCAGAAGAACAGAAAACAATCTCTCAAACAGGAACTGAACGGATCTTAGCCACTACAAAGTGTTTACAAGCTGTGATGCTCGCCAAAGGGGCTGTAACTAAGTGCTGACCACGCAGCGCGCCCACTTTTAGCTTCAGGCACTTTTCCTTTTTTGTTACTTTGAAACTATAAAAGATGAATATTAAACATTAGAAAATTGTTTAATTTTTAACTAAATATTCATCTTTAAATCAGATCAGCTTTTAATAGCTTATCTATTCACAGTAAAAAAAAAATAATTTGATGACTAAACTCTTGCATCTGCCTTTTTAGTATTTTTGTAACTTTTGTTACCTAGAATTATCTCGAAGGACCAATAAACATCAAGAGATTTAAAAAGACATTTTACAATTTGGACAAAACAAGGTTTTTGTGTAAAAGCAAGATGTACAACTGTGCTCTTGTCTTTCACAGCCACTGTGTCTACCTTGTACTTTATTACTAGGGCATCTCAGAAGTTAAAATATCACGAAAAACTCAAAAAGCAAGTCTGTCGTATTCAATATTTATGAAATGTAAAGGGACACGTAATGAGCGAAGCTATAATAAGTGACATTTATAGCTGACGAAAATCAAAAAATCCAGAATATCACGTAATTAAAATGTTCTGAATTTAAATAAATTAATCAGACAGTCTCAACATTGAAACTGGTCACTTTAAATGTAATGAAGATAAAATAACAGAATTCAATTATAAAAAAAAAATATACTATCATATAATAGAATTTCTGCACTATTATACTATAATGCGTTACATTGTGCATTATTGCTATAATAGTCCAGAAATCATATGATAATTTAAAGATCTGTTTTGTTTATAATTGAATTCTGTTATTTTACATTGACTGTCTGATGCCACCTGCATGAAAAACGCGTTTTAAGTCTAATCTGAAGGTGACAATCGACGCTATCCAGTGGTAAAGCTTTCATGCACTTCAGGTGTCTACGACATTTCAAACTGTTCACCATTTCCACGGCTATAAACTGCCTCCTGCGTCCACATTACTGCTTTTAAAGGCCTATTTTCAGCAGAGCCTCACTGCCAGACGGATCATGCTACGAGAAAATAATGAATAAATGGCTGTCACACTGGGGAGCAGACCTCGTCGAGCAGCGTGTAATGCTGGGCTAATGCACGCGCTTGTTATTCAGATATATATGTAATATTGATGTATTAAGTGCTGCAGGACATGGAGAACTTTTCGCTCACGCTGACTGGATAACATAGGCCGACTGTTAGCTATGTGAGATGTGGAGGTTTCTCCTTCAACCATAATCCCTTTGTCGGTAAGAATATATCACTCTATCAAAGATTAACGCCGCTTTTTATGATTTAATTTGGTTTCTCATTATCAGATATATGAAATTCCTGGAGGATGAAGTGTCCCTTTAAGTCTCTTGTCCGTTTTAACTCTTATCAGATAGAATGTACGACACTATTCTTCTCCCCTTCCGCAGGTAAAACACTAAGAACTAATCCTTCTGTCCCAGTTCATTCTCAGCGACTGTAAATCCCGGCCATAAACGGCAGAGTAGCATAGATTACCCCTGAAAGTAGGCCTCAGCGTAAGCTTGTACAGACACAGTTACCTCAGATAATACATATGCACTGAAAACAGACTAAATTATTCACATTTCAGACAGGCCGGATCATAAAGCAAAATTATATTAATATAAATAGCCGACGCAAAGGCATGATTGTAGGGAGCAACATAAATTCTACTGGAACGTTCATTGCTTTCAGAAACCCAACGTGTTCAATTATGCAGAAACGATTCAGTCCGAATGCAATGTCAGCGAAATAAAGTCATAACAAGCAGCAGGAAGGATTTAAATCCATTCAATAAGCCACAATATTGCACAACCTGATGCTGCTTTGATTGTAGGGGATAAAGAGCCAGTATAACTTGCAATCTACCACTGTCCTGCTTTGTAATTTCACAGCATGGGGTAAACAGTGTTTAGGGAAATCAATGACTGTAATAAAAATATTCTGTTGAAGGGGGAACTTATTAAACCTAATACTCCCATAAAGGAACATGTCAGTAAGTAGAGGAGACGTATAGTTATTGACCGGACCCCGTACGTAGAGGAGCGGTGTAAGTATATAACAGTATTTCTGACTGCACTGTAGATAAAGAGTACACTGTGAACCCAAATGTAGAATCCCATTTCACTGTTTTACAGTAAATTCCATTACAGAACCAATTTCCACTGTTTTAACAGCGAATCCCATCATAGAAACCCATTTCTACTGTTCAGTGAATCCCATTATAGAAAAGAATCCCATTATAGAAAAGAATCCCATTATAGAAACCTATTTCTACCATTTCTACACTGAATCCCATTATAGAAAAGAATCCCTTTATAGAAACCCATTTTTACTGTTTCTACACTGAATCCCATTATAGAAAACAATACCATTAAAGAAACTAATTTCTACTGTTTCTACACTGAATCCCATTATAGAAAACAATACCATTAAAGAAACTCATTTCTACTGTTTCTACACTGAATCCCATTATAGAAAACAATCCCATTAAAGAAATTCATTTCTACTGTTTCTACACTGAATCCCATTATAGAAAAGAACCCCATTATAGAAACTCAGTTCTACTGTTTCTACACTGAATCCCATTATAGAAACCCATTCTGGTCTTCTAAGATTCATATCTCAGGATGAGAGTAACCTACAGCCATGATACACATATCAGAAAGTACAAAATGTATACTATCTAGTGTGATGTGAGTAATCCAGCTCCAAAAACTAAACTAAAGCTAAAATTCACTTTTTTCTGAATTAAATCTCAGTTTAAATGCCAAAAGAGCTTCCAGAGCAGAAGGGAGGGGCTGTTTGCTCTCTTTCTTTGCTCACAATTACGTTCAAATTTTAAAAAAAGTCCTGATAAAACTGATACATATACAAATAAAAATAATAAAGGACATTCAGTTTGTTTTTTATTGTATTTGTACCACTGTTGAGTATTTTAAAGAACCTGTTATTATAAATATCCTTGTCAATCTGATCATTACAAATAACCTCAGCTCAAAAACACTGAAATCCAACATGATTTCTGTGGAATAAATGTATTTAGTCCTTATAAGCAAATTAAAAGTACAGATTGTAGGCGTTGTAGTGAGTAGTCCAGGATCTCCAGACAGTAAAATATCTGGCAAGCGTGACTGTCCAATATAAATACTTTTCCGAATATGGCCAAAGGTTCTAAAGGTTAATGTAAATTTCCCACAGAAACACGGATCCTCATCCGAGTGTAAAATGGCCAGACGACCCTTAACACGTTTCTCAAGAAAAAAGGAGGAAGAGAAAAGCACTTGAACCTTCACACCCATTATGTAAAGGCTGCTTTTGAAGTTTCGCACATAATAAGCAGCACATTTCAATAATATTTCTCCCAGTAAACAAGCCCTGGTGAAAAAGCGGAGCAGAGGGTTGTTTGGCTCAGGCACTGCCACCGACAGCCCGTGGGTCCGGCATTAACAAATCCTAAAATGAGCCTTTGAAATGATAATGCCCTTGCCATTCTACATTACGTTTTCATGCCGGATTTTCAGTATTCACGTTAGGCTCGACATTACTGGGAGACAAACAGCTCCTAAGCGATAATGTGTTTGATCTTGTTGGTTTTTCGGCTGCAATGCAGGGCAAGCGAGGAGGTAAGCGGAGATAACTTTGCCCATCCATCCTTTCGGAGCGAAATGCATCCTGACGTGCACTGCCACGTGCAACGGTCCTCCTCTCACATCAGCCAAAGCTGCTTTAATGTTTGACAGGAGAAACCTTTCAAACATTCTCAGTCAAAATGCATACACTCACTTGAAATTAGTAGGGTGGAAAGACAAGACTGCTGTAGAGCATTTGTCCACAACAACACGATAAAGTTTAAGTGAGCCATCAAGATTTCCCCCGAGACATCCGAATCAATGATCCGGGGGCCGACATTCACTTCGTTTTGAGCTGAAACTACCAGGATCGATTAAAACCCAATATTCCAACAATTAGCAACAAAAAAATACCTTAAATACTCTTACAACCCAAGATACAAGCCATGTTCTAGACTTTATATCTCAGGATCAAAGTAACCTACAGACATGAAACACAAATCATGACCAGCTACAAGACTTACTCATCATGATCGGACACTTTCAGTGGGAAATCCAACTCGGATTACAGCTAAAAGTCACTATTTCCCGCTGACTCAATCCCAGTTTAAATGCCAAAGCAGCCATCCAGTGTATGTTTACTGCTCTGTCCACATACGGACTGATCAGCAAGGCTGATCATGGACAGATACATGTCTGTGGACGGATTCTCGTGCTAAAGTTTCTATGTGTGTTTCTGAGCTTCCGTTGGGTCTTCTAGGAAGAGTGGCTCAGCTGCTCCCCAGATCATCATCACCACATGTTATGAAATGTATAAAAATGCTACTGGTTCAGCAATGCAATCAGTTTTCCCTGTAAAACAGCTTTCCTAATGTGTCGGAAACCACACAGGGAAGCAAACTTGCAATCTACCATGTATTGAAACTCATTATCATTTAAATCACGCACATTTACATTATAGGTGCACGTTGTTGTTACAGAACGTAATCCATCTATTGCTGCATAAACACCCCCATACCTGCTCTGTCAGTGGACAGAGATCACTATACCAGGGTGAGGGCTTCTATTAGTCTCGTTGAGACACCAAACGTGTTGGGTTATCCATTACATTTGGGAAAAGGAAATGCTCAAGCCTTCAGAGCCTCCTAAAACAGATGCAGCACTCACCAGGGAAAGAACTATTGACACATTTTCACATAGAAATGGAAATGAGCACCGATTAAATAAAAATAATAGAACTTCAGTTACAGGTAAATTGCTTAAATGGCCCACTCTAATCTTTGTCTAAAAGGATCCTTTTATATTTAACAGACTCTCTGATCTGCATGGATTATTTTTGGTTCTGAATATCCCAAACTATCCCGACACATTGTCCAACACAGCTTCCTAAACTTCTATTCTCCACTTCTATACTCTATATTCCTAAATCTATACTCTTCTAAGATTCCTAAACATAGCAGTTGGAATTTGACTGATTCCATGATGATCCAAGAGGGTTAGTAAAGTCAGCATATCACTCCAACTCCCCCCAGATGTATTCAATGGACCTCCATCAATCCAACCCACCCCAAGGGTGTTCAGTGAAGCTTCATTACTTCAACTCACCCAAAGGTGGTCTTCACTCCGATTCATCCCAACAGTGGTCAAGGGAGTGGCATCGTTCCAACTCATCCCGAAGGTGGCCAATGGAGTACCATCACTCCAATTCATCCCAACAGTGGTCGAGGGAGTGCTATCACCCTAACCTATCCCAGAGGTGTGGGAAGGAACTTCATGAAGGTGTTTAATATAGTGTCATCACGTCAACTCACCCCAAAGGTTAGCATTGGGCCTTTATTACTCCATACCTCAACAGAACTTCATTACTCCGATTCACCCAAAAGCCATTCAGTGGAGTTCCATCACTCCAACTTATCTCAGAGGTGTGGGTAGGAACTCCATTCCTTCATCACTTCATCACTTATTCCAAAGGTGTTTAGTAGAGTGCAATCACTCCAGCTAACCCCAGAGGTCTAAAATGTACCTTAATGACTCCAGAACTCAATGTAACTTCATTACTCCAATTTACCTCAAAGCTTCATCCCTCTGACTCACCTCAAGGATGTTCAGTGGAGCTTCATTACTCCACTTCACCTCAAAAGTGTTTCAACAAAAGTGCTTCCTCACTCTGGAGAACAGTATACCGCTGCTTCCAAATCTACAAGTGAGGAATGTTATACTGTTATCAGTAAAGCCTGGCACTGAACATCATAATCATATGCTGCTCTGACACCATCAACCATAACAATATGACCACTGCATTGTTTCTACCCTCACTTTCCATTTTATCAATGCCACTGACCACAGAGGAGCACTTTGTGGTTCTATAATTACAGACTGAAGTCCATCTGTTTTTACGCATACTTTGTTATTCTCCTTTCACCCTGATCTTCAATGACCAGGACCCTGCAGGACCACCACAGAGCAGCTATTATATGGATTGTGGCTCATTCTCACTACCGACATGGTGGTGTTGTGTTAGTGTTTGTGGATCAGACAGAACTGCTGCTGGAGTGTTTAAACACTGTGTCCACTCACTGTCCACTATTTTAGACACTCCTACTGAGTGTCTCCACCTTGTAGATGTAAAGTCAGAGTCAGAAGCTCAACTGTTTCTTCACATTTTGTGTTGGTCATCCTCTAGTCCTTCATCAGGGCTCACAGGACGCCGCCCACAGGACTGTTCTCAGTCCAGCAGTGACACTGAGGGGTTTAAACACTCCAGAAGCACTGCTGTGTCTGATCCGCTCGTACCAGCTCAACACACACCAACACACCACCACCATGTCAGTGTGCATCATGTGAATCATGTGAACATCTGAACACCTGCATCAGGTGTGTCTGTATAGTTATGGGTATTTCCTTCATGAGAGTGACTGTTCCTGCTCCGAGCGGGTGGGTGGACAGGGAGTACTGCATTGGAAATGGGGGGGAGGGGGCATGGATGGGGAGGAGGGGGAGGTGATTTGAGGTTGCGAGAGAGTCTTGGATGTGTTTCGACATCAAGAGAATGGGCAGGTTCTCTAAGGAAACAAGATCAAAAGACCATCTGCCCATTCTAAGGGCCCGCTCCACTTACAAAGTGGCTGAAGACTGGGACGAGAGGGAGACAGAGAGACAGGGGGAGAGAGACAGAGACATGGAGGAATGATGCACAAAAGCTAGAAACAAATCTATCGCTCTCACTCTCTCTCTCTGTCTCTCTCCTTTACACACACACACACACACACGTCACTTTTTAACCACATCCAGTTAGATGTGTCAGGTGCATTAACACAGCTGAGGAACACAGCAAAGATAGAAAAGGGAATCCGTTTTCATGATACACAAATAGCCTTGGCGTCTCTGGGAACGCTCTGGATCTTTTCTTCTTTCTCCAAACGTAACTCTTATCCTAAAAGAAAGACAGGCCTATTCCTTAAAAGTGTCTTCTTTTCAGGCTTGGTTCTTGTGTGTGGTTCATCCTCATGCTTTTAAAGACCTTCTCTTTTGAGATTTGGTTCCTCTCAGTGGTTCTTCTTCAAGTTCCTAGAGTTTCCTTTTTTTTGGTTCTTTTTTTGGTTCTTTGGTTCCTTCTTTTTTTTGGTCTCCATTTCTCACAGTGGATATTCTTTATGTGCTTCAATCTCAGTTCCTCTCAGTGGTTTTGAGTGTTGTTTCCTCTCATAGGACTTTTCCACCGATGTAGTACGGGTTCCAGTCCAGACTTTTGATTCTTAGTTCCTCTCAGTTTGTTCTTCATGCTCCTTGAGTTTCCACTCTTGAGTCTTGGATCCTCTCAGTGGTTCTTCATGCTCCTAGAGTTTTTTTTCTTCATGATGTTAGGATGGTTTTTAAGCCTCCCTTCCTGTCAGGAGTTCTAGTCTCCTTAGACTATGGCTCTAAAATAGTTGCCTTGGTTGAGTCTCAGTTCCTCTTTGTGTTTCTTCTTGATGTTCTTAGAACTTACCAGTGGTCCTGTGGTCAGAAACTGATCACTGATGAAGGGTCAGACAAAGGCTTACATAACCGTGAACATCTAGAGTACGTAGGTACAAGGTAACCCAGTATATGTATAAATGTAATTGAACATTTCAGTTTTTCAGAACCATATTTTGCCCATTGTTGTTTATCCCAGCAATATTCCTTGCCCCCCAGCTCCTTGCTTTTTATCTCAGGGTCCTTTCTTTCCTGTGCATTTCTCTGTGTAATAAATTGCTTTGATAGTAGCAAGGTCACGATATATGACTGCACAACCTACAGCAGGCCTTGAGGCAGGCTCAACAAGCAAAACAGAATCTGATTGCTTTCTTCGCTGCATGTTAAAGCCTTAAGGACACAGTTTTTGAAAGTCGGATTTGATGCTTTGCTGTCAAGACTTTAGTTTTGGTTCAAGACATCAGTCAGAACCCACTACATCTACAGCCAGCATTAGTCTTAATCAGACACCAAATGTGTTCAGTGGATCTCCATCCCTCCAACTCACCCCAAAGGTGTTCAGAAGATTGTCATTACTCAAATTCACCCCAAAGGTGTTCTGTGGATTGTCATCACTCCAATTCACCCCAAAGATGTTCAGTAGATTGTCATCACTTCAGCTTACCCAAAGGTGTTCAGTGGATCTTCATCACTCCAATTTGCCCCAAAGGTGTTCACTGGATCTTCATCACTCCAACTCATCCCTAACGCATCATTTTGAACCTACAACATTTCCATCTACCACTATCCTTGTTCAGACACCAAACGTGTTTATTGGATCTTCATATCTATAACTCACCCAAAGGTGTTCAGAAGATTGTCATTACTCAAACTCAACCCAAGGTGTTCAGTGAATCTTAATCACTCCATCTCACCCTAAGCTGTTCTGTGGATTGTCATCACTCCAATTCACCCCAATGGTGGATCTTCATAATTCCAATTCACCTCACAGCTCTTTAATGAATCTTCTTCACTCCCACTCACCCAAACATTTTCAGCAGATGTTCATCACTCCCACACACGCAAAGGTGTTCAGTGGATGTTCATATTTGAAACTCATTTCAAAGGTGTTCAGCAGATGTTCATCCCTTCAGCTCACCCAAAAGATTTTCTGGGGAACATTTCTCCCCAAATCTCCCCAGGATTCATTCTTCTAAGCAACTCATTCCAAAGACACCATCCTAAACGGATCTTCACCATTTTATCTCACCACAAAGATGTTCAGTAAAGGGCCATCACTCAAATTCATCTCATAAATAGTTTTAAACCTCCTACACCTACAGTAAGCAATCACGTTATTTCTCTGAATCAGCAAAACTCTGAAGTATATACCAAAGCTTTATATAACACTCTTCAACAAACAATGAGTCACTAAATTCTGCATCTGGAAAGTCTAGGTTGATTATGAGGCCGGGGTAGAAGATAATGTACCCGCTACAGCAGATCAAGTGGGCCTACATCTCTTAATAGGGTCTCTGACTAAAAGCAGTCCACTTTGGGCTTCCATTTGCAATTACCAACTAAAAGTTACACTGGAATGGATAAAGTTTTGATGTTGCTCAGGTGAGAGGGTTAAGTGTCTTCACTTTTTTCAGATGTGAACCTAGTTGCACTTTCAAAAGCCAAATGCTATGACTAATCCCGTTCCCTGGACAGACTTCAAAGATCTTTAAGCTAAAGATTAAAGCGTCACGTAAATTATTCATAGAGTCTGACACACAATGAGATGTTACTTGTTGGGAAAACATCCACTTCATTCCTTGTGATTTCCTGTGAGTAACCAGAACAATAGCGTGTAAAACGTACTTAAGTTCCAGGACGATGCAAGCTGCAACATTTGTTTAGGGAAATAAAAAGAATAAAAAGTATGAATAAAAATATTAGCATTTGACAGAGACTTCAGTATAATGTCGATGTTGGTGTTTTCGTGCAAAGTGTCGCACCATGACATTCTGTGAACCAAAAACACTGTTGTATTCTGGCATAACCACAAGAGAGTGTTAATACGAGTTAATTGCAAACCGAAAAACGCCAAAAAATTTAAAAAACGCCCCAAAATTTACAAGAGGGTAAATACAAACGAGCTCATTCGAGATGACATGAAAACAAACCTAAAAAGTTAAATGCTAATGATGAGACTGGGTGAATTAGTTGTTTGCTGGGTCACACACGACAGGGAAGCCAATACAGCAAAGTCTGGACAGGAAAAGTGAGCCAGCCAAGTGTGAAGGACCAGCCAGGGAAAGCTGGAGAGTCAGCTTGGCTAGTGCCAGCCAGCCACATGTGTTCTATAGAGGAACCACATCACATAGAAGCTACATTTAGGTCTTTTCCACCAATGCGGAACAGGTTCCGTTGCGGTGCACGAACATAATACTGCATCGTTCGGTGCATTTCCACCAACAAAAATAGGTTTCAGAACCCGAAAGTTCGTTCACAGTGTGAACAAAGATTAGTAAGCTTTTCAGCTCAGTGTCTAGTTGTACAGGAGCAATGACAAACTGCTCATCTCGTACAGTTTAGTCCTCTGTATCTTCTTATCACCAAAAGTTGATCCAGATTTGCTTAGGTAGTTTATATTGGTAGTCTATATGTGCCACCATCTTCTCACTTCTGTTTACTGACCCTGTGCATCCCCTCTGTAGATGACTAAAACCGGTCTAAATAGGGGATGGTTCTCTAAAAAACAAGGTTCTAATAATATTGAACGGAATCCAAAAGAACTGCACTGGCAGCTGAGGTAAAGACCAAAAGCTAATGCTAAATGAACTGGAGAAGGGAGATGGGTTAATCACAAACCCCCAAAGAGAAAAGCAACCCTATCCAATAAGATTCTGGAATAAAAACAAAAAAGCTAGGCTAGGCTAGGCTATGTGGCTAGGCTAGGCTAGGCTAGGCTAGGCTATGTGGCTACTATAAGCTATCTCAGATAGTAGATAAGTTTGTAAATCTGCATCTGAGCATTTTTTAGCCCAACTAAAGTCATAAATGTACTGTTTATACATAAAACATAACTGAAATGCTCAAAAAATGCATATGTTGGACCTTTTTTAATTTTAGATGAAGAAATAACAGCATAGAAGAAGCACGTAAGACAAACCAATATGGCAATATGGCACAAAGTGAGACAGGACAAAAGACAAAACTGAGATGTAACACAAGAAGTCAGAAGTGAAACTAGATGTATGTAAGGTGTTAAACATAATAATCGCTCAGTGTGGCTCAACAACCTAATGCACCACCGCTATGATTGGTGGTGGTCGAATTGGCTTGCCATCAGCAGCCGGAGTCTGAGAGAGCAAAAAGTGTCGATTCTCTCTCTGGGTGGGTGGATGGTGCTCTCTCCCCACCTCACACCCAGTGTGATGCTGGTTGGCACAGGCATCTGTCAGCCACTGTACCAGAGCTGGGGACTTCACATGTATTGGAGGAGGCATGTGCTTGCCCTCACACTCCAAGTGTCAGAGGCATTGTAGGTGATGGGGAGAGTGCTAGTGGGGTTGTGGAATCGGCACTTCCAAATTGAGGGGAAAATTGAATACAAAACAAAATAAATTGGGAAGCCACAGTGCCCATAGAGGCACCGCCCCCACACTGCACCACCCCCATCTGCTCTCCAGTTGAGCCTCAAGCACAGTGTCATAAAACCCACCACTTTCCCTTGCCATGACTGTTAAGTACCAGCCTCAGTCCATCATATGTGATCAGATTTACAGCATCTGAATAGTAGAGCAAACTGGGCGAACTGGAAATGAACTCTGCAGGAGGGTGGATCTCCGAAAGCACAGTCAGAACCCACTGCTTCAGGGAACTACACAGACAAGAAATATCTCCAGGGATTAGCCAATAGTTTAGAACAAGGATCACCAAACCTGACCCTGAAGAGCTACTTTACTGCACACTTTCGATTCAACCCCAGTCCTTGATTTTGATTGGCTGAATGAGAGGTAAGAGATTTGAGTTGGAGTTGAGGCCTGGAGCAGTGTTTAGAATGTTGCTTCACTGCATCACTTGCCACTCATCTCTAAATCACAGTTACTAATTGCGTTCTGCCTTAGGGACTGAATGGTCGCTTGTCACTCTGTTACTCGCTGGAGTAAGAAGAATGAACTCCTATAACATATATCTGCATCTGCAAATGCACTTTTCATTTTGTCAGGCAAAAACCTCATATCTCCAAAATGGCAACTTTACAAGAGAAGAAAAATAAGTCAATGGAAGTCGATGAACAAATATTTAATTCCAAATATATTAATGTAACAAGACTTTATTCAAATGAAGCACACTGATGTCCTGACATTTTCCTTCTTTTATTTATCTTTTTGTTTGTCCGTATCTTTATTTAAGCTACACACTGAGTTCAACATTGATAAAGGATAAAATAATAATTGCAGAAAAATAATGTTTTCAAAATGTGAGGCATGATGAATTTCACTGAGGGTTTAAAGCAATATTAGGTCATGGAGCTTCGCCTATAATTTACTTTCACTATTGTTTTCGAAACACCATCGCAAAGCAGCTGGCAGCAGAGATGCGATTTGGCTCAGCGTAATGGAAATGCAGCATTAATTTAACCAGTGAACGCCACGTAAACTTTACTGTGCTCGGATTATTACTTCTTTATAGTTTTTAGCAGTTGCAGGTAACATTCTGAAATATGGGGCTGCTGCAGCCCCCTCAGCACCCCCACTTGCCACGCCCCCTAAATCAACAGAATCACTTTGGATCAAGTGGAGGACGACAAGCATCACAGAAAACTGTGGCTGTGTCTGAACCATCTTAAACGGCTGTATATAAAAGATGGACTGTGCTTCGTCTCTTAAAAGTGCAGCTACCAAAGGTCTAGCGCCTCTGCTGGCTGGTTGCAGTATAATGATTAGCTCCGCCCATTCCCATTCATTTCAATTGCAAAACTGCCCACATCTCATTTTCTCCTCTATCCATCCCCTTTCTCTGATCCTAATAGTTCGTTCTCCCTGTTCTAATAATCCTCCAGAACTCATTTTTCTTCTTTATTCATAAAAGGCGGGGTAATGATTATGCTTAGGAATGAAGTGATTGACAGCCATGGTGACCAGAGATGATATGATTTGAGAGGGTGGTCCCAGGCTTCTATGGTCTTTGGGTGGGTCTAACCAAATGTGGAGGTGAGTCTTGGACCTAGATTTCTGTAAAGTTGCTTTGTGAGAACTCCTTTGTGGTGCGAAGCACAATATAAATAAACTGAATAATGGAAAAGCATGCCTTGCACCAATAAGAGGTTGAGCTGTAAAATGCAACACAAGGATTCATTACAATCAGCTACAGCAGAAAACCACTGAGTGGTTCTTAAAACCCACACCTTCTTAAAACCCACACCGTTTTCCTGAACTTTCTTCCCCAGTGTTCTCTTAATTGGGATTTGTTTGGTTTATGAGGACAGTGGGATCCATTATTATGAGAGCAGAACTGTGAACAGTGCTACACATTAAAATACCACCAACACTTTCTAGCAGCTCTTCTCTGAAGAACAAATTTAAGAACATTCTTCAGACGATGCAGGTGAACAAGTGCCATTCTTATAAACTTCTTAGTGGTATTAATGCAATGTTAACTTCCCATAAAAATGTTTATTACATAACAATGAAACAAAGAAACAAAGTAAACATAAAATTCCACACCGAGCAACTAGTGTGACTTAATATACCATCTAGATTCATATTAGGACTGAAGATTGCAGCCCCATAAAGGCACCAGTCCATAAAAACTAGGGCAATCTTAGGACTGCACTCATTTCCCCGAAAGGCAGACAGGACACTTCTGAACAACAGTGAACAGTTCAACACACACGGTGTGGTATTTTTCACTCTCTTGATTGTTTTCCTACATTATTTCAACATCAATATAATGTGGCTTCATGTTCAAGTTACTGTTATTGCAAAAATTATTTATCTGTAAAATACACCTTTAAAACGAGTGACCTACTTTAAAAAGAGGTCCAATCAGTTGGTGCTGGAGGTCTCACAGAGAAATGGAGATCAGCTGAGAGCAGTGAATGTGTCTCCAGTTATTGTAGTATAAAGACGCTTGTCTGGAAGCTCCAGTCACTGGTTAATCAGCATTCCTGGTTAATCACTGGTTAATTTGACTGGTTGATAAGAATTCCTGATTAATCACTGGTGAGAAAACCGAGGTCATTTGGAGTGCATGGAGCACTCCTGAGGACCTTCTTTGCCACAGTGGTGGCATCTGCCATCTTTTATGGTGTGGTATTTCGACGGCAGACAGGAAGAGACAGATCAAACTAATTAAGAAGGCTGTTCTGTCCCAAGAAGCCCCTTAGACCCACTGCAGGTGGTGGGAGACAGAAGGATGTTGGCCAAGCTCCCACCCCATGCATGAGACTTTGGCAGCGCTGGGCAGCGCCTTCAGTGACCGGCGGCTTCACCCTAAGTGTGTGAAGGAGCAGTATTGCACGCTGCAGACTGTTTAAGTATCAGCACACACATTTGGAGTTTTACAATAAAACATCTCCCCACGTGCAAATATCTGTAATTGACCTGTCCATATTTTTGAATTGCTTTATTATTTATAATACGGTAGAAACTATTCTGTTATACTACACTTTATCTGGTCTCGTACTGAAGACAAAAAACATTCCACATAACTCTGAGAACCTACGAAGAGTTTGACTTCGGGAATGGATACTGAACATCTACCTAAAGCAGGCCGTCCTCCCAAACTTAGATACTGTGCAACAAGACTAGTGAGAGAGGCCACCAAGACACCTATGACTGCCCTGAAGAACTAACTGATGCTGCCACCACCATGCTTTTCGGTGGGGATGGTGTGATAATCGTAACTGGTCTAGTGTCTGCAAAACTAGTCAGATGACCAAAAGCTATATTTCCTAATATGTTTCCAACCTAATAATGTTGTACATTTAATAAGTTTTCATGAGAAATTCAGCAGCGCTGTTGCCTCACAGCAAGAAGGACCTGGGTTCGATCCCCGGGTGGGGCGACCTGGGAAGTTTCTGTGTGGAGTTTGCGTGTTCTCCCCGTGTTCGCGTGGGTTTCCTCCGGGTACTCCGGTTTCCCCCACAGTCCAAAGACGTGAATTGGAGACTCTAAAGTGGCCCTTAGTGTGTGTGTGTGCACCCTATGATGGATTAGTGCCCTGTCTAGGGTTGTTTCCCGCCCTTGCGCTCAGAGTTGCCGGCTGGGCACCGACTCACCCGTGACCCTATTCAGGAATAAGCGGTTCCGAAAATGGATGGATGGATGGATGGATGGAGAAATTCAGCTTGTTAACATTATTACCATTGAATTTGCATATTTAGGTGAATCGGACGGCGGACTCACCTCTGCAGATGGGGACAGGGAAGTCCCACACAGCTACGTTGGACGTGCTGGACACACATGTTAGCTGGGCATGGCCATCCAGCGTGTATCCTGCCACGCAGCGGTAGCGGATTCTGTCCCCGACGTTGAAGCGAGTGCCGTTCAGGATCCCTTTGGCCGGAACCCCTGGGTTTCCGCAGGAACTGCTCTGTAGCTCTGCAGAGAGACAGCGAGGAGCTTTAGTGTGACAGGTAACTGACGGGTCGATTAAGTCTGTTATGTAACACAAAAGTATGTACGTTAGTTCGTGGTTTATTTTTAGTCCGATTCGACTCTGTGTTTGTCGAAGGTGAGTCTACCTACGGAGTTATGACTGTTATGTGTCTTTACACTTCGTTTCACGTCTGTCAGTCGATTCCAGTATTACAGCTATATGCCTTACAGCTGTTGGCATATGGTAATGTAGCTAAAAATAAACCCTAACATATGGTATTGGAGCTGTGAATTAACACTGGAACTACAGTATAAAGGCTTGTCTTCAAACATATAGGCCACAGAACCTGGCCTATATATATGACAGCGTTTGTGAGTAGAAGTACTTCTTTGCTTTTATGATCCATCAAATAAAATACAGTCATCAGCTTTTATGCTAATTACAGAACTACAAAGACCAGCCAACACAGACATCTGATAACTGGAGTGAAAAGATAGATCTTAAAGTACCCCATTCACATCAACCTCCAATCAGGACTTTGGATATTATTCTGTGACATGTTACTGTAAACAATGGACACCACTTCTGATGAATGCATTCAGCTACTTGAAGTTGCACCCGTTGCTGACACAGATGGGCAAATGCACACACAGCTGGTCTAGTCCCTGTAAAGAACTACTGACAACAGAACCCTCAGGACCCTCTGTAGCAGATAAACATGAACATATTGGTACTCTGCCTAATGCCAAGCTTGGGCTAGAGGGATATAAAGCCCCCAGCATTTGTGGAGCACTAGAACTGTGTTCTCCATTCAGAACTTTTGGGATGAGTTCAGGAGTTGGGGAAAAGGTGGAGTGGTGATCATCCAACATCACTAAGTGTTGATCCTGTTGACGAATGCAATTAGATACTCGCAGCAATGTTCCAAAATCTAGTAGAAAGCCTTTGCTGGACAGAAGGGACAGGTGTCCCAATAGTTCTGTCCATACTGTGTATTTCTGATGAAATTGTATATGAGAATAAAAACAAGGACGGTCAAAATTAATGTTATGGCCGGTCTTGACAGGCACGAGCTGACTTACATACAACTCTAAAGGACTGTAGAACTGTTTGATTAATATCTTTGCTGTCCAGTGAAAAAGATCTCCAAAACGGAAATTAATCAATTAAAAACGGACAAAAACGTATTTTTCATTGGACAGCAGTGAAATACATTCTTAAATACTGAATTTTCATCAATGCTGAATAAAAAAAGTACTTTGTACTGAGAATTTTGTAACCTTGTGTTACCAGCCACACAGCGAATGAGGTGGGACACTGTAGTTTCGCTGGTTTGATTTGTCCATTTTAACTAGTTTACAAACATTCAAGCAAAAACAATCACGAACTCTATTATTGTGATGTTTTCCTAGTGCGTCTAATTTCTGTTCATAATTTACTCAAAAAAGATACGTCAAATTTTATTTTCATTACATTTAAAGTGACTTATTTGAATTACATTTTCTAATAATAATCTCAATTTCTGATTTTAATGAGCAATAAACCACATTAATCAAAACGCAAAACAAAAAAGGCTTGAAACAATTATTTTTACAATGAATGAATATAAAACATAACAATTCACCTTTTGGATATTTTTTTACATTATTATAAGATGCACTGGCATTGTTGCCATATCCACTATTATTACCCTCAATCAGCACTGTTAGTATGTTTGTACATTATATTTGTGGAAAAACTGCAGCTTTCATCATATCAGTACAAAAACCAAATGAAAACCAAACCACAACAGAAGCTGATGACTGTAATAATGTCTAAACATCATCTGGGGGCTTATAAGTTCCTAACAACCTAGTGGAGATTAGTGGCTAATGAACAGATCAGCTCTACCTCAGCCAAGAAGCGAAAACCGACAGCCTGAATTATCCGCCGTGCGGAATGAACGCTGGCAGGTCTGTAAAGTGCAGATCTCCCAGAACAGCTGTTTTTCACTTCAAAGAAATTAATATTTGCACAGGTCGATGACCAGTGACCTTAAAAAAGGCCAGTGTCATGGTGAGAGCGGCCCAGTAGAAATGAGCTTTAGTCCCAGTTGGAACAGTGAGTTATGACTGATCATTAGATCTCACACAAAGAAACGGGTGTCTGAGAAGATTGTGGTGGAAAAAAAAAACAACATTGTAGAACGATATGTGCTCCTGACGCACTGGTGATCATAATACTCAATGGCTGGAACAAGTTCCCCAACAAAATAAAGACCCTCCTGAAGGACCCGATGCCACCGCTGGAAATGTGGCACGAGCGTCCAGATGGATCCTCCAAATTACAAATGATTGAATTTTAGTGAAAAAAAAGATCATGTGGGAGAAAAAGAGCTAAAGCATGGAGATACTGGGTGAAAGCAGCCTCACACCTTTGTAGTAGAACTGTGTGTTCTTTCAGTTTCTGCTCATTATTCATTTCTTGGTTCTCTTTCATTAAAAGAACAGTGAAGCATAAAAGAAAAAATAGCCCTCTCCTGAAAAAAAAACCAGCTCAGCTGGTTTAACGGGTTACCAATGGAAACCAGTATTTTCCAGCAGAAACATCTACAACTATTAAGAATCATTAAAGGACCACGTTCTCCTGCACGGTAGATGATGGCAGATCCAAATGAACAGTGAGTGTAGAAACAAGGAGGTGGTCATAATGTTGTGGTTTACTGCAAACCAGTAAAGCAAACCCATTTCGGAGAGTCGTGGTGCTGGGATGTGGTCCGGGATGCCGCTGCAGGACGTACAGTATGTGCACTACAGTGTTAAATTCATACTGTATTTCGTTCTCTCTGGTCTCGGGCTGAGACTTGGGTCCGAGTTGAAGGGAACCAAACTTTGGACGCCGACCACGTCTTGGCTCATCGCCAAGCCATTCATAAGTAGCTGTGTAAGTGATTTTTTACCAACTCACTGCAGTCTGAAGGGAGTGTGTGATGATTTAGGCAAGCACTTTATACGCTACATTAGCCCCGTACCTCCAGTGCAAAACTCAAGAACAGAGCAAAGAGTCCAAGTGCATGTGGGCTGATGCACTAATCCTGGACTACGGAGATGATTATGTAAAACTGATTATGACCAAACACTAATGAGGCTGAGAAAGGCGCCATAGTCTCATCCACCGCGAAGCACATCGAAATGTGAGAACCTGGGAGATGTTTTCTTCTCAGTGGCAAAGGTTTGACATACGGAGTTCACTGTTTATTTACTTTATTAACCATCTGTCTTTCTGCTAATTATACTCCTGACATTTCCCACACTAATCACATAAACCGTTCTCGGCTTATCCGTGCGTGTGTGTTTAAAGTGAACGTTCGTTCAGTGCACTACGGACACCTCCCGTACGCAAAAGCACAACCACTAACAGATATCCACACAATGACGCTCAGATCACAACTTTAACACGCCTGTACGTGAACGAGTGTCTGCCAACACGCCGGGCTGATCTGAAATTCCTACAGTGAGCTCATCTGTAATGAAATGAAAAGTGAAATTCGACCCGGAATATCAAAGAAAGCGCGATGTACGTCTGATTACACATCAAAGTTGGCCTCCGACAGACCTGCAGAAGATTGGAAAAGCAAAGAATTAAACAGTCAGACACTATATTGCTTACAAATTTCTACAATAGATGTCAATTATCTAATACACACGAGCAGAGCTACAGCGCTGTTTGATGTGCTCGAGTCCACTGCGCCATAATCTACGGCGCTGATTGGACTTTGACAAATGCCTTTGATGCTGCAGGTATGGATCTGGCGTGAAAGCCGCTGAGGCACAGACATTTCCATTATCCCTGTCCTTTTTCAGCTTTACGAAAGCAAGCATTACTAACACATTGCTAGACACAACCTAATGAATTGGGCCATTTTGTTCAGACCCCCCCACTAGAGTTTGCTGTGAGGATCTGACAGCATTCCGAGACAAGATCACCACCCCACCTTAACATCATCCCAGAAATATTGGATGGAGCACCATCATTCCAAAGAACAGAGCTCTACAGCTCAACGCAGGTGGGGTTGCGTATATTATGCACTCTGTTTATATTATGTATGAATGATGCTTTATAACTATACAGCCAGTGTTCAACACTTCATTTTAAAAGCCCTGGATCATCAGTGGCCTGAAAGTGTCGTTACACACTTCAATAACTGTAGTGTCAATATTACTTAGTATGAAGCCTTAGGAAGTAATAAACCTGGGAGTTTTTATACTATTATTATTATTATTATTATTATTATTCTGTTATTTAGATGTGATATTTACCCAACACCATTAAGACTCTCCTCCATTATATACAATGGTCTCGATGAAAAGCTTCTTCTGATACATGTGAAACCAGCCACCACCTCTTTTCGAACTGCAGCCATTGCATCATTGGCTGAATTGTATTATTTGTGATGCAGAGAGAAAGAGAGAGAGAGAGAAAGAGAGAGAGAGAGAGAGAGAGAGAGAGAGAGAGAGAGAGAGAGAGAGAAAGAGAGGACAGAGAGAGAGAGAGAGAGAGAGAGAGAGAGAGAAAGGAGAGAGAGAGACAGAGAGAGAGAGAGAGAGGACAGAGAGAGAGAGAGAGAGAGAAAGAGAGAGAGAGACAGAGAGAGAGAGAGAGAGAGAGAGAGAGAGAGAGAGACAGAGAGAGAAAGAGAGAGAGAGACAGAGAGAGAGAGAGAGAGAGCACTATCTACCCCCCATGATAAATAATTATTTATAATAATAAGTTCTTCAAAATGCTTGACAGTGGTCCAAATAAACTACGTGATTCTTTATTATTTTGTTTATTTATGTAGGTATCAGTATTTAACCTCCTTATGACCTTTAACCATCTTCTACCCTTTAATTCTGAAAACACTGTGTGAGCAAAGAGTGAAAGTGAAAGAGAGCAAACAGCCCCTCCCTTCTCATTTTCCTCTGTAACCCAGCATCTGGTTCAGTGATGTCATCAGCCCCGCCCCCCTCTCACTGATCAGTCGGAGTCTGCGTGCAGGTTGAGCATGTACATGTGGACACACCAGTAGATGCACTGGAAGCTCCTTTAATTCAGCTGAATCCTAGAAAACAGTACGTAGCTGCCCGCAAAATATGGATCTGAGGTTCTAAGCGGTTAGATGTTGCTTTATAAATACGGTATGATGTCTGTATGTAGGAGGTCTTGAGAAGAAGCGTTTAAACTATTTCACCTCCAGAAACAAATGATTTAGAAGCCTTCAGATCTTCAATTGTTTGGTGAATATACATTCACACACAAACAAAAGGTGCACCCATACTTTTGAACCATATCATGTGAAACCTTTGCAGGCACAGTCCAGTCCATCTTTTCGATTGTATCGGGTCTCTGTGGCCTTTAAAAAATAGATGTGAAACCTGGCATTTTTTAAAAATTCCCTCAGATCCCGAGGAGTGATTATTTGGAATTGGTTTTGACTAAAAGTAATCTGCCAGCTCCAGATGTCTCCATCTCAATCAGGTCCAGGTCATCAGCTCAGCTGCGGCAGTACAATGGACCAGCCACTTCAGCGGCACAGCGTACGTTGGAGCCTTTGTCATCTTGTGTGGCTTGCTGAGGGACCACTCTTATAATTACCTTTGTGCTTGGAAAAAAAGTGTCCTTCTCTGATGGAATGCCTGAGCGTTTTCTTCAGAGCAAGGGCCTGATTCGTTTCGGGCCTTTTATTTGACAGCTGTGATGTAGGGAGCCATGGAGTCCAGCCTTTCTTCGTGAGCAGGAGAGATGCTTTCATTACCCCTGATTACGGGCTGAGTGCACCCGGAGACCATTGTGATGTAGACAGAGATTGCCAGGGAAGGTACTCTGTGTTTCAGGACAGGGATTTGACATTGGAAAAGCAGATAAAAAGCAAGATTACTGCACTGCTGTAGTGGCCGTCGGGGCCAGAAGAAGTGGTGCACTTGAAACTCGGCTGTTTGCTTTGCTAAAAAACTGACCTTGAGTGTCACGAACTGTGAGAGCATTAATTATATATTCCATTCCATTAAATAAAATGTTAATCAGCCACACCTACAACATGACTTTTCTCCACATACTTTACAACTATTGGTAACCAATGGTAACCATTGGATGCCATAATACACACCATGTTTGGAGGTCAAAAAGGCACGGCTGTTTATCAGCATATGGCACACTGGCACACTTCATAGAACTGAAGGTAGGATGAGTGGACAAACGTACCGAGAGATTCTTGATAAAACCAGAACAATGACAATGAAATGAGAAACTCTCAAATGGTTTCAGAGGAAGAAAATAAAGCTGGTAGAATAGAACGGTGGCCCAGAACCTGAGTCCAATTTTAAATCTACGGAAGGAACTAAAGCTCAGAGCTCATAGAAGCAGCTTCAGAACCTTCAGGATATGAAGAGTGTTTGCACTGCATTGAATGGGTCAAAATCACACCTGAGCAGTGTGTGTGGGTGTGTGTGTGTGTGTGTGTGTGTGTGTGGTTGGTGTGACACAACAGATATCACCACCAGTGAGCCACCACACCATGTGGGAGACTTGGATTCGATTCACAGTGTGGGCAACAATGCTACACCAGTAAGAGTCCTTGGGCAGGACTCCAAACACTACTCTGGCCCACTTCTGTACCGTGAGTATCCTTGAACTCTGGATAAGTGTCAGCTAAATGCCAGAAATGAATGAAAGGATTCACATTTTGCACATTTTGTTATGTTACAGCCTTATTTCAAAATGGATTATATAGATTTGTCATGAATCAGTACCAACGCAGTTTGGTCAGCAGTACCCAATATCGGTACCCAACCCCAGTGGTTACGCGATCCCTGTGCAGGTTACATGAATGCAAAATTTGGTCAATTTATCTCCAAAACAACATTTTAAACTCCAAAAATCGAACAATACCAAGGTCTCGGCATATCTTGGAAAAGCATCCAAGATGGGTCCTCGTGAAGCTGTTTCAGAGAATGCCCACAGCCATCATGGCAAACGAAGCTGGCTGCTCCAGATGAACACTTTCCGGTCATTAAATAACAACATTCTATATTCTAAGACTTACAAAAACGACTACAGGCAGAGGTGTGCAAACGTTTGACCTTTTCACCTCCTTAAAAACAACTCCATCCTTTACGACACCCTGCCCGATTTATCAAGCGCTGAAACAGGAGGTCCCATTTTTTATGCCGTCATTAAACGCCACGTCCTTCATCATAAGCACAAACATAAACCCTTCATAAATGTGACACCACACCCATCACGGCGAGTCAAGGTAGTTTAACTTCCCCTTTGACAAATGACTTCACTCAGCCAAGATACTACTAGTAGATCTTCTGTCAAGCTAACAGATTCCAGGCCACGTACGTCTGTCTGAGCATCATTACAGTAGCCACTGAGCCACGGGGTGTAAAACACCTGGCAGTGTGGATCAATGCGATCGAAAAGAGGGATTTTGCCTCCGAGTCATTTATTACCTGGTATGGACAGTGTTCTGAACAGCAGATCTTCTACGCCAGCGTTAGAGATATGCTACAGAAGAGTGTAAAAACACACTGAGGGTCAGATACGTCGGCTAGATACCGGACCAAGACTGGACACATTCTGACCCAGAAAACAAAGTGTCATAAACAGAGTGTCATATATGAAACCAGCGTACGTGCTTAGACATGCTGCGTATGAGAAACACAGCAAAGCGTAGCTCTCACATAACGTCTGTGTTATATTTGCAGTATATTCATACAGTGCACCCGGAACGTCTTCACTTTTTGCACATTTTTTTAGGCTACAGTCGTGTTTCAAAAATGTCAAGTCATTCAAGTCATTTTTCCCTCAAACTTCTTCACGCAATAGTCCACGAAGAGAAAAGTCAGAAACTTTTGTTTGTAATCTTAGCAAATTGATATAAATATATAAAAAAACACATAAAATATAATGAAGGTAAGTGTTCACCGCCTTTACTCAATACTTTGTTGAAGCACTTCTGGCAGCAATTACAGCCTCGAGTCTTTTTGAGTTGGATGCTACAAGCTTGGCCCCTGTTGTCGAGAGGTTTCTCCCATTCTTCTTTGCAGAACCTTTCAAGCTCCATCGCTTGTATGGGGAGCATCAGTGCACTGCCATTTTTAGATATCTCCAGAGAGGTTCAATCAGGTTCTAGGCTCTGGCTGGACCACTCAAGGCCATTCACAGAGTTGTGCCAAAGCCACATCTTTGTTATCTTGGCTGTGAGCTTAGGGTCTATATATATATATATATATATATATATATATATATATATATATTTATATATATATACACTCTTATGTATATATATGAGATGACATATGAGATGGCAGTGGCAGATGGCATACAATGTCTGGTCAAAATCAGAAAAGGTAGGACCACTGGTTGTAGGACATCATTAACATAACGTTGGACTGTCAAAGTACCTGAAGTGATCTGGCATCGTACGAAATTACACACCATGCCATGACACTGGGCCTTCTGAGCGTGTGGCAACAAATCGTTGATCTTGGCACTGAGGTGCCTCTACACATGGAAAAGCTGGTGACTCCATGACAGTCTGGCATGAATTAAGCGTTGCAATCAGTTGGTATTTTTCCGATGACGAGTAAATATTAAATACTTAATACAAAATAAGAGCAGTACCAGTCAAGTTATAGCAGGTTATTTATCATTGAATTTGCATTACGGGACATCGCACATCCTCCAAAGAGACTACTGTGCATGCATACATTGCGATGTTGATGCAGGAAAGATATATTGCGCAGCCCTAACTCTATCGGTCCATCGTGAAATTCTGACAAAATGTAACGCAAAACTGCCTGATTCACTTATGTTAAAACGTCAAAAGTGGCAAAAAAAAAAATGAGATCCGAGATTTTTGCACAAAACAAATAATCACAGGTTGGGTTTTCCACTGTTTGCGGATGTTGGTTGTTGATTACATTGTCAGATTCACTTACGGGACTCTGAATCTGTCCAAAAAAGTACGATTCAGATCCATTTTTAATTAGCATATCAATTAAATTCTGTCAAGTAACAAGAGGAGAAACGCAGCGATTGATTCATCACTTTCGCACGTCAGACGAGGGACAAGACGGGGGATGTCTGTTCCTCTGAGGTGGTTGAAAGACAACTCCAAATCAAATCATATGTTATGAGTAACAATGTCAGCTAACTAAGCTGTAGCATTTTGACATTTCATTTCACTGGTGTTCATTTCCATATCATTGGCAGGAAATGTACATGTTCAGACGAAAGAAGAAAAGAAGGAGAAGAAGAAGGGAACATGGCATCGTGCTGGGTGAGCAAAACAACTGAAGTGGTTGGCACAGACTTCTCCCAAGGGAAGAGCTATTTATTCTCCCGTATGTCTAATGAATTTGCAGCCTTTGAAGATGATGGAAGTTTGTCAGAGCAGCTCGGTTTGCAGTACTTTTCAGAGCTGCATTCTGTCCCCGAAAGAAGAGCGAGACATGCAGACGCTCTGTATTACTGAGCTCCACATCATCCCAGCTAGGAGGAATCGCAAAGGCATGTGCGTCGAATTTGCCGGCGTGAAGAATCCGACGGCAGGTCAAATTTAGCAGACCAGCAGGCGAGGGGTTCTGTGGAGGTTTTATTATTTTGATTTTTTTTAGCACCGTTTCATTAAACTTGAAGTGAGAATAAAACGGGCTGTGGGCTTTTTTGGCAGCATTTTCATTTCATTCACATTAACATCCACCAGTGGGACTTTTCCAGATACATGAAACTGTAAAAAGCTTTCATCCACTTAGTGTTTGGAAATCCTCGTTTGTACAACTACGAAGAATTGCCAGTGTTCAGTGTGAGGGTTGATCTTTAGCACTGTGGTAACAATGCAAGTGAAGCAGCGGCTGAGTTGCAAAAAGCACGCAGTTCATCCCTGTACATAAGAACATCCTTACAAAAGTGGTTCTTCATGGAACCATGAAAACGAAATGGGTAAAACCTCTTGTATAAATGGTCACATTTAGCACCAACGAGATACAGGGGTTGGACAGTGAAACTGAAACACCTGGTTTTAGATCACAATAATTGATTAGTATGGTAATCTAGGGCCTCCTTTTGCGACCAATACAGCGTCAGATCTTCTTGGGAAGGACATTTTTTGGATACAATCCGGGGTATCACCCCAACATCCCTTTCAGGCAGCTTCCTCTTGCGGCCACAGTTAATCCTGTTGGATGTGGTTGGTCCTTCTTGGTGGTGCTGACATCACCCTGGATACCGTGGCTCTTGATACATCACAAAGACTTGCTGTCTTGGTCACAGCTGCACCAGCAAGATGTGCACCAACAATTTGTCCTCTTTTGAACTCTGGTATGTCCCCCATAATGTTGTGTTCATTGCAATATTTTGAGCAAAACTGTGCTCTTACCTGCTAATTGAACCTTCACACTCTGCTCTTACTGGTGCAATTAATGAAGATTGGACACCAGGCTGCTCCAATTTAGCCATGAACCCTCCCACAATAAAATGACAGGTGTTTCAGTTTCATTGTCCAATTCATTGTCCCGGTACATACACTGTCCAAATTTTTGTGGACACCACTTCTAGTCCCTATAGAGGAGCTGTGGAGCAGTGGAACTGTGTTCTCTGGAATGATGGAGCTCCAGTGTTTTTGAGAGGGATGAGGTGGAGCTGGAGATGAGGTGGGGTGGTGATCATCGAACATCCTGACCTCACGAAATGGTCTTATAGTTGAATCAGACATGTTGGGTTCTCAGAGTTCAGGGATGTTTGCTCGCTCCAACCCAAAAATGAGAACCAATGGAAATACCCAGGATTTGCTGTGAAAGTCAGCTCTGATGATGTTCTCAGTGCACATGGGTAGTAAAGGTGTCAGATCTTCATTTCATTTGACACAAACAACAGAGAGGCTCATATTCCCTCCTGTGGAGGACTTGGGTAAACTCCACGTCTGGACTCACTGGATTGCACAATGCTGTATCAGAGGTACACGGCACATTTCAACAGCTGCCGTCTGACCTTATCACTTCTCAAGAATATGCCTTCCAAGAACACAAGTTCATTCTTCACATTCTTGGTGTTGAGAAACACCTTGTCTTGCAGGACGACTTCAGGCTGTTTGGACTTGGGTTTCCAGAAGCGCTACTTCTCTCACTTTCTCTCCGTATCTCTCTCAGCTTGGTTTAGGAAAACACACATGTCTGGGTTGGGTTCAGGCTTCAATTTCATGTCTGGACAGACCTCTGACCAGTACACAAAACTGTCAGTGTTCATTTTGGGTCAGTCTGAGTGGTCTGTAATTTTGCATTGTTGGAGACTGTCTGGAATCGGCCACTCTGGAGGAGATGCATTCCGAATAACCGTCAGGACTCCTTGTGGACAGTTGACATAAGCTAATGGCCGGCATATACTTCCATTGTTGTTACCCACTGAAATATATTTGCAATTTAAGGGGTCCGACAAAGATGTTAAAGACTGGGTCACCACGCGCCACCTCGCACAACCATCCCGTACTTACAACACGGAAACGCTGCGTAATTACGTCTCAAATCTCCGTGACTGTTCTGACGAGCGACTAAACAGAAGTGACCCCACATGGAAAGGTCAGTCTTCTGTATCTTACTCTTGACAAACACAGGCGGCGAGGCCTGATTTGTAGCGGATGGCAATAGACACATTAATCAACACAAATGTAGTGACTGTCAAACATGGTTTCGGTTGTTCGGGGTGATGAAGGACTGACAGGAGCTAAAATGAGATTTCTTTTCCCCTGTGCTTGGCCTGCCTGTCTCATTCCTTCCCTTTCTCTCTCTCACACACACCCACGTACCCAAGGCCAAGCGACAGAATACGGAGAATAATGTAAGGATGGAAACATCGGGACATCACATTTCCTGTCAAAATAATACATCGAGATGATCCTTGAAATAACTAGAATATGCAGACTAATTCATAATGTACAAATGCAAAAGAGAGACCATGGCCCGAGAGCCTGCGAGGTCCACTTAAGCGCTGTCCTTGGTGCTGAATTAATTCAGGCCCGAGCTAAAGCAGGCTTTTTAGCTTTTAATTCAAGAGACGGAAAGTGGCCAGGAGTTAACCCAGGTTTGTCAGTGCGCTTGTCCAAGAGGTCCATACATTAATTCATGCAAATATAAATGATCCCCATCTGGGCAAGCTGAACGCAACAGAGATGAAAGCATTTTGCCACCTTCTAAAGGTGTTTTGGACTGACGGCGAACTGTATAGTCCAGTCGCACCTGTCGCTGCACCTGGTCCCTCTTAAAGAAAAGCTCTCCAAATCATACATTAATAGAACCGTTTAATAGGGCAGTCCTTCATTTACATATCCTAATCTGCGGCAATGAATGATAACGAGACAGGCATCTCATTGCGGATGCTGTGGCATTCCATGCCCTACAGTGTGTAATAACTCGCAGGATTAATATTCCAAAGCCCATAAAATTCCGAAGAACATTAAGCTGAAAAGTGTGAGCCAAGGCCCCAGCCGGGCCTGAATTATTCAGTGTGTAAATGATGGAGCAGATGGGGGAAGCGTCCTGTGGTCAAGTCAAGGGGGTGGCAGGTGGAAAAAGAGAGACAGAAATGAGTGAAAAACAGAGAGAGAGAGAGAGAGAGAGATAAAGATAGAGTGGCTGTCAGCGTCTCTATTTTCGTGAGTTGGTGTGTGTGGTTGGAGGGGGCTGGTGGCTGTGTGAAGGTTGGGAGTCTGTGTGGGAACCCGCAGAGGAGGTAAACTCTCTCTCACACCCGCAACATCTGTTTTTGCTTCACGTGAACCTTTATGCGAGTAAACTTTTGCTTTTCACAGGCAGTTTCGGGAACAGGCTGCACATGCTGATGCAAGCAGTTGCATCACTCAAATGTAACAAGACTCTGACGCACTTCTCTTGAAAGAGGAATCACTCCAGGTGTGCTCTCCGTTTGATGTTCCCTCTGCCAATTCAGGATGCGCCGGACCATTCCGAGAATAACGTTAGGGCTTGTCTTACAACCCTGTTCATCATTCGCTTGCAGGTCTGTTTTATAGTGTGTGTGCGTGTGTGTGTGTGTGTGTGTGTGTGGGCTGCTCTCATCACGTCAGCATATTCCCATTCCTAAGTAAAAGTGTGTGTCCAACAGCTTGTGTCTGATCATTCAAATCCACGTTCCATGTCTGACAGGTCGGTTTAACCTTCTGTTTTTGGTTAGAACCTCGTTCTAAATATCCAATTCCTTTCTCTATTATCTACAATGTTCCTAATTATCCCGTTCGACCCTTCCATTCCTGGCTATCGGACTCCACTTTCTGTTCCTGATGATCTAACTCCACCTTGATTCCACCTTTTCTTTCCAGTTATCCAGTTCTAATATTGCATTCTTGTTGGTACCATTCCACCTTCTCCGTGTTTCTTGTTGATCCGATTCCGTCTCATGTATCTGATCATCCAGAACTATCCTTATTTCTTGTATCTGATCCCACTTTATGTTTCTGATTATGCAGAAGTGTGTTTACGTCTTGTTTATCCAAATTCCACCTTATCTATTCATTCCGCCTTATGTATCCAATTCAATCTTCCAAACTTGGTTATCCAGTTTCAACTTCTGTTCCGGATGATCCAGTTCTACCTTCCAATCTTGTCTGATGTTACCTTCTCTTTCCACTTTTGATGATTCAGTCCCACCGTATGTTCCTGCTTATACAATTCTACCTTACAGTGCTGATTGTGTGATTCTGCAGATTTCCGGTTATCCAGGTCTACTCTAAATTTAGATTTTTAATTCCACCTTCTGTTTCTGATGATCCAGTTCTACTCTCCGTTCTCGTGTACTAAACTCCACCTTCTGTTCCTAATTATCCAACATTGATTCTACCTGCTGTTTCCAATGATCCAGTTCTAGTTGTATTCTTGACTATCTGATTCCACTTTTGTTTACCGAATTCCATCTTCTGTTCCCAAATATCCAGATCAATCTTCCATTCTTGTTTATCTGATTCCAACTCCTAATTATCCAATTCTACTTTCCAACTGTGATGATCGGATTCTTTCTCTTGTTTCATATTATTCAGTTCCACATTCTGCTCCGGATTATCCAATTGTTTTCTAAGCACTTTTTAATGGGAATCCTGATTAATTGAGTTCACCTTGCATTCGTGATCATAAAAATTCCTTTTACTCTTAACTGAGTGTTTATATCTCCCGTTTCGGAATGGCCAATTCCACTTCTGTTCCTAAATATCTGATTCTACCTTTTGCTCTTAATTCCATGATTCCTTTCATTATCCAAATGCATCTTCTGTTCCTAACTGGTTACATTCCTGATTATTCCATTCCATCCTCTGTTCCTCAATGGATAATTCCATTGTTCCTGATTATCCATTATACATATTCCTTTCTATTCCTGCTAATCTAATCTCATCCTCGGTCCTACATTCCAGTTCCTGATTGGCCAATTACCTCTCGCTGGTCAGGTTCTACCATCTATTCCTGATTACTTCTTTCCACCTCCTTTTCCTGATTGTTTTCCTGTTTTCTGTTAATGTGTCCTCACTCCAGCAGGAGGCCACTTCTCCAGATTTATCCTGATCCGTTGTGATTCTATCCTGTGTCTATGATTGCGGATTGCTGTAAGTGTGTCTGACTCTTTGCTCATGTGTGTACTAGGTATCTAGCTCTTGGAATGCTGTAAATATGTTCTGGGTAAATTGCTTTGATTACAGTGTTCTAGTCAAGAACAGGTTCTATGTGCAAGTTTTTTCCTTAAAACATAACAAACGCTTCTGCAGATCTTTCAACATTTTAGAAATGACCAGAGCGGCCACTGGAGGTGGACAGTCCAGTGTTGTTCGGGCATGGAGTTAAACAAAGGCTTTATAGAAGAACAGTGAACGCTTTGACATATATGTCCAAATGTTTGTGGACACCCCTTCTAATGAATGCATTCGGCTACGTTTACATTGCTGACACAGCTGTGCAAATGCACACACAGTGGTAGCTGTCCCACTGCCCATGTCGCCCATACCTAAATCCGCCACTGGGAATGTTAGAATCCATGTTTTTCCCACTGATCTGTAGATAAGGAAGTTTGTGTTTGTGTTATTTCCCTGTCGATTTGCTGTAATTCGGAAAGTCAGCTCTCGGAGTTTTGTTTGATCCAGTGTTTTGACCCGGCTGACTCCTGACACGGTCCTTCCCTCTCCTCCGAACAAAACAGCATCAAATGAAGCAGTGATCACGCATCTCATTTCTGCAGCAGCCTGACTCCAGACCAGGCCATAACACTCGTTTCCAATTCAATACCAGCCTTTTCTTCCTCGCAAATTGAATAAACGTGGCAAAACGCGCTGCTCTCACTCCAGCCTCCTTTGTTTCCCAGCATTCAGTGCGACGTGCCATTCTGAGCCACCCTGCTCAATTCTGCAGCGCGACTGCAGCTCCAGACGCCCCTGCAGATCTTGTGAACTGAGACCAAAAAAAAACAGAATGACATTCAGGCACCGATGTGGAACTAATTTTCTGCCCGTTTAGCTTTTCCTTGGTGACTCCTCGCTGTCGATCGCGCTCAATATCAGAGAGCCGCCGCTCTTTTAAATGACCACAAAAGGGTGTGATTTGAGGGGCTGCTGCCATCTGCATAGCCCAAGCCAGAGACCGACAGCAGGGGAAATTAAAGAAACAACACTCCTCACCTTCATAATAGATTTTAAATCCATGGGCGCTCACAGCGAAGTCGCTGGTAAGGCGTAGGGAGAAAATAGAGCCGGTGCTTGTGACTGGTGCTGGCACCTGGAATCCTGTTAACCTGAGGACGAATGGGAGAGAGAGAGAGAGAGAGAGAGAGAGAGAGAGAGAGAGAGAGAGAGAGAGAGAGAGATTTCAGTCAGAAACTGGAAAATTGAACAAGCAGGGGTGCTTGACTCACAAACAAAAAAATGTCAACATTAAATTACATTAATTGTTTATTATATTTCATGTCGAGGTAATAAAGTCTGTGCGTGCTGACTCTACACTCGACTAGATGGAAAACGCAGGGCGTAATTGAATTAAGTTGATGCTACAATTTATTTGTCTGTATTGAGGCCAAGCACTAACACCCACCTGCACACACTGCACACACACTCCTCCACAAATAATACACATAATACTATCTGCTGCATTACTTATAGGCGTCTTTAAGGACCAGAAATCCTCCTTCTGCCTCTGCAACACCCTCACACACATTTTGTCCAGTTGACAGACCGGATGTTTTATTAATTTGCCCAACATCCAGGCTGTTCTGACCAAGCCACCATCGGCCTTCCTTTGCAGTGGTGTCATAAACAAGAAACCTGACCTCCTACATCCTGGAACGATGTCATATTTAGTCACAAATCCATTTTCTGTCCCATGATGGTCAGGTTCAAGGAGGCCTCATAGTGAGCACCGGGTACAGGGACACTAACAGCTCAGCAATATGTGCAGGACGTCTTGCGACCATGTGTTGCCTCTCACACAGCGTCCAACTGGCATTTTTCAACAGGATGCTCCCGCACACGGCAAGGGGTTCCAAGGAATTTCCTTGGTCTACCTGGTTTATTTATGGGACCAGCTGGGACACCAGCTTCCACAACCTATGAGTGAGCAGGATCTACAGGCCCAGTCGCAACATCTGTGGGCAAATCTGCTGCAGGATAACATCCACCTTTAACCCACCCATGCAGTGAGACAAGCGGCCAGCCATTGCTGGGGTGCCAAGGGAGCAGAGGGGGTTCAGGGCTCTGCTTAAGGGTGCTATAGTGGAAGTTAGATCCCAGAGCTGAAAGAAAGAGAATAACGCTATTCTAATCTGTATAATTCTAAATTCTACACCTAATTCTAGCAGATTTAGAAGACGTTCAGTGCCGTGAGTTTATTTCACTGTTTAGGGGTGCTTTAAGGAATAAGATTGTGTTTGATTTCCCTGTTGGTTTCGTAAGGTTGAGAAAGTCGCCTCTCGCTCACCAGCAGAGGTTTGATTGATTTTGATTTGAGTGGTTTGACCCGGACAACTCCTGACGCTGTTCTTCCCTTTACTCAGGACAAACAACATCCAATGAAGAAGTGATCACGCATCTCATTTCGGTAGCAGCCTGACTCCAGACCGGGCCATCAAACGTCTTTCCAATTCAAGTCAAGCCTTTTCTTTTCTAGCAAATCAAATAAATGTGGCCAAATGTGGAGAAAATGTATTTTGGGTTCTTTTTATATTTTGTAGCACATAACACTGATTAAGAGCTGCTGTCCATCAGAATAGATGTTTACCAGCCAATCCATTTACCCATTGCACTGGGAAAACCACGGCACACCGGGTAAGTGCTCGTTTATCTAATTTGATCTGATTTAGACACCTTTTTCATCATGTTATGAATCATTTCACTGTTTAAAACGATGATCTATGAAACAAATCTATAAAACCAAAAAAGAGTGTTTACATGCATTCAATTCTCTTCATTACGTAAATGGTCATGTATGCTCCATATGCTTAGATCGGAGAGGAAGGTCTAGAAATCTGATTAAGAAATTGGGTAAAGAGGCTGATTTTAGCTCATTAGTCAGATTCCTCATTGCATGTATACTCTATATAACTAGGGCTGGATGATGGCAGTATGATATATCAATATATCAATATATCAAAAAAAAAATAAAAAAAATATATATATATTAACAGAGCAAAATATGGGCTAAAGCCACATCATTTATTTTGAGTTTTGAAGTGAAAATTATATTCTGCATTAATCTTGCAGAAAACCCCTGCTCTTTGCTCCTCCTCTACTCTGCTCCCCTCTGCCCCCACTCATGTTCTCATATACACACACCATAGAGGGGCATTAATAAATTTCAATGATTAAATGGAAAAAGAGGCGAGATTTCACGGGGTCTCCTAATTTTTCACGTTGTATTTTTCGCATTGATCTTTCAAACACGCACGAAAACTGTTGCAGCAGAACTAAAATAGCAGTGTGTAATACAGCACCAGCGAGATGGTGACAAAACACGTTTAGAGTGAATATTCTACACCTTCTGCGTGATGTATTGTGACGTGGTTCATCTTGTGACCCAACGTGTAAAACAGATGCTGAGGCATGAGGTGTGAGTTTTAAATTGCTTTAAGGTCATGTCTTATTGTGTGTAATTTGGCTGTTTGCAAAGCAGCGACCCGATTACTGTCAGACTCGTGTAGACCCGGAGTTTTCTTATCATCTGATTGCTCCGCATGTAAACACAGAATTGGACACGGAATTCTGCTTGTGCATCAAACCCATTCTTGCAGTGAACACACACCTTCACCCTAGTGAGCACATGCACATCAGATCACTGCCAGAACCTGATGTTCTGTAGTTATTATTGAGTGTGTCCTTCTTTATCCCACGAACTCACCCTAGATCAGCACCCATGCTCCAAAAAGGACAATAAATATCAGATTAAATGATCATATCTTATTAAACATCATATCAAATCAAGCATATCGACGGCCACGACGACTGTGAAACACAATGACTTGTGGCACTAATTTAACTCAATTACGCAACACATTTCCATTCAGTCAGAAAGAATAGAGTCAGCATTAACAGACTTTGTTAGCTCAACACAGAACTCAATTGTTGATGGAGCAAAACCGAAGCCTTTCTTGGATCCCGTTAATATAACAGGTTGGCTCGGCTGCCGTGCTTGACAGAACGGTTAGAGTCCTGTCACCCAAACAAACCGAGCCTAATCTGCTCTTTTTCATTGTCATCATGCATGACAATCGCAGCTCTCCAGGGCTCTTCCCTGTCGAGCCTTCACCATCTCAGCACGCCAAGCAATGCAAAGAGCCAATTCTCTACTCCACATCAAAACTCATTCCCAGGTCTGAAGTTTGATTTGGCCTTATAGAAGAGATCAAACAGCCCAACTCGTATCCCAATATGCATGGTGGAACAGAATGTAATTCCATGGAAGTTCCTCATCAGCACTTTTAGAGACTTCGAACACTGCACGTCGGTGCTCTACAGCAGGAAACAATCAGGACTGACACCCAAACACAGCCTGCACCAGCAAACTGGGAATAAAGGTTTAAATGGGAATAAAGATCATGTGTTATTATGTCTGTGAGACCTGGCAGAGAAAATGTGCCCATTAAAGCCAACTACTGATATAAACATTTCATGCATGAATTATGACGTGATTTTATTCTCTTCAGGCTGAAGAAACTATTGAATTGTGTGTCTGTGTTTGTTAATGTCACTGTTTAAGACTTGTTTATGTGTCCAGTCAGACGTCCAACTACAGTGATAATGCATTAACGAATGAATGAATGGAACAAATAACAAATAAATGAAGTAAAATGGATTTTTTTTTATGCTGTAGAACAATTATTATGGTTAATATTATGCTTTTGCATGTACTGGTCTGACCACGACAAACCACGAACAACAGTCCACTGACCTGTGTTTTCAAATAAGGAAGTAAATAAGTTAATAAACAATAAGAAAATGATGACTTTTAAATGGCTGCCCACTGCGGTGACCCCCGTGCATGACCGTCTTTAAATCTTTTACAGTTTGAAACAATAGAAAAGGAAAAGGTCCCGAAGCAGAACGCCGGACACCCTGTACGGTCAGTGCTTCGTAACACCCTCTTTGGCGAATCTCACAGCTTGTAAACACTCTCTGTAGCAGCGAAGAGCCGCTCGGGTCTGGTTTGAGGAATTTTCTCCCGCAGAAGGCTTCAAGGTCTGCGAGCGTCTCGGGTTCGTATTATTGCACCGTTCTTTTAAAGTCAGTCCACAGACGTTTATTGTGAGCTTTATATCGGAAACGTTTTAGCTTAGAGGTCATTCCAGGGTTATTCTGTGAGGTTAATTTTTGATTTTTTGATTTTTTTTACTTATTTCATTAGAGATTTAGATAGAGTTTAGTTTATTAGAGGTTTAATTTCATTAGTTTCATTCACAGGTGTTTCTCATACTCATAATGTATGCATATGTATATTTGACATATATATATATATTCACTTATTCACATGTATTTCCATATTAAAAAATATATATATATACATTTTTATATTTGATGTATATATTCTTTCATTGGTCTTCATATCTGTTGTTATAATATAATCAGACAGCTGTAAATGTATCAGAGGGTTTATTTGGGAGCGTCTTCTTGGGTTGATACTAGTGCATTTAAAATATGATTAAAAAAAAAAAAAAAGTTAATTCTTTTATTTTCATTACATTTCAAGCCTTTTTAATTTCACTGTTAGTCAGTTTGGCTTATAGTTCTGTCACGTATCTGTCTCGTCCCTGTGGTCGGCCTTTGTGGTTATGTGGTTATGTGTCTTTGTGACTACTGGAGTGCCCTGTTTTCATGGTTACTTGTCTTAGTGTTAGTGTTAGTGTTAGTGTTAGTACCCTGTCAATAAATACAACCCAGCGTGTACGTCCGCCTCTGCCTACCTGCGGGTCCAGAGACGTTACAAGTTCATGAAGACAGAAATCCAAAATGTCTACATATTAAAACATTTGAATAATTACTAATCAGAGTAACTTTAAAACAAAAGAGCTCGAAATAAATCACTTATTAGAGTTTAATTTTTTGAATGAATGATCCAAAACTTTTTTCACAGTATTCAAATTTTGTGCGATGCATTGGTATGTTGGAGATTGTATATGTTTTCTGTTTGTTTTGTTTGTTTGTTTGTTCGTTTTGGGGAGGACTGCATGTTAATTACGTGTAGAACACATTCTGCAGAACTACATTTTCTCTCTCTCCCTTTTTTCACTTTTTGTGAAATCACTGCAGACAACACTTGCACCTCAAAACTCTGTTTACCACAGTTCTGCTAGTCACTGTTAAACAAGTCTACAAACGACGTTAGTGGAACAGCTCTGATTTCTTGCCGGAGGTGTGCTGGATGCTGGGACAAAACACAAATGTGGACCACCTGCGGGTCCCAAAGGTTTAGGCTTGGAAACGGTGTCTTCAGAACCTCCTCACACGGTCCCTCAGGTGATAAACAGCAGATTGTAGGTTTGTAACTGTGCCAGTGAAGCTTCCACCATAATCCCACACTACGCACACTCGACTCCCTCAATGTGCAATATGACCTAAATACAGCAGCGGTGAGGAAGCACATGCCGTAGCTAAGGCTGAAGAAAGCATGGTATGGGAAGGTGGTCTTACCTTGAAATGACTTTATGTAATATTGTTTATAATAGAGAATGAACTATTAGGAGTCCTTTGAGTGACCGTATGCACAGGGGGACTAATTACCAACAACGAGAAAATAAAGAAAGGTGGGTAGATTACTCCACAGAGAGAGCAGTGTTCTCTGAAACACACACACACACACAGCACAACACACAGGTCATGTTCAATGTAATCTTTGGCACCGTTTCACAAGAAATAATCATAACACCAAACCATCCCTGACTTTAATAAGGCCACGCATTTTAAACCAAGCTAATACCCGTTTTTCAGCAGACATGCCGAGTGCGGGAGATGGTGGGAGGTGCTGCGGGGGGTCGGGTGGTTAGGCCGAAAGGGATTCGGTCAAATTTAATTCAGCCTCACTGAACAGCCAGACGAAAATGCAATAGAGTAATTCTGCTACACCTGATTAGGTAAGGGAGCATTTGGATTACACTGGCAGAACAGACATTCTTTTTTTTTTATTCCTCCTGAAGACTCTGTTGGGGAGGTAAATTAAGCAGCGCCGTTAATGCCCTCGCACATTCCTGCGACAAGCTTGCTTAATTATGTCCTGTGGAAGAGGAGCATAACATGAAAACAGATACGGGTACCTCCTCAAAAGCCACTAGAAGAACCTTTGGGGAAAAGGATGGAGAAAGCTCCATAACCTTCATATACCGTGCAGACGTTCACCAAGCAATTTATTATGGAGACTCGTACACCTACACATTCATCCAATTACCTAACTGGCCAAACGTGTGGCGGCAGTGCAATACATGAAACACAGATACAGTCCAGCAGCTTCAGGTGATGTTTGCATCAACCACCAGAAGGGGACTCAAACGTGGTACTGCTGTCGGCGTCAGGAGGACTCGTTTGAGAGTTTGTAGAACTTCTCGTCTCCTGAGATTTTCAACACAGCAGCCTCTGTAGCTGCCAGTTAGGGCAGTTATGCAGATGGAAACACCTAGTTGAGAGAGGTCAGACTGGAGGTGATAGAAATGCCACAGTAACTGTGATAACCACTCTGCACAACTGTGGTGAACAAAACACAAGCATCTCAGAATGAATAACACACCCAGCCTTAAAGGAGGATCAGCTACAACAGCAGAAAACCACGTCAGAGTCCACTTTTGTCAGCCAAGAACATAAAGCTGAGGCTGCAGTGGACACATGCTCACTAACACTGGACAGTTGAAGACTGGAGACACGTGTGAACAGTCCAGGCTGGTGGAGGTGGTGTAATTTGGGCTGTTAATACCAATAAATTGTTGCTTAAATACAACAGCCTGTCTGAGGTATGTGCTGACCATGTGCATCCCTTCAGGAGCACACTTTGCCATCTTCTAACCACTACTTCCAGCTTGAAAATGAGTTCAGTGTTCTTAAGTAGCCTTTCCAGTCTCCAGATCTCAATCCAGTACCTCACTGGAACGTGTTCCATGCAAATGAGCAGGAAATAGCATGAAAAGAGAACGGAATATCACAGGCGTGACATACAGGTGTGGGCATTCCCGTGCCATCCCTGCAGCAACACATACTGATATCTATAAATACACAGAGATGTAATAGATATAAATTGAAATGAAGATGTAGGATGAAGTGTGGCATGAGACTGGATGCATAGCGTGCAAAAGTGAGTGTAAATAAGTGGAAAAATATGTGATTGAACATAGTGAACAGTCAGCACTTCTCTCCTGAAACAAACCCCATATCCCTTCCTCCAGTGACTCGTTTTTTCAGGTGTAAATCAAATTAAATAAAAAAAAACGAGCCGGACAATATTTTGTTCTGTAGCAGGAGCCACAGCAGTGTGACTGGACTGTGTTAACCTGCTCTGAACTGTTTCCAGCGCCAACGATACAACCTGAACCCGGTTCAGTGCTCGGAACGCCAGTGTGACAGGCGACCAAATGGCTCGGCAGAGCAAAAGTGCTGAGTGTTCATCAGCGTTGCTGCCTCTGATTTCGTTTAATACACATGATGACTTGTATTTTCTCTGCAGTCGGTTTTGGATTTCTCTGACTGATGCTTAATAAATGCGTGGAACTGAGTGAAACTGGGTCGGCTGTGTTGTTTCACCGAAACACAGACAGCGGTTCAAATGACTTGACAAGCATTTGTTGGGTCAAGGCATTCCTAATGAGTGGCTGGTGCAGGGGGTGGGGGGTGTAATGGGGGGAGGTTGTGGGCGGGGAGCGATTAAGACTGACACTCACATGGTGGCAATGCAAAGAACTGATTTACCCAGTGAAACACTGACTGCCCAGTCATGGTGAGGCTGTACCACCTTAACCTGTAACCTACAGACATCAGTGAGTGAACCAGCTGCAGCTACAATTCACTCCTTTCCAGCTCAATTAAATCCCAGTTTAAATGGCAAAGGAGCTTCCAGTGCATGTTTACTGCTCTGTCCACGTGCGCATGTTCAACCTGCACACAGACTCTGACTGATCGGAGAGAGGGGGCGGGGCTAATGAAATCACCCAGACATTTCAGATTAAAAGTCCCAAGATGGGATGATACTGATATACACATAAATAACGAAAATAATAAAAGATATTTCCATATTTTTTTACCACCACTGTCAAGTATTTTGAATTAACTTATTATAAATATCATTGTCAATCTAATCTTTATAAATAATTAACTAAAAGTATTGCAATTACAGCTGAAAAACCTTATGGATGATAAATGTCTGACAGAATTTTGTCTTTATAAGCTATAAAAAAAGCAAAAACAATTGCGCAAGTAAAGTTTTGATCAAAAAAAGGTCAAATTCATACAAATAATCAAACTCTCTTCATTTTTACATCTCAAATGAAAGCAAATGTGAGTAGCCTAGGATACCCTGAGAAAAACGATATCTGGTATATGTGGCTGTCGAATAAAAGTATGTCAAAGTACGGAAACGGCCGATAAATTGGCCTAAAGGGTAAATTTCATAATGCAAGGAAGCGTTTTAACAAGACTCTCAAATGAGAATCTCATCCTTAAAAATCATATAAACACTTTAGGTTCCGCAGTGTCTTGACATCAGGATGTATCCTATGGCTGACAGCCCTGCAGACATCATCCCACCTAATCCAAAGCTACGACAGAACAACAAGACTGTGTACACATCAGCGAGAACGCGGGCTTCGCATAAACCCAACTGACACCTTCCCTAAAGCAGGCATCTGCTTCAGACAGATACCACATACTGTAGCCCAGACAGGCCCACATAGCAGAGTTCAAATCAGACAGCTGAGATGTAACGTATACAGCCTTAAACCCAAACCGTCAAAGCCCACCAAACCGCCAAAGCCCACCAAACCGTCAAAGCCCACCAAACCGTCAAAGCCCACCAAACCGTCAAAGCCCACCAGCGCAGACACCAGCCACGTTCACGGACATTTACCATCAGCTACAAGGGTCACAGGCCAGGTTACTTAACACACTCAACAATTACACCACATGCCCAAATGTTTGTGGACACCCCTTCTAATGAAGGCATTCAGCTACTTTAAACTGCACCCAATGCTGACATAGATGTGCAAATGCACACACAGGTTGCCTTGTCACTATAGAGAAATACTGCCAATAGAATAGGATTCAAATCTAGTATAAAATCTTTTAGGACATTGTTTAAAGAGATGCTTTATGCTTCTCAGTGTTAACTTAGGAGATGTCGTGTTCTGTCATGTATTGATTCAGACAAAAATGGACTGTCGTCTAAATGTCCCAAAAATACATCATACGGACAAAACAGCCTGCCCGAATCAAGCTGGTCAAGCTGGGTAAGCTGATTGGCCAGCGTACCTCTTGAATAGAATTGGGTGCATGACCAAGTGTGCTGGTCAAATGTTGCTTAACTATCTGGCTTAACAGTATAGGGTTTGATTTTCACCATCTTGACCATCAAAGACCAGCTTATTTCTTATTCAAAGAACCCCTTTCAGTTCTATACCAAACAGAACCTTTTGACAGGTGACAGGAAGGACTGTGCAATAAGGTGCAATACAAAGCAGCCAATCAGTAAAGGGATCTTTTCCACATATCAGTCGTACAGTCACAGTTTTAATTTATCTCATCTAAGCGGTGAAGAGACGCTGGATAAATAGCGTCGAAACTGAGTGTGACTGAAGAATGAATTCTGAGTTATGATATATTCACCAGTAAAGATGAATTATTGCCTGTTGTTGGTAAATAAAACACCACGAGTTTGGACCTCAGGGAGCAAAATAAAAACAGGGGAAGGATACAGGGAAGATATGGGCCTGTTAAACCCTGCCCTTGGCTGACTGCTGAAGTGAGAGGAAGAGCAAAGCGAGTAAGAAATGGGATTTCCAGGCTGAAGCCACTATTTGTACCTGAATAACAATGAATCTGTATTCAGGAGCTCCTCTACTGGTCACTTCTGGGAGTCATGCTGAAGTTTTCTGTTTCTGCACCACACCACTGCCCACTGCACTTCACAGCAAAACCCCGCCCCAGAGGCCTGTGGGTGCACCGCACACTGATGAAAGCACTGTGCAGCAGGTGTCCTGCGACTGGAATTCAGGGTTTACGGGAGGAAAACCTCATAAATAGCATTAAGAATATTCAGAGGCAATGGAATTAATATTGATTCTATTATTTAATGCATGACTGTAACTGTGGAAGGTGCTGGTTTTCAGGGATCTGGGTACTACGTTCCATAACGTTTCACTATGAGAACATAAATGATCAAACATTAAAACCGGATTTAATTTATTACGAGAATCTCTAAACATTCACTCATTGGTGTCACACTGGTCTTATTTTTTATTTTATTAACTATTTATATATTTATTTGTTGCATGTTTTAATTTTATTTCCCATATTTATGTATTATTTTTAATTTCCTTCTGCATTAACCTGACTTTTATTATTTAATCATTATTATTCATTATTATTTTTTTCCTTCAGAGTTTCATTTGGTTTTATCTTGGTCTAGTTTTTGGATATAATTTAAGAATTAAATGTGTGTCATTTGTGTCTTATTTTAAAGTTTTTGCTCTCATTTTTATTCACAAATGTGCAATTACAATTTTCAATCCCTCACATTAACTGTAAATGAGAGTTGTGTTCAATGTACTACTACTACTAATAATAATAATAATAATAATAATAATAACATATTATAATATGATTACATAACCCCTTATGGTCTGTGACTATTATGTTAACACAAGGGTTAAGGGTCACACACCCCTGTTCTGCTTTACAGATGTTGATGTCTTCCTGCTCACTGCCACCACTTCGGTTGTCCAGAGGGTTGGCTCTGTCCCTGCCGTCCACACTCATCAGGACCTGAGAGGGACTGGACGTTTTAAGACGTTTTAATGCCAAAGACTCCTGAATTGTAAAACTCTGGTCAGAATAAAATGTTATTGTCATTGTAAAGTTATGGAGTGAAGAATACACGTCTGAAACCTTAACTTACTTAAAATGTCAAGGCATTGCAGACAACCTCAGAAGTGTCTGACAGGCCTCAGAGGGACGCCAGAGGGTTACGAGGGTTACCCCACTGCTCCTACCTGAAGGTACGCCTGCAGCTCCATGTTAATTTTGGCCAGTTGTGTTTTCCCCTTTTCCACAGCGAACTGGTTTTCCATTCATTACCTCGTACAAAGATTTACACATCCACGCTCTGAATAATGGATCTGTATTCAGGGACTCTCCTGCCAGTCTCTTGGGGGTGGCTTGCAGAACTTTCCTAATTCAGTTCCATGCCACTGTCCCCTGCACATCTGATCCCGTGGCTTAAATCTGTCCTAACGTAGTGACAACAGCCCTACTAGCCACCGCCAGAGTCATGCTGGAGGCAAGCCGTTCATCAAGTGCCATCTAACCGACCAGTCAGCCTCGAGATTCCTTGTCCGTTTCTGAAGGCGCCCAAGAAAAACGATGTCCGGGTTGATGACAGTGTACATGCTGAATGTCAAGTGAAGTGTCCTCTGCTTTCAGAAACACCAACAGTGTTGGACAGCAACATGATGGACTATGCATTGGCGTGTGACTGAAACAAGCAAGTCTCTGATATCTGGGCTTTTTTGTGGCAATGATGCTTCTCATCCAGTCCTTTCGGTTTCATGGGCTCAAATGACAGGACAGCAGCAATAAGTAGACACAAGACAAGACAAGACCAATTACCCCAACACACACGGCATAGAGCCGACCCAACTTTGTTATCCAATTAGCGTAATATGCTCTGAGGGGTTCGTAAATAAGACTGTCGCATTTGCAGCGTGAGCACAATGCTCTGACCAGATGGGCTTTGTTAAAATTCATTGTCTCAATGTTGCCGTGTTTAGGCTGATGAGAGTCGCCGTTCGTTTCTTCCTCTTATCGGAGGTCATTGCTTATGTCAGAATAGGCTCGGGCTTAAACTATTATGAGCATTATAAAGCTTTCAAAACTCCCCAGATAAATGGAAGACAATTAGATTGCTCATCCTTGCCCTAAAGTCATCCCTCCCTCTCTAAGCCATTCTCTATTCAGACTTATTAAAGGTGGCGAGAAGAGACATTGAAATTCTGGACATCACTATCCTTGCAGGTAGGTGAGAGGACAAAATGAGATTTCTCGTCCCTCTGTTCCTCACTCGCCATGTACTCGGGCTCTTCAGCTAAATGGGATATTTGGGAAATTGGTGTTATATATGCGCTTCAACTTCAGCAAATGCAGATTTTCATCTAATTTGCAAGAACTTGTCAATTGATCTGCTCAGACCACACATGTTCTTTCGTGGCAACCGTTGTGAAATTGGATTGGGATTTCACGGAGCATTGGCAAAAATCCCACTGAGCCTATTAAGACCCTAAAACAATCTTTGTTTAGAGGTGTTACATCATATTGAGCTGTCCACTTAAAATGCTATGTTGTTCAAATGGATTACAGTCTTCTGACTAATTAAACCTAGACAGACTGGGCTGCACGAAGCATAGGTTCTGTGGCTAATATTGTTGTATAATATACGCCAGATGTCCCTGCATGTCCTATGATAATCCATCCCATGCAGCTTGATTATTCTCTATGTTCACTATGATCTAGTGTGAATCGCACCCCATAAGATGACACCAGGCCTAGTGGATGTGTGACGTGAAACAGCAAATCGTTGTTCTTGGCACTGGCCACGGTGTCTCCACCAAGACAAAAGCGGGACTCATCACTGAAGATGACCTGCTGTCATTCTGAGACATGACTGTCCATGACAGTCTGGCACGACACCATTGCAGGTTTTGGAGATGTAGGTGTGGTGTTAAGGACAGTCCTAGTAATCGTCCTGCGTCCACCAGTAGCTGATTTCAGCCATTCCATGCATGCTGGACAATAATCCTTCAGTTTTCCCTCTCTGTGGTTCACATAGGTCTTCCATATCCTTCAAGTCTTCTATGCATTAATCTGCCAACAGCGTGCTATGGTACTATCCACACATCAAGTATGGCATGTAATATGTCAATAAGCCCATCGTTCCCAGAGCTCTGTGATGCGACCATTCTTGAACTCAAACTGCTTTCAAACTCTTCTCTGAGGTATACACACATATACCGCTACCAACACAATAGTCTGAGTTAGAAAGCAAAGCACGTGCAACAGGATGACCGTATGTAGTCAGTCCCATACAATGATAAGGTCCGTCTTTGCTTTATCTTTAGGACCCTAGGTCCTGTAGGATGTTTTCATAGTTTGATGTATTTATAGGAGTCACTTTTTCCAGATACTTCTATTTTCAGGAGATCCAAGGCTCCTCAAATTTGGCTTTAAATGAGATGTAAAAATTAACATAAACAAAAATCACTTTATAACTCGGAAATTCTGTTGGAGATTGATCTTCCAGTGTGTCTTTGAGCTGAAAATATCATTTCTAATAATTAGATTGACAACGATATTCATAATAAATTCAAATACTTGACAGCACTGCAGATATAATAAAAGTGTGACTTCAATTCTAAAATTTGAGAGGGCAAACAGCCCCTCCCCTCCCATCTTCATTTATACCTCAATATCTGGATCAGTTACATCACTATCCCCACCCCCTCATACACATGGACAGCGCAGTAAGCATGCACTGAAAGCGTCTTTGTCATTTAAAATGGGATCGAGTGGGATTGGATTGGAAACAAGTGAAATCAGCTGTTTTCCAAGACGGATTAGTCGCTGATAATTCATCACACAATGATAAGACCAAGGTTCGACCGGGTAAGTCTTGTAGTTTATTATTATTCGTGTATAATGTCCGTAACTGCCCGCAATGTGCAGATTTCTGGAAGTGTTGTGAGGCTGGTATCGTTCACATGTCTGACCAGGTCAAACCTATGCACCACGTTTCATTCCTGTCGAATTTTTCCTTTTGGGGACAAAAACAAACTTTTCCCAGAGTATTCCCACTCCCTGGGTTTCATTATTGTCCAGAAAATAATGAAATACGAGGTTCTGCATTATAGCAACAATAAATGGAATGGAATTTTGTTCTTCACTACATTACGAACTGAATGTGCAAATGTCTGATACACGATAAGGGTATTTAGTGACGTTGTTTCAGGCGATAAGAGAAATCTGCCAAACACAGAAAGTGAACTGAATAATCTTACAGTGTTCTACTCCAGACTCCTATTGAGAAATATGAGATGCATTGACAGGAAGTGATTGGTTGACTCGCTCCTTTTCCATTCTGGCCTGAATTCCCTCTGTTAAGCAGTGCTGATGTTGGGTGTGAGCGTGGAGGCCTCTTGGGCTACGTTTAGCCATGAAGTCAAAAGTGCAATGGACAGCAGTGTTGGGCTGAAATTGAAAACGATTACTTGCTGAATGATTTGAGGCCTTCATCCGAGGACATTACAACCATGCACACATAGACTCCTCACACGTTGTGACTCACTCCTTTCAGTCTCCCTAATCTCGCTGCTGCACATGTCCTTCAACCACGATAAGGCCACTTCTTCTGGCCACTTCCACTGACCATCATGCAGCACCGGCATACATATTCTGTCCGTAAGTAAGGTCCATCCAAACGCAGCGGAACACTTTCTCGGGAAATGAGTACGAGGACAGCTGTCAAAATTACAACCAGGCCGAAGTCGGGGCGAGGCCTTAATGATGAATGCATTAAACATGTGACGCGTGGAAGCGAGCAGCAGTTCTTTGAAAGCACAGTGGATTGACGGCTCCTTTGAAATGTTTCCTGGAATGCTCACGCTGTCAAAAATGAGGTGTGATGGAAGTTGGACTTACATGCTGACCAGAGTTAGTCTTACAATTCATCTTACGAAGGATAAGGTCTTAAAATGGGTAGGCAGAGCTTATCCTGGAGCTGAGGAAAAGGTCACCTTCTACCCAGACAGGAATATTGGCAAAGGATCCAACAGAGTCCTCAAAGGAATCATTGAAGACTTAGATGTTTGACAGACTACACATTATTTTAGAGCTGAAATCAACCATCGGACGTTGGAGGCCATTAACGTGATGCTTCTAATGGAAGTATTTTCCCACTCATCAAAATGCAGACCACTCAGGACATGTTTGATGTTTCTTTGGTTTTGCTGTGGACCTGCAAGCCTAAGGAACCAAGACATAAAAGTGTAATATCTGGATAATCACTGCACCTCTTATGGCAGTGTGGCGCCAGCCCATCTCACCACCTTAGGGCTCTGAGACACGGCAGCACGTACCCCACACAGTTGCTGATGTCCTTCATGATAATGTATTAAACTTGCCTTAGAATGGAAACCTGTCTTTACACTATATGGACAAAAGTATTGGGACACTTTCTTCTGAAATCAAGAGTATTAAAAAGATTTTTTTCTCCTTTTGTTAGAGTAACTCTGTCTGCTGTGCAGTGAGTGCTTTCTACTAGATTTACGACCACTGCTGTAAGGATTTGATTGCATTTAATGACTAGACAAGAGGTAGTTGAGTTGAGTTAGTGAGGTCAGGATGTTGGATGTTTACCACCCCACTCGCTACAACTCATCCCTCATCAAAAACATTGGATGAAGCATCATCGTTCCGAACAACACAATTCCACTGCTCCACAGCTCAATACCAATTTATACCCCTCTAGTCCAAGCCTGGAATAAGATATGGTGCCAGTAGGTTCTGGTTTATCTGTCCCAGAGAGTCTTATTCTATTGGCAGTACTTCTATACAAGGACTAAACAAGGTGTGTGCGCATTTGCTATGCATTAATTAAAAGGGGTGTCCACAAACTTTTGGACATATTGTGTATCTTGGCTCAACTGGAAAAAACAACTAGTTCCTAAATGAGGTAAATGCCAGTTTAAATGCCAGCGCAGCACTGCTCTGTCCACATGTACTCGCTTGACCTGCATGCAGCTGGCATCTGACCCCAACTGGTCAGCAAGACAGGGTGGGGCTCTTCTGACGCTAACCTGCGGTCTGTTCCCATTCGGACTAAGTACCGGACCTGGGGTGATAGAACCTTCTCCGTAGTTGCTCCCTCTCTATAGAACTCTCTTCCTAAACTCATAAGAGACTGTTCCGATCTGTCCAGTTTTAAGTCATTGCTTAAAACCCACCTTTTCAGATCTGCTTTTAATTTGTAACATGGTCATTTTATTGTGTTCTTGTTGATCATTTCCTGCTCTTCCCACCTTCCCATCATCCTTTCTCTTTTCTTTGTTTAAATTGTGCTTTATGATTCTTACTGTTTGATGGTTTAGTTCTAATTTTATTATTCTTGTTGTTTTTATCTGTGTATGTAAAGTGAAGTGCCTGTGAGTGTTTTGAAATGTGCAATATAAATAAAATATTATTATTATTATTATTATTATTATTATTATTATTATTATTATTATTATTGTTATTATTATTATATTATTACATCACTGGCCCAGATATTGGGTTACAAAAGAAAACAAGAAGGGAGGGGCTGTTCACTCTCTCTTCTCACAGTGTTCACACGTCTGAAAAAAGGGATAACACTAAAACATATATCCATAACAAATATAATAAAAGACATTTAGGTTGTTTATTTTTGGACCACTGCCAGGAATTTCAAATGACATATTATTATAAATAAACTTGTCAATCTAATCATAACAAATAATGCACAAAATTATTACATTCCAACAAGATTTTGGAAAAAAGAAGTTACTATACAAGTCAAAAATGCAAATGATTGTACATTTTTGATGGTCAAAAACATGGTAAAATTCATACTAATATCTACATTCTTTTAATATTTGCATCTTAAATGAAAACATTTCAGTGGGATTTTATGAAAAATCTGGCAAGAGTGACCCTCTACTATAGATACTCTGTAATTTTAGGTGAATAAAGGTATCAAACTGTGAAAACATCATTCAAAAACGGCCCCAGGAGTCTATATTTATACATTATAGAACAAATTAATTACTCAGCACCTTAAAAGACACTACACATATAGCTGCATAAACAAACATGCAGCGTTCAATGTCATTTCTAACCTTTTCTAAAAGTTTTTCTGTTGTTTTTGTTGTTGTTTTGTTTACAATAACACTTACAGCTCTAAATGCATCTTCATTCCTCTCCGGAAAACCATTTTTGTCTTAATGTGCACCGTGTCTTTAGTTCCTCCTCGAAGCCTTTTTCTTTCAGCCTGAGTGCTGGAACCCCTGGTATCCCAGAACACAGTGTAGGAAAGGACATCACCGTGACCTTTACTCTGAGCTGTGAAGGTGTTCAGACTAATAACATACTAAAACCACAGTACAAATATCAGATAACGCAAGGGATCAGTGCCGCACTGGAGCGAGGGCCTGTGGAAGCAGAATTGCTCTTCCTAGAACAACGTGGTCATGCAAAGCCTGTAGTCCACCTGGCTTCCTCCTGTGTGGCGTTCAGGTTAGTAATATACTAACACTACTAATTGTGACTGGACTGATCAAACTGGTGCACGGACGTGTGAATAGCCCAGGGGTCACCAACCTTATCCGCAAAGGGCCTTGTGTCCATGTCTGCAGGTTTTCACTCCAACTGAGCAGGTGTTCACCTTCTATAACCAATAAAGCATCTGAAAACTGAGAGCAACCGTTTAAACCAATGGAGCTCCAAGAGCTTGATTGGAAAGAAATAAACACGTCTCCACACTGGTCCCCTGCTGCCAAATATTCAGTGCATTCCAATTACTTACACCATAAGCACAAAGCAAAGGATTAAAGCAAGATTATGTAGCAATTCTATCTTAAAATATCATCTTCAGAAGTGTGTTGATGCGCCACTGACTGCAATAGACTGTAATCAGCCTTTTCGTCAGAGCCTACTGGCAAGCTGTTGACAAATTACCATTCAATGATCTGCCCAGAAAGATGTTTTTCCTTTACAGTAGAAAATAGAATACAATTCTATGGTATACCATATTAATGAATATCAATACATCTACAACATAGTCTATAGTCTACAAGTCAGAAACCAGTAAGCCTACACTTTCACACTTTACACAAACCCAGTGAGACAAGACTAACCTGATGAATCCATGGACCTCCAGGTAAGGGCTTCCACTGGTCCATAAAAGGATATGACGTTTTCATTCGTAACCACATGTAGACACCATTTCAGCCCCCAATAAACATCCTTTCATGACTCTCAAGTCCAGCACAGAGTCGATGTTGACGTCAATTGTGGCAAAAATCTAGATGAAGCTCATGAATGACGTCTTCAGATATCTTCTGCTCTACTGGGACCGGATTTGTTCATCAAGGGGACGACTGCATTAAAAAACTCCTCAACTCTTCACTGATTAAATGAACTCAAATTAAATTCCCGCATCCAGATGGTGATAAAGTTGAGGATGCAAAAGTCACGTCACGTGATCCCATTCGCATATGATTTGTTCTCTTTTTGTGACTCGAAACGTGTTAACATCTTCCAGAGGATCGAGGTGATGTGTGCTCTGAGACTAAAGACAGAGCAAAGCAGAGGCCAGACGCGTTTTCTTCAACACAGTATGAAGTCAGTCTGGAAAATCACCAACATGTAAATCCACGGAGGAATGAAATGATCAGCCTGATGAAAAGCAGCAGGTAATTCTGCCTGTAATTTTCTCAGACAAAAAGAGAGAAAGTCCACACAGTACTATGACAGAGATGTCATTGTCCCTCTCACATTTACATTCATGGCATTTAGCAGACGCCCTTATCTACAGTCAGTGGAGCACCAGGATTCGGAAGATTAAAGGTAAGACGGACACATGACCCACTCCGTTGTCTATTTTGTCATTCCAGTTTTAGTTGCAACCAGTTTAAATTGGTTGACTGCCCAGAGACAGCTCTCTTAAACCACAGCAGCATATAAACTGGTCCAGTGACTCCAGAAAACACTGATGTCCCAGTTCGATTCCCTTCTATTCTACAGTAACGAAGAGAAAACTGTGCCGTGTTGTGACATTTGCAGAGCCTGTGCAGCAGAGACCAGCGGTGGAACCACATTGACCTACACATTCGGTAGACCCACCCCTTTCTCACAGACCAAGCGTGTCTCAGACCACCTTCATTGAGTTTACAGAGGACTTCTCCCCTGGATTCTAAGCCCAAGCCCTGTTCATTACAGGGAGTGATGGTGTGAAACAGGTCCTACAGAAGGTCTCTTCCAACCAAGGCTGTGAATATAGAAGAATAATGTTTTAAAAAATGGTTGCTATGGGAAACAAATGTGCCAATATTAGCGCAGGGAATTAGACCCGACAGTTTAGAGTAGAACAACGTGCTGCTTTGTCAATTAAATGTAAGGCGATGGGCAGAGCTACACATCATACTACATACTACTGCATATCAGTCAAGTCAGAAAGAGCTTCCGAATTATTGAATGAGTTGAGGAACTGGACTTGTGCTCTCTAAAACTCTCTGAATCCCACTAGGGTTCCCATCCTAGTATAATGTACCAACATCTGTGGCGGAACCCTTGTGCTCTAAGCTTCTGGCCTTCTGGCAAAGCTGTTGTATTGCTGACACGTCCCGAAATATACAACTGACCCTGGAATAAGTCAAATCTGGAGTTGCAATATGAGCAGCACTGGAGCATGTAATTAGCTTGAGTTACTACCATGGCTGCTCCTTCGACCACCAAAACAATAGGATGTGATTAATTTGTCCATTTGCTTTGACATGTTATGAGATATTGTGCTTGCCAGAGTATGACATTCAGTTTTAATAACTATTGCGGGTCAAGATGCGGCATCAATTAATTAAATCTTCACATTCTCTCAGCAAAAACACAATTAACAAACTGTCACTCACTGAAGAAAGGAGACGGCTTTGAATTTGATTGGGTTTCGAATGGTAGTTTGTAAATATACGGGACACACAATCCATTGTTTCTTCCAAAACGAAGGCATTAAGACTGTAGACTAGATTTTTGCGGTGATGATGTCAGAATGTCTCATCCCGAAAGTACAAGATGAGCATCATCATTCCAGAGAACACAGTTCCACAGCTCCACTGCTGCTTTACACCCCTTAAGCCCATACCTGGCATTAAGCAATGTGGGTTATGTTTGGTTATCTGCTCCGAAGAGTCCAGTTCTATTGGCAGTGCCTCTCTACAGCGACCAGCCAAGCTGTGTGTGCACTTGCACATGTGTGTCAGCAATGGGTGCAGCTTAAAGTAGCTGAATCCGTTCATTAGAAGGGGTGTCCACAAACATTGAGGCAAACAGTGTATCGTCGTGTTTGACGTCTTCCTTTCCAGAAGCTCCTCTGTCGCGAGAGGCCAGTCTGAACGCAGCTCTGTGTGCTGTCGGTGAAATGCTATTTTGGGACACCACGTTATAAAAAGGAAGGAATGACAAATTGCAATGTCAGGGAGCTATTGGATAAGCAACGTGTCAGAAGCATCTGTCTGAATTGCTTTGATAAATGAATTTTCCCCGAACAAAAGGCGAAATGGAGGGTCACCGGAATGAAAGAGAAATATTTCTTTTTCTTCCAGCCTGATATTACCTAATGCCTTCTGCAGAGGACTTCCAAAGCCAGAGTTCATACTGTGTGCAGGACAGAATATTACACACTTTACAATCATCAATCATCAAACCCTTTAATAGAATTAGAAACACACTTTACACCCAACCACTGCACTGCACAGCAGATTTCAACCCTGCATTTAACCTGTTCATGACCGTCAACATACACTTACAGCAGTGAACAAACACCGGGTTCTGTGAGCAGCCACTTCAGAAACACAGGTGGTTCCAATAACATAGAAGGACCACAGCTGGTTCCATAAACAAACATGTATGTATTAGAAATACGTGAGTCTGAAGAAGTCATACCCTGGTAAAGAGCTTTCAGGCCCTAAATTGCTCCTTCTATGGCATCACTCAAAGAAACAATCGCTCCCCCACCCACCCACTTCCTGCTGGAGCAGGGGATCAAACCCACCACCTTCCAGTCCCAGGTCTGCTTCTCCAATCTTTAGGCCACAGCTACAACATGTTATATATACAGCAGAAGCTCGCTGTAGATCTGTTGACTTCACACTTAGAAAATTTAGGATTTTTGTTTTGTTGGATTAACTTCCAAAATGTGACAACAACAACAACAACAACAACAACAACAACAACAACAGCAACAATAATAATAATAATAATAATAATAATAATAATAATAATAATAATAATAATAATATGTGATACTTTGAGTTAAATGATGGAAAGGTGTTGATGTTGCTACGTGGTAGCTATGGTATTGCTACTTGGTTACTACCATATACCAGAGAGTTGATATGGTGATGCCAGATGGCTTCTGTGGAGTCCATTGTAACACCATGGTGATGGTTACTGCACATTAACTATGGTATTCCAGGTGGTTGCTATGGTCTTGCCTGGTGGTTGGTATAAAGTTCCTAGACATGGTCCTATGGTGTTGCCATGTGGTTGCTATGGTATTAGTTCTTGGTTACTACTATACAGTGTTGATATGGTGAAGCCAAGTGGTTGCTATGGTGTTGTGAGTTAATACCATGGTAATGGTTACTCCATGGTGACTACAGTATTCCGGGTGGTTGCTATGGATTTACTAGTTATGGCGCTATAGTGTTGCTAGATGGTTACTGTGTTACTCCAGGTGGCAATTAAGGCATTAAAAGATGGTTGCTCTGGAGTCACTAAGTAAATAAGGAGGTACTAGGTGGTTGCTATAATGTTGTGTTGCCATGGTGGTGTTGATCAAAAATGTGTATACAGCCTTCAGACATTGACCAGAGAAAGCTGATTTCCTCTCATCTCGGTTCCTCTCTAGGGTTCCTCCTCTTGAGCTTTTGCCTTTGGCTTGCTCAAAAGATGGCATGTGGTCGTCCTCCTATGGTCAGAAGCATCCTATGGGATAACTGGGGAATTGGCACCTCCAAGAACTGGGGGAAAAATATAGAAGTAATCTAGAAAAACAATAATTATGTGTATTGAACATTGTTTTATACAAATTATACAATTTTGCAGTGGGAAGTACATAACAACACTGTCCGGCTCTTGGCAGACTAAGGTTCAATTCTCTGACTGGGCAAACCCACCACACTACAGCAATAAGGGTCCTTGGGCAAGATTCCTAACTCCACATCCTCCTACCCGTATACCATTCAGCTCTGAATAAGAAGAGCATCAGACAAAGGCAATAAATGTAAACAAACAAGAAAGATGTTGAAAAAGTTCAACCTTAAAACAAACTATTTGGTAACAAGCAAATGAACTGGCTTCATTTGAGCTTTCTGCTCAACAAGTGGATCCCTCTGATTAGAGCAAAGCCTTCAGACGTACAAAGACAATATTTTACCAATCCAAATTTCATTTAATATTCATTATAATTCACTGAGTGTGTATTCCCCCGACTACTCACAGAAGCATGCCGAAGAAGGACACTTTGTGTTTGTACGCTTGGTAAATACTCAGTGAATGATCAGAGCTGTCTGAGCTTGTCTTTGGACTCAGCTCTTTATAGGCCCTTTTTCACAGGAACCATAGTCTCTTCTCTTTTTTTAGCCAATCAATCCATATCTCACAAACACTTTACAGCCCGGTTCCAGCTCTCACAGTAAAAACGGTCAGCTCAAACTCAAATTCTCACTTTGCCGAAACTGTCTTCATCCAGCTCAGATAAAAAGCCCACTGCGAATTAAATGATGCAAAGAAAAACACTTTAATCCAAAGCAGTATTTAACATCAGTTTGAATCTCACACAAACAAAAGGAAAGACTTCAAATCCCAAAATGTCCACATTATTGGCTTCTGCCTCAGAGCCGATATGTATGGGCATTTTTCAACAGCCTAACTAGGACACGTCAATACAATAAAGACATTCATTTAACCAGTGGCTTGGTTTTGGGGAGTCCTTTTCTTTTTTCTCGTTCTCCCATAGATTGTTTTTTTTTTTACCTCGACACCAAAGAACATCCAATTTAAACATAGAGCATGTCTACAATTCCTGACTCAAAGAACCATATTGGTTAAACAGTTCTTTGGATTGGTGCAAAACCTTTACTTTCTATACAGCAGTGCCACATTTTAGTGGTTTCCTGCTTTGAAACCATACCTCCAACCTAGAAATACCTGGATTAGGTGTGTTGGGACAAGGATGGGCTGGGCATTGGGTCCTCCACCCCTGGGAACCACTGCTATGTACAACTAAACAGAGTTCAACTGTTACTATTGAGTCAAAGAACCCATTATTAGCATTATGTAGAACCCTTTTTGCTTAGAGTGTAGAAAGTTGTGTGAACTGACAACCAAACACAGAACTGAAGAAATGTCTTGAATGCAAAAACAAAAGGGAAAGGTTAGGACACAACCACATTTAGTACTACTTAGAGTGCCAAAAATTAGAATTAGGACGAGGCAAAAAAGATCTGAGGCCTTCAGAAAGAAGGTGGTAGATTCAGATGAGTCTGGAGAGGAGGGTTAAAAAGATCTCAGAACAATTAGAAATCAGATGGACCATGGCCCACATGGTCAGGTTAGGCTGTCCTAGCATGTCCAAGAGCAGAACACAGGATTATACAGGAGTTAGATAATCAGCCAATCAGATATCAGGATGCATGCCAGTGTTCCCACACTGGAATTCACTGAGCTCATTAGAACCTCTCATTCTCATGTTGTAAATGCTTGTCAGTGTGCTTGCTTAGATGGACTAAATGAAACATGATGACAAAAAGTGTGTCCCAATACTTTTGTCCATTTAGTGTATATTCCAGAGCTACCTCTTTAAGGAGTGCGTCCTGAAAACATGCTGAATTGCTCCATTACTGCACCAGTGGGCGATCATCATTAGCGGAGCAGTTCAGTCCAGGACTATTGTGTCTGGAAAACGCGAAAGCTCTTCTGCTTCCCTGCATTAGTTACATTCTGTTGGCTGCGAGAGTTGAATCTGTGACGCTAAATGTTAAAGAAAGAACGAGAAGCAAAAGTTTTGCAAAGTGGACCAATTAGAGAAAATGAGGCTGCTCCATCGTTAAGGCAACAGGCGAGCCACCGTCCTTGACTGAAAACTTCAAGGCAACTTGGCTTCGAGGAGACGCCTTAAGACAAAAGGAAAAGGGCTTCCACTTGTGGAGACAAAAGCTTCTCCAGCCGATTATACATTTGTAGGAAAATAATGTGCCGTAGCCTACAGACGTTCTCTCCATCTAATGGAGCTTCAGTGTTTATAGCAGCATGTCGAAATCTGAGCTCTTTGGGTTCTTGCTGGGGAGGACCTCTTATGTCCTTTTCGACCAGATGCCTTCCTTAGCAGCGTCCAAGCTTCACAGGGACGCGATTTCTTTAATCATTCCCTTTTGTGTACGTTTCCCACCACTCTCGTGAAATGAAAGGGCAATCAAACCATGAGTAATGTCCATGTTAGACCTCAGCAAGATTAGGAGCATCACTGCTGACACTGCCACTTCTGCCTCCTGGAAGATGAATGCATTAATAACCCAATAATGAACTGCCATGCCTGCTTTAAATGTGCAGAAACTATCGATTTATGTAAAGCTAATAAAAACCCATTTAGAATTCTGTAGCACATCCCGTAAATGGGCTGCGCACTGTAAAAGAATTCCGTTGGTCTAAAGGGTATATGTGTCTATTCCACTAGGAATTTCATTCCTTAATTTTACCAGACATTCCGTCTAGGAATGAATTCCCATATGACTGATTTCAACCTCTTTTCCTTTCCTATTTTTTTTTTTTTTTTTTCTACTCTGCTTTAAAACTGATGTACAGGGATGTGAATAGTTAAGGAAGTTGAAGATTAAATAATCAGGGATCAATTAAAAAAAAAAAAAAAAAAAAACACACCAGATCAACATTTTAAGCACTAAAACAGGATCAGTGCCAAGGAGCACCATACAGACATCTGAGTAGAGCTCAGAGAACTTTTAAAAAGGTCCCTGTTCTTTATTAGCTTGTTAGGGCTGTGGCTTGTTGACAGTCATCATTAGGAAAGGCCAGGTGATGCAAATTTCAAAGCATCCTTTAAAAATAATTGATGCCCACAAAGCAGGAGAAGGCTACGAGAACCTTTTATATATTTATATCGTTTCCTCACTTCGTAATGCAATTAAGCAAAGGCAGTTAAGGAAGAATAGTGGAGGATGAGATTTAGTGGACTCTGGAGCGGTGATTCTGTAGCGTTCTATGAGTAAGAACCCCTTTCCAACTGGGGATCTGATCATGCATTGGGTTTGTGTTGCAGCCGGTGGCACATATCATGTCACTGATTCCATGTAACTTTACATTAAATTACAAGCACATTCTGCAAGCAATCATTGTGCCGTCTGCATGCTGGAGATGAACAAACATCTGACTTCTTCTAGTAGATACAGGAGATAGGAATCTGTATTAGCCATAACATTAAAACCACCTGCTTGATACTGTGTGTTCTATGCTAAGCAAGTTCAGATTTGATCCAATTATTTCTTCATTATAATATCTGTATTCATTTCGTTTTATGGCTTTTATATCACTTCAGAAATAATTGTTAAATAATGATCTGGTCCAATACGCACATGAAAGAGAAACAGGAATTTGCATATGGATTTTTTTTTTTCTCTAATTAAGGTCTCATGCTATTACTCCCTTTTGTCATCTACATGTAGTAAACACAGCCCACTATTCTCATGGTAACACACTCTCATTTAGCCCAGTAGATTAACACTATGAAATTAACCTGTTTAAATTGCTTTTTTCTGTCCACACTTCTCATCTTGATATATGTGTAATGAGGGAGCTGTTGATTTTGTCACGGCCGATTAAGCCTGTGCATATACTTATAGTTGAAATATTATATGATTTTATACAGAATCACAAGCCTCTATATTTGCCTCCATAAACTGCATTTCAGCGTGGCTTTCGTCTTAGATGAAAATCACAATTCATTATCAGAGTGCTCAGAATTAAAACGGGCTCTCTGCCTTTGTTCCACCCTGGAACAGGTTATGTCCAAATAGCCCATTCATTGGTCAAAGTATCTCAGTGCAAAGGCTTCATTAATATATTAAACTTCACTGTAGTACATGCCAGTTTTGTCATTTTGGGAGTAAAATATTCAATCCTCATTACAGCGAAGCTGCTCGGAGCCTCGCAACGTTATGTAAAATGTAAAATGTAAAATGTGTTCTTGGCTGTGACGTCACAACCATGATTTATTGACAACTCACTCTTTTAGAGTGAACTGTGCAGACTACGCCTACATCATAAAATCAAACTCACACTCATGGAAAATTCAGTTCAACCATAATAAGGGCCCTTTAAAGGTGCCCTAGAATGGAAAGCTCTTCATCTAGTCATAGTTGAACGTCGAGAGTTCAGTCCACGTAAGTGACAAACCGTGAAACTCAAACCCTGTGGTTCCACAGATGTGCAAATGCACACACAGTTTGTCTAGGCCTTGTAGAGAAGTAATGCCAGTAGAATAGGAATCTCTAGAGCAGATCAACGTGAACCTATTGGCACCATGGGTACAAAGCCCTCCAGTACTGAGCTGTGAAGCAGTAGAACCGTGATCTCTGGAATGATGGTGCTCCATCCAGTCATTTTGGGAGCATCCAATGCTCTCGACACTGGAGGCAAAAAACAAAAGCACAAAGCACTCCTAGGACAGTAGAAATACCCTCGATTTCAGAACAAATAATGAATGAGCGTGTGTTTCACTAATTATACCCTCTAACTTTGCGTAAACCCTGCTCTAGAAAGCTCTAGTCTACGCTGGAGTGGTTGATACTGGAGAGCAGCTCATCATCTCATTCAACTTCGCCCTTAATTTCCAGCTACTTTTGGTGAAAAGCATGTACTGATAAACTAATACTTCATGTTCTGCTGATCTGACAGTCTAAGTTCCTCTAGTCACCTGGTACTCAAAGTCACTTAAAAAGAAGCTGGAATTCTATTTCCGTCATCATTAGACAACTGCAGGAATCAACACTCAAGTTCTTGACATGAACTTGCAGGCACAACAAACAATCTGGCCTTGAGGTGCACGCCTTCAGCTTCCAAAGGAACTGTGGCACGCAACACAAAGAACAAAACACTGCTATTTTTGTGGGAAGGGAGGGTGAATCCATGTACAGGAATCATTATTTATTTTCTGACAATAATCCTGATTTCTAAGGCGTTTAAATGCAGGGATTAGAGACGGACCACAAAGGACTTTGAACGTGGTGCACCTCGCACAATGCAAGCACCGTCAGTTCTCTCCAGATGCTACCAGCACGTGGATGGGAAGCTGTACAATCCCGGACTGATGTAATACCAGCACCTTCAATCACCCCGTCGCTTCCTTTTGAACACGGTGCCTTTCCTGTTAGTGACAGGGACATGTTCATGCTCACTCCGACACAGAATACGGAGCACCTCTTCTGACTCCGCTCATTGTTGGTGTAAAGTCTTGTTGCAGAACAAGGCTTAGCAGTAATTACATTGGCCTCTAATTAGGGGGAAGTTTGGACGACGTGTAAGTGTGTGGGTTTTAAGCCGTTGGAGGATTTCATTCTCAGGGACGAGGCTAATTTGTGCCTGCCTCGAAAGATGAGACTGCAATCCCACACTTCTTTCTGGGTGCAACTATTTGTTTGTATTAATACAACACGCATCTGAACGGTTTGTTTAGTATAGGTCCAGAAAGCATCTCCATCTGAATAATGGCTGAAAGGTGCAGGGTTTCCGAGTCTGAAAAGAAGGATGCAGGTGGAATTGAAGCATCAGACCGTTCGCTGCACCCTCAGCTCCTGCACCAACAGTCTGAAACCACCATCACTCCAACCCTGTAATCATCCCAGCAGGGGGCTGCGTCTCACACTGGCTGCGAGACCTTGCGATCGTTGTGGTGGGCTGGTTTTACTGCTTCAGCTGTGGTTGGTGTTGAAGACGCCAATACCTGCATTAGCATGTGTTCACTTCACAGCCCTCATTCGTTCCAGGTTGAAAGTGGAGACGGGCAGGCTGACAGACAGCACAGCAGTCGAGACGAAATCAGCTCACCAAAGCACTGCGACTCAGGGCCATTTCTCCTAAATATTCATAGATTATTCATAGATTCTGGGTGTTTTCATGGAGCCAAATGTGGAGTCATGCTGTGCCTTTTCTATAGCGACGTACAGTGTTACTGGAATCATGTTGTAATCAGAAGAGATCTGCATTGATCGTATTTGAGCGATTGTTGAAACTGATATTTAACGTTTTATTTATTAACGTCTCCTAATCACAGACTTTACCTGTGTTCTTCAGTCCCACTGTCAAATGATTTACAAAATCAAGCTCTATCCATGCAATCTGTCTTTACAAACATTCATGAATCCAGAATGGGTGGATCTAAAGAACTCCCGCATGGTGGAAGTCAAATTCTTACTTCCTACGTATTCCTCGACCATGTCTGAAGTGTTTAATAACAATTGCAACTCGTCCAAGAACTGTCAGACCATGAAAAGTTACATTTACATGCAGAAAGGTGTAGGAGGACCTCAGGAGGACCAACTCCATTTTAATGCCTATGGAGTTTAGAGTGGGCTGTCATAGTAGCTCCTATAGGTGCAATATGTAGGCGTCCCAATACTTTTGCCCATATAGTTTATAGGAAATGCACAGCAGAATGAAAACAAATTCTTATCTTTCAATGGAAGCCAATGTAAATAAACTTCATTTGAAGTCGGAGGATTCCTATTGGTCCGTTCAAATTTGACATTCAAGGGGACACAATGTAAAGACAAAACCTAACGTGCCTAAAATCATTACTAATATTCCAATCAGTCTCCAAGTTCATAAATCAATAAGTAGCAGTTTCAGAGTCTGGCCTATGTAATTATTCTACGTTAATGGGGGGAGGGACTCTGAGAACTTGGGGCGGAGCTTATGCCTTGAGCTAGAGGTTCATATCCCAACCCTTTGATAAGCATAAATAAGACCCCATTAATGAAAACACAGTGGGGTAAACAGAATGAAATATCAGCTTTGATCCCGTTTGGTCATAGTTGGGTGCGGCTGCCTGCCTGTCCTCTGGATCAGCCTTTCCCACTGCGTAAACTCCAGTCCCCCTAACTCCTTCCTTCCCTTTTGTTTTATCTCTTTCCCAAATATTCCAACTATTCTGTCTCTGCACTGAATTTGCTTTGAGATGGTCATGCTGGTCAGCCAGCTTGGTCGACTTGATCATGCTTGTAGACCAGTTACACCATCACACTCAAAATAACATACCCTATGCTGGTCAAGAGCTAAACTGGTCAACCATCTTAACCAGCTTGACCACCATTTTTCCCAGCAAGGAAATGATAAGTGTACTGTATCTGACAAATATGACACTCATAGACATAATGTGTGGTGGTTTGGTGGGAATGGCCCACTCGGACACCGTCTTTCTAACTTCTCAGCATGTCTTGAAACTTTCCTCCCGGAAAGCTGTCAGGAACTCATCCCCAGGTGGTCAGCAGAAGCCCAGCGCACCACTGACTCATGTCATTATGGTGCAGGAAAGCAATTGTTGATGAAGCAGGCTCCGAGCACATGTTGGACCTCATGTTCTCCCATATCCAGCCAAGGAAGGCTGCTGCAATTGGAATCAGGACACACAGAAACAAGCACGAGCTGAAATGGGAAGGAACACGTACCTCGTTCGGAAATTGGCGGGGTGTGGATGCCCGTCATATAAAGATAAAAAGTCATATTCCTCCTCCACAGCGAAGGATTGAAAAACTATATGAATTCTGTTCCTCTCCTCGGCTACAATAACCCACGTACAGTTCGCTCCATTTGGGTATCCGTGAGGGTATCCCGGGCTTTCTATGGTCCCGTTCCTTCCTTTTAACGTCCCGCCACATGTATAAATGAAACCTGCAACACAAGAAGAGAGAGAGTGAGCGCACTGGATCATTACTGACACCACAACAACACAATGCCATTCGTTTCTCCAGCTAACCAATCCGGGTCCTACACGGTCTCCCACGTTCAACCAGAATCATAAGAAATAATAAAACTGTCCGCGTCTGCCTCCTTTCTCCCGTTAGTCATTTCTCTCCTGCCTTTTCAGGTCAAAACGAAAACGCAGGCCGCCTGGCCTCCCCGTGTTTTGGTGTGAAATGGAAAAAGTGGCTGCTGAAAAGTCTATTCCAACAACAATAAATGAATCACAATGGGCAGATGACAATACTTGGCAACGCTAAGGGTTTCATTTCATGGGCTGTGATTTGAATGGAAATGAAACCTTTTTTTCACTCTCCTTCACAGTTCGGCAGCATGACGTGCACCTGGCAACCCATACGAGCTAAAGCAAGAGGGGTGGGAGGGGGGGATATGAGTGAGTTGAGTAAATAGGATGGAAATGGCAACCGCCATTAATTGAGGTTTCCTATTTAACCCTATTCCATTCCCTTAAGGAGTAATTAGCTTTACAACTGCAGGAGACAGAGGGTTCTTTCTCTTCTCTCCTCTTTATCCAAACACCCACTCCCTCCTTCTCTCGCTCCCTCACTCCCCCTCCCTCCTTCTCTCACTCCTTCACTCCCTTCTTCTCTCTCTCTCTCTCTAGCTCTCTCCCCCTCTCTTGCTCTCTCTCTCTCTCTCTCTCTCTCTCTCTCTTGCTCTCTCATTCTCTCTCACACACCCCCCTTCTCTCACTCCTTCACTCTCTCTGTCTCACTCACTCCCATCTCCCACCTTCTCTCGCTCCCTCACTCCCCCTTCTCTCTCACCCCTCCCTCCTTCACTCCCTACTTCTTTTTTTTCTCTCTCTCTCTCTCTCTCTCTCTTTCTCTTGCTCCCCGTCTCTCTCTCCCTCTCTTGCTCTCTCTCTCCCACTATCTTGCTCTCTCTCCCACTATCTTGCTCTCTCTCTCTCTCTCCCCCCCTCTTTTGCTGACTCTCTATCTCTCTCTCCCCCTCTCTTGCTATCGCTCTCTCTCTCTCTCTCTCTCTCTCTCTCTCTCTCTCTCTCTCTCTCTGTCTCTCGCTCTCATTTTTTGCCCTGTAGTCTTCCAAGAGTACAGGCAGGATGAATTTAAGGCCAGTGGGGGTGGAGGGGGGCTGGGAGATCCACACTGACTCACAACCACCCACAGTCCATCTTCTTTCCGATACACACACACACACACATACACACACACACACACACACACACAGATACACTGCTGTAAGTGTAATGGTGATTCATTTCTATTGTTCAGCAGCAGTGTGATATAATCACATTTTGACGGATGTGGATCTTTCTTCTTCAGCAGTGAGCAGACCTGGCTATGAGCACGTCTTCAGCGCAGACGCAGCCAGAACAGAAAGATAAACCAAACAACTTCATCAAAATAAGCCTCGAAAGAATTCAATAATTCAGCATCTGAATAATTGAATAATCAGCATCGGCTTGGCGTGGGCATGCACAGAAAAGCTACACGGTGCCAAAGCCGTCCAGCATCAGTCCAAGAAGCATTTTAGCACCGAGACGGACAGTTTTCTTTTTTTTCAGATAATGGTCACTAAAAGGATAAACCTTTGACCATCTAAATCTGACCAAAGAACACGCAGCATTCTCAAAAGCAGTGGTAGAGCTTTCAAGCACATAGGCACATGAATGGTTCTTGGCTCATGTGCACCAGTGGAGAGAAAAACTGTCGATGCAACAGAACATTTACATACTGGATTTTCTTTCAAATGTTCCTTCAAACACCTCAGTTACTAAAATAACCTTTGATGAATCATTTCATGAGGGACTTCTGAGTGGCCCTGCTGTCTAAGTGCTGACCATTTGAGAATGTAGGATCTATAGCTGAAGATACCACAGTCATCCAAAATATGACGGAAAGGTCAGCTTGGTGTTAAATGGTTAAATGGATGCCAATGCAAGCCAGTGTACACATCTGTTAGCTGATGTAATAGAGCTGGCTTTTAGGGTTCTCCTCAAAGCATGTTCTGCTGATTCCAAAGCTCCATTTCCAAAGTTGGGCAGGAAATTTATATCCTTTGAGTCATTTGTACCAGGAATACATCATCACCCAAAGTGGACAATGCAACATCCACCCACGGGTGACTGATGATCATTACTGTCAGCATCTAGATAGAATTGTGTCCGAGGGCCCAGAGTTGCGTAGCGGGCTAAGGTGCTACCACTATGATCCTGGGGTCGCTGATGCGAATCCAGGTTCATGCTGCAGCTGCGGTCCAGTGGGAGAGAAATTGGCTTGTTCTCCCTCAAGGGGTGGGTAGGTGGCGCTCCTCCCATGTCTCAGAATTGCGCTGCTGGTCAACGCGGGCGTCTGCTGTCCATTGTGTCAGATCCGGGGATCTGGTGTTCTCCTCCCAGTGCGATGGCTGCCCGGCAATGATAAAAATGGCGGCAGTTGGAAAAGAGGCGGTAGGCTCTTTTCGGCAGGCTATCGTCACATGACTTGGAGGAAACATGTGGACGATTTCTCCCCCCTACCGTCGAGAGAAGGGCATGTAATGTGGGAGGCTACTTAGATGGGTAATTGGCACATGTAAATATGTCCGAAACTGGACACAGCACCTCACTTTAGTTCTTTAAACTAAAGGGTGATGTCATAGAAGAACCACCTTTGGTGTGAGTGTGAAGAACCTTTGCTGGATGTAATGATTCTTTACCAATTGAAAGAGCAACACCACCGCTGTTAGTCGAGTGGCTGCAGTTAGTCATGACATAATCATGAACGGCTCATTTCACGGAAGGACGCTACCCAAACAGCATAACATAAGCTAAGTTAGGTGTCATTGATCATGGCAGACAGTAAAATATCTAAAGCACAGCATCATCTCCTCACGGACCGTGACCCGAGCAGGGATTGAACCTGTTACCCCAGGCCCTTGGAGAACATAACCATTAGCGTTATCGATTTATAAACATTCATATTACTCCTCAACATTTCTGCCATACTGCCCATCTTTACACTCAGCCCTGAATGATTTTTCCAACTGGAATTGAGAACCACCACTTGGTTCTTCTGTGCCACATCTCCACTCAACACCTTTCAGCACATTTGCTTTTGAAGAGTGAAGCTCAGCTGTGTTAAACATCCTTCAATTTTCAAAGCTGTAAAATCCATTATTGCTCATGGCTGAGTCCTTGTAGTGCCAGTCAATAGAATTGGCATCCTGATCAGTCTTAAACATCAAAGCCAGGAGGACCAGATAACAGATGTTCCTACTTCTGCAAGTCTGTGAAATTCTGTAGATGTTCACTTAGGTAACAGCCAGCACACATCGATCAACCACAGCATTAAAAGCACTGATAGGCGAAGTGAATAACACTGATCATCTGGTTGTAATGGTTTCTCATACACAGCTTTTGCTGGTAACTGGTCTTTGATGGTCAAGGTGAAAAACATACCATATACACCAAACAACCTCACATTATGACCACCCCCTTGTTTCTGCATTCACTGTCCATTTACCGTCTGTTTCTCTGGATACTTATTTATCTGCCTTTCACCTGATCTTCAATGGTCAGGACCCCAGAGGACCACCACAGAGCAGCTATTATGTGGGTGGTGGGTCGTTCTCAGCACTGCAGTCACACTGACCTGGTGGGGGATCAGACACAGCAGTGCTGCTGGAGTGTTTAAACCCCTCAGTGTCCACCAACCAGAACAGAGAACAGTCCACCAACCAGAAATATCCAGCCGACAGCGTCCTGTGGGCACTGATGAAGGACTAGAGGATGACCAACACAAACCACAATCATGGACTTAACGGATCTGGAACATCTTGGTGTCATGGAACATCTTGCGGACAGAGGTTCTTGTGGAATTCACGCATAGATGAGTCAGAGCTGTTTTGGCAGCCTAGACAAAAATAGGTGGGTGGTTTTAATGTTATGGCAGATCGCAGAATAATGTGAAAAGCTTCAGTCACATGGCCTCTAATACGATGTCTGAAGATGTGTATGAGGCCTGTATGACACCCTGCCACTTTCTGAAGGAAAGATCATACTGTGTTCTTTACTGACAGGTCAAGCCTATAATCACACACTTCGGGCCAATCTCTAGTTAATGGCACCATTTAATGGCTATTTAACCCAGAAAAAGAGCAACATGTGCACCCACTAACATAGTGTCACACAGTGTGTCTGACGTGATCGCTCAAAATAGCTGCATTCAGGCCTTTTCGAAAACGATGGCAGCATTACAGCACAACACAAATCCTTAGAGCACCCTGGAACCAAGTGCCACACCAAAGCACGACATGAATGGAGCTTTTCACATGCAAATGCCAACGCTGAAAACGAAGTGTTCATCCAGGCACGCTTAGCTGCCTCGCTTCAGACTCTGTGCGTGGTGGGCACACCTCACTGCAGGTGCAGCTCACATTTTCTTGAGTAACGAGCAGGGTGGAGCTAGAGCGCTTTGGATTCCTGGTGCGTTCTGCAAATGTTCTTCCACAATCAGGCCATCTGTGGATCTCAAAACCCAGATCGATGCCTCCTCGATTCGTCTGTCCTGCATCCTCAAACCCATGACTTGGAAATCGATGGAAGGCTGCATTGTTAAGGATTTATGCGCTTAGAGGAGTCGAGGAGAGAGGAGGCTTCACACTCGTGCACAGCCAATCCAAAATCTTTACATGTTGTAGCACGTGGAAGGAAACCGTGATGCAATTTCTGCCAGTTCAGCCTTATTTTAGTGGAATGATTACGGTTATAAAGAAAGATTTGTTTATAGGAAGATTATATTTCATGGGAAAGGATGATGGAATTTAATAAAATTGCTGAAGTGCCTGAATTTCAATAAAGCCTGCTTGTGTGAGAAGGATATAAGGCAAGTGGCATATAGGGGAGCAAATATAACTACACTTGAACCCCAAACTGTAAGTCCAACAATCAACTTACAGTGTAAAATCTTCATTAGAGCAATGCATTTCTATTTTGGCAAGAACCTGGTGATGCGATTGTGATACTGTGTGCAAGGTGACGTTGCATTTTTGTTCAATAAAATTAAACCATAGTACAACCATAGCAAGATACGAGTTGAGGCGATAACGTTTATAGTGAGTTTTAAAGTTTTTAAATAGCGTTCTGTTCCAATCCTGCTCTCAACTTCTCCCCTACTCTGCTCCCCTCCACCCCTCATTAGTGCTCTCGTACACACTATGGAGGGGGCATAAGAGTTTGAGAAGATCAAGGCTTGTCAGAGCAGATCAGAGGGACAGTGAAGGTGGAGCAGTTTGGAGATAAAGCCAGGTTGAGATGGTTTGGACATGTGTTGAGGAGGAACAGTGGATATCTCGGACAAAGAACGTTGGAGACGGAGCTGCCGGGCAGAAGGAGAAGAGGAAGACCTCAGAGAAGGTTTATGGATGTTGTGAAGGTGGACGTGGAGATGGTTGGTGTAACAGTGGAGGAGGCAGGGGATAGGGCAAGATGGAGGCAGATGATCCGCTGTGGTGACCCCTAAAGGAAGCAGCCGAATTTCAGAGACAAATTTCAGTATGTTTAATATCTCCCAGCCTGAATTTCACGATAAAGGGGACTAAAACACTGTACGCCAGTTGACTTTGGCATTTGACATTGTTTTTATAAAACTGTAAAAGTATTAAAACACATCATCATATGTGTAAATATTGAGAGTATATCATCTAAACGGTGGAATAAGGTTTGTTAATGGCCTCTAGAGGACACCAGAGATCCCAATCCATTGGACTGCATTTGGACAGTTTCCAAATATCAATTATAACCGTCCTGTTTAAAGGCTTTTGCTGGTAAAATGTTTCGTAGTTTTGGTTACGTTTTTGTGGCTAAACCATTAACAGTTAAGAAATACATCACAATAATAAATACATTTTTCATTTTCTTTCCTTCCAGTGACCCATTCGTGACACTTGGTGGCTGATTGACTCGCCCGGTTAGAGTTACTGTACTGTAATATACTCAGGTTTGCTGACCATGCATAAATAAGTCCTTCCCTTTAATTGCAGCCTCATGTATGAGCACTAGAATACGATGTAAATGGACTCTATAGCAGAAACAATGAGGATTAAATTTCTTATTGTTAGAGTTTATCTTTAGATCTGCCGATCTAATAATTCCATACAAGTCCATCAAGAACATTGGTGAGATGATCTTGTGCGGCATCCAATTCTGTTCACCCTAACTGGGCAACTCAACCCGTCGGTCACACATCAGGGCAATACAGAGAGACGACTTATTGTCACGTTTCTACCGTTCAGCATAAATATCATTTTAGGGGGCGTAGATGTGAAATTCGATCCTTTTTCCTACATCAGCTTTCTGTGTAGTTGTAAGTCAATGTCCAACTTTAACGCCTAACTTTGTCTCTACTTTCAGACAAGGATATCCTTTAATGACGTTCACACCCACTGGGCATAATCAGCATTATACATTCGTTTCAATGAGGGCAATAAGGATAAACTGCCCAAGACGGGTTTTGCCAAGATTTTATTACAGCAATTATATCGCGAAAAAGGTCTATAATGCATATGGTTACAAAGGCTGATTAAGGGATAAAATGTCCAAAAAAGATCTTTCATGCCTCTGTGCACTGAACACAGAGCTCCATAAAGTGTTTTGGACCAATGAAATCAGAAGGGGTGTGGGGGGGGTGTTACGGGTATCTGAAGCTGTGTGACGAGATTACAGCAGAGAAAAGCCTATATGATAGAATCAGCGCTCGCTTCAGTTATGAGTGTGCAGTCACGGGAGTGATTTTTGCTCCTTTTGCTCTCTATTGATTTTCTGACTTCTAATCCTTTGTGGTTCAAATGATTACATATATGTCCTCATGTGTTCTTTTTCAGCAGACTCGATATTGGCAATTAGACACCCAGAACCTCATTTACACCTCATATTTTTCTTCATAGTGCTGCTCATCTCAACATTAAAACCACCTGTTATATATTATATAGATCCCATTTGCTCCAATAAGGCACGGGCTGTGTTATCTGCTATTAGAGCACAGCCCGTGCATTTCGGCCTTCAACCCTCACATGAATCAATGAGCCTTGGACACCCATGACCCCTTCGCTGGTTCTGCGGGTGTCCTTCGCTGAAGAACTTTGGTAGCTACTGACCACTGCATACTGGGGACACATCACAATACCAGTCTGAAGTTTCCAGATGTTCTGACCCAGTCGTCTGGCCATCACAGATTGGTTTTTGTGAAAGAGTCTTAGGTTCTTACCCTTTTTAACACCCATTTCCTGCTTTCAGCACGTCGATTTCTGAAACGACTGGTCACTTGATGCCAGATATGTTGATTCCACCGCTTAACAGGTGTCACTGGAACCAGATAATCAGTGATATTCAGTGTTAATTGCCTGTCAGGGGTTGAAAAGTTGTGTCGGATCCGTAGAAAAGCAGTGCAATGACATGCAATGATAATGGTTTTATTATTTGCAAAATTGAGGCAAGAGTGTACACACAGAAAAGGCCACTTTGGTTCCATCAGTCGTCTCAGAGTTCTGAAGAAACTGCACTTATAGGATGTCTTCTCTTGAACTGCTATCATACAAATGTCGAAACTCAATACGAAATCTGCTTTATTATTATTGTTTAGTGAATCTGCAGTGAATCAGCTGTTAAAAAGCTTTGTTGTGGTACGACCCCATTGTCACATATCACTGAAAAGACTGACGTCTGTCGAATGTAAGCATAATGTCCAAATAACTGTAATCACAACACTCAACACAAATGAGCTGTTGTGGAAAGCAGTTCTGAGGCTGATTTTCTCAATACCAGCTTCCTAGAAACTAAGCAAATACGTAAAGAAGCCATTTCAATTGTTAGCTCCGTTTCAGATTCAGGTTCTATAATACCTGCATTTACAGGTGCAATAACATAACACATATATAAACCTTTACTGTCCAGTCTACTATCAGTCCTTCTGTCCTGATCACTCCGGTGCATCTCGGGGAATTTCAATATTGTGGAAAAATCCATTCATTTTTCAATATGGCTGAAACCCGAAATGCAGCAGCTCAAATGATTAGATCAATTACTATTCAAAGAGTATCAACCTTAAAAGAAAAACGCTTGAAATACATGAGACGAATATAAGACATGACAGGTGACCTTTCTGAAAGAAGAGTTGGAATCAGGCTGGAAAAGGTTATAAAACTATCTCTAAAGAATTTGGACTCCAACCAATCCACAGTCAGACAGACTGTGTACAAATGGAGGTAATTCAAGACCATTATTACCCTCCCCAGGAGTGCTCCACCTACAAAGATCACCCCGAGAGTAAGGCGTGTAATAATCCACGAGCTCACAAAGAAACCCACAGCAACTTCTAGGCAACTAAAGCGTTTTCTCATGTTGGCTAAAGTTAATGTTCATGAGTCCACCATCAGGGGAACACTGAAGAACAATGGTGTGCTTTGCATGTTTGCCAAAAAAGGACATGGTTGCCCATCTGCAGTTTGCTACAGATCAAAGGGACGAGCCAGAAAGCTACCGGAACAATGTTTTAAGGATGGATGAAGCCAGAATGGATCTTGTGGTTTTGCAAAAGGAGGTCACGACAGAGACTGAAAGCAAAGGTCCACATACTTTTGCCACCCACGAATACTGTACGTAATAGTGGATCCTTTTCTTCAATAAACAACAACAAACAAAGAAAAATGAGCATGTGTAATATTTATGTCTCATGAGTTTGTGTTGGTTCTCCTTATCTACTTTTAGAAAATCTGATGTCTAAAATCTGTCTATTCTAAAGGGTTCACAAACTTTCAAGCACCACTATGACCTCATTATTTGATGTGTTTTGATGTGTTTAACACGTGAACTCCCAGAGAAGTACCAGCTGTGTCTTTATCTCCCATAAACCTTGTGACAAGACCAATAGAAATGCTCCAAAATGACGTGAAATTCCATCTTCTTCCACTCTTTTTTTTCTCCCGTCGCCTAGAGCAGGTGATATTTCTGCCTTGCGGTCGATTCCAGGTTGATTCCGGACCCACTGCGACCCACAGGATGAAGTTAATAAGAAGATGGATGGATGAATATTAGGTACAAGGTCAGTCTGGGAGGAACATGATAGCCTTCAAAGACCCAAGGTCGTTTTGTGAACATGGTTGAATAACATCCTTTCTTTCGAGGCGAGTGCACAAAAGGGGACATCTGGTCATAAATTGGGGTCCCAGGGACCCCGAGGTTGACAAGGTTAGATAAACCTTCCTGGAGGGACAGAACTTGCCACATTGGCAGAAAAAAAAAGTTATAGAACAGCTGTTTCCTTCTGTTTCAGAGCAGAACCGACTGAGGCCTTTTGTAAATCAGATAACAGGGTTAACAGAGAGGCTCAGACTGTGGAGAGCAGACGAAGCGATGGGAGATGGATGTTTTGAGATCAGAGAGAGCGAGGTCTTCTGGAGGTGCTCTGGAAGCTTTGGATTTAATCATTTATCTCGGTTACATCAATTCCTTTAATCAATGCTTTAATTATTCTTGACTTTTTCTTTTTGCATCAGGAAACTACTTGTTGGACACATGTTTGAATGAATCTGGCAAAAGACAGAACTTCTTACGACGTCTGCAGCAAAGGTTTTCACTTTCACTCAAGAGTTTTTACAGCATCAATAAACATTCATTAGACAAATTGTGCCAAAGGAGTCACTTCTGGACATCCTGACCAATGAATCCATGTGTCGAGGCACCGTGGTCAGAACCAGAAACATTTTGTTGTCATGCATCACATGTCCAGAAGGTCTGGTGTCATGGTGGGAGGCCATTTTGTATGATGCCAGGTCACCTTTGGTCTTCATTACAGGCACTTTTGTCAGACCAACATTACATTAATGAGGTCCTGCAACCAACGGTTCTACCTTTTCTCAACTCAGGTGCTCTAATCCAACAGGACGACGCTCGTCCACACACTGCTGCCGTCTCAAGATCTCGTCTTGAAGACACAGATACTACACTGGGGTCAGTCTCATCTCCAGACCTGTCCCTCATTGAAATTGTGTGGGACGCTATTGGGCGCTCTATCAACACTCCACCCCTACCACACCATCTGCAGATCTGAGTGAGAACATTCAAGCTGAGAGAGAGAGAGAGAGAGAGAGAGAGAGAACAGAGAGAGAGAGAGAGAGAGACAGAGAGAGAGAGAGACAGAGAGAAAGAGAGAAACAGAGAGAGAAACAGACAGAGAGAGAGAGAGAGAGAGAGAGAGAGAAACAGAGAAAGGAGAAACAGAAACAGAGAGAGAAAAGAGACAGAGAGAGAGAAACAGAGAGACAGACAGAGAAAGAGAAACAGAGAAGAAGGAGAAACAGAGAGAGAAAAGAAAGGAGAAACAGAGACAGAGAGAAAGAGAGAGAGACAGAGAAAGAGAGAAACAGAGAGAGAAAAGGGAGAAACAGAGAGAGAAACAGAGAGAGAGAAAGCAGAGAGAAAGAGAGACAGAGAGAGAGAAACAGAGAGAATTTGCTGAATTACAGATTTTTGGACTACATCGTGCATTCGTCTTTTTATATTGAAATACACAATCCAGTCCCATTCTAACAACATTCAAAGGCCAGCTTGTCGTCCTTCTCTTTTCTTTTTATATCAGCGTTTAGTGAATTGTGAACATCAGCATCAGTATTCACGAAAGAAGAAACAACCGCCATCTTCAAACCATCAGCCCTAACCACACACACGACATTACTGGGGCACACTGGCACCACCCGCTTCCAGAGGCTAGAGCTGGAAAGCCGAACCTCTATTAGTAATCCAAGACATGTTGACAGAGATGCTGGAAAGAATTTTCCTGAGGTGTGATAGCAGGAGGCTAGCTAGTGTTGTATGCCTTGAACAAGACACTTAACCCCTAGTGGATACAGAGACGCTGGCACTGCACCACCAGCTCTTCAGCCCAACCAGCTCGGGAAAACGTCTAGTGACATTATTGTAAATAAGTTCGGCAGGACAGGAGAAAAAACTCAGCGAGGAAAGCCTTAAAAGCACAAATGCTCAATGATTTGAATCATTTTTAAACGCAAAAAAATGGCTTTAATACAATTAAAAATAACATTTCAAATGAAAAAATTCACAAATTAATTTCTGATTCCTGCTCAGAGCCCGGTTTTTCCTTTCATCCCCTCCAAAGTCGCGCGTACCCGTCATACGAGATCATGATAAATCGTTTTAGGAAGTAAAATGAAGACTAGCTTTCGAAAAGGCCGGGGAGACCAAGCAGAGCCAGTCTGTTATATAGCTTGACCCCACACTGGGATTCACATCGCCGCCACTGTATTCATCTCACTCCAACCCAGAAGTTCCTGCTAACAAATATGGTACTATTACAGGTCTTCAACCCTTAATGTTTTCCATTCATTCTGTTACTGAAACCTCTCTTCTACCTGCAGCTCTTAACAGCACTACTTTTCTACTTCGAAGGGTTAAAAGTCTTTATTTAATCACCTGGTGCCTTGTAACAGCGTGCGAGAAATAGCACCTCGCAACCGCACGGAGCACCTTAATGGAACACGACTCAAAAGTTCGGCAGCCCTGCTGCTAACACTGAAACGGCGGAGAAAAAAGCACCCAAAGAACCTATATGACTTGCAAATGGATCAAATCTATTTAGGAGATTTTTTCAGAGGGGTTTAAATCTATGACATAACAATTCTATATTGTAGAATAGCACTTTTCAAGACATTCGAGATTGCGTTAAACCCCACGCCTTACTGGGAGACGCTGCTTCTGTATGTTCTGTACATTTATTGATTCTGCTAACCTAAAATCAGTCTGGATTCAGAGAGCCTTATGTGTGCTATATATCTAGAACCTTTAAAAGCAGTTTTATACCAAATACTGAAAAATCATATTATGCATATGCATACAATGTGCACATGATACGAGCATCATATAATAGAAATTAGACTTTAGAAATAGATAACCTTGTGTACAAATGCATGGGTAAATAGGTCTGTCTCTAATTCCATGGTTCGTTTTTTATACAATTTATTATCGATTCTACTTTCTGAAAAGGCGATTTGAATCAATCCAACCCTGAAGAACCGGCGCAGGTTACAGCTCAACCTAACTAATATAATCAGTGAATTAATTCTAACATATCTCAACCTTCAGACCAACTCTCCATGATGCACTGACACATTCTGACACTGATATCATGACTCATTTTCTATTTTCCCCTGTTTTCCCCTCATCTCGTCCACCAATCGGTCAGATTACACGCCGGCTCCCCAGGGTGACCGCTGACACCGGCGATGGTGGAGCGCCTGACACCAGCTTCCAGAAATCGTGAAGAAAAACAGCATTAACCGCGTGCTGGGCATGGAGAAAATAGGTCAGTCATATGAATCGGCATCTACACGCAGAAATCTCATTCGTGGAGGAACGAGGAGCTGGAGACGGAACCCAGCTGCCTCTGCTGTGCTTAAACAGATCCCAGCGAAACGTCTGATGGCCACTGTACAGAGGCGTATGGGAGCGCCATGGACGGTTGTTTTTCACGCAAAGCAGCAGGCCAGAGATGGCAATAGACCTCTATGTATTCTATCACACACACACAGCTTGTCCAGGGAGGGACAAAGAGCTGACAAACTCCAGATGCTCTGGGAAGTGTATGTCCTGAAGGGTTTGTGCTGAGATTTGTCCTGGTACAGCGTTTTCGATATGCAAGGCAGCGCGCCGATTTGATTCGGCTGGCCTTGCAGAAGTGAAAACTTTAGCAATTTCAGGACTGTGTGAAGATCAACTGCTAAATTAACCAATGAACTTTTACTTAAAGGGATAACTCAGCAAAAAATCCCATTCATACGGTTCTTCCTGACCGCAATGTAGTGCGTCAGCCAAGACATTTGAATGGCAAACCATTGTAGCTTAGAGTATCATCAGGGATTCGGGCCACTCAGTCAGTTGTTCTCCAAATCAACATTTCTGTAATTCAGAAAAACGCAAGACCATCACACCACGCTGTTTAGTGATTTGGACACAAATGAATTGGACTTCTGTATTTTAGCATGAGACATCCACACTGCAGGTGCACACATACAGTGGACAGTGACACACATCCCCAGAGCAGTGGGCAGCCTCTTCTTTTCAACACCAGGGAGTTGAGAGGGTTGATGGCATTGCTCAAGGTTCCAGCAGTTGCCTAACCTGGGTATCAAAGCCACAACCATGTCATTAATAACCCAGTGCAGAGCACAAACACTGTCCCCCACCACCAGAAATGATGCCATGATTCCCACATTTGAAATTTGCAGGGTCAACACAAGCAGATGCAAGGTCTAATGGACAATGGTATGTCCACTGCAGGTAAATAATTCATTTTTTTTTTCTAGAATTCTAATTTCAGATAACAGCTATGAAATGTGTACTAGAAATGATATCCGACCCCAGATCTCTACAGCCGTTTAAGTTCATCTTTGTGCCAGAACCTCATCTCTTTAATGTAATTCTACCACTGATTTACATAAAGCCTGGCTCGGTCTTCTCTATAATGACATTTTCATTTTCAAAAAGTCCAATTAATTATGTCTACAACTATTCTTACTAGTAGAAAGTCTAATTCTAGATATTCACAAAATTAATACTAATTCTACTCGTAAAAGTAGATTGTTCTTACTACTCAAAAACGATTATACACATATTATATCTTGAATGCATATTAGAACGGGGAGGGGGGCTATATTTGATAATATCTAAATATTTATGTGGACTTCGGTTTGTTACTGGTCAGAATTACAATGTGATTATCTGTAATGTCAAATTTACTACAATTATACACATAATTATAGATATCTTTATATTTGACCTTCTACTAGTAAAACGTATGTTTATCTTGTATTTGTAACTTTAATTAAGAAATATTTAATATGGCAATTTTGCAGTAAAACGATGCGTTAGGAGCAGCGTTTAATTTCATTATGGATTTTCTTACAATGACAAGGCACTACATTCCACTCTAATTACTGGTCACAATGAGACAATATGTAAATAAATGATAACACACGACTAATAAACATTTAATTAAGGATATGTCATCTTGGCAATATGACTGGCAGCATAGGTCTGCATATCTGATGTCATAAGTAGTAAAAACGTCGTTTTTGAAGTCTAAAATCAAATTTAGGCTAGAAACCTTGTACTTTGCGTTATGCGTCCCTTTCTTCTTCATCTTCTTCTGTTTGTTCTAATTCTGTATATTAGCACTGTGGGTGGAGATCTGGATCCAAACCGAAGACCTGAAATGTCCAGGCATATGAAGCAATAAACCGATGCGAGATATGAGCGTGATCTTAATGACAACTAGCTGTTTTGACCGTCGTGCATTTTAAATGTAGTGAAGTGTATCAAGTAACGGATGCTGCACCAACCGGTTTCATCAATTAGCCTAAATCGTAACACACTTACCTCGAATTATACTCAAGTAATGTCAAGTAGACATGCGTATGCGGTCTCTGACACCGTATGACTCCCTATAATCTATAGTATAATCAAATGAATAATTCGTTTTTATTAGTCTCTTTCATGTGCCACATGATTCTGCCTGTGATTTGCCTTCATTTATGAATTCCCTTTGTACTAATCTCTGTTTGTATTTGCACTTAATTATAGGCTATTCAAACACAACACTGCCAAGTAATTAACTCGGTACACCAGGCTGAAAGATTATATCATATATTTACAGTAAATAATGCCGGCGTACAGCGAATGAAACCGAGACGCCGTGGTCCAACAGACTTGCTCTAAGAGACTAGACTGGACGAGGCTGGCGAGCGAACTGACGATGCCAGAAACGAGGAAAATGGGTTTTCCCACTGGGCGATAACAGTGTTGTTGCTGTCAAACGAAAACAGTTATCTTTATAAATTATTCCTGGGAAGAATAAAAGCTCCAGTAGTTGATAACGAGACAATATGTCCAGATGTTTAGTAGGCGCTTCTAATGAATGCATTCGACTACTTTATACTGCACCATTACTGACACAGATGTGCAAATACACACAAGTAGTGCAAGTGTGTAGGAAAGCAGCTCTTCAGGAGCAGGGTTGGTGACCCTTGTTGTAAGACGTACTGCCAATAGAATATGACTGACAAACCATGAACCTGCAGCACCGTGCCTAATGCCAGACATGGGTTAGAGGGGTATAAAGCCCCCCAGCATTGAGCTGTGAGGGGAACTGTGTTCTGGAACGATGGAGCTCAGTAGCACCTTTGGAATGAGTTAGGAAGTTGGGGGATGAGTTGAGCTGGTGAACGTCCTCACTAATACTCTTGTCAATGAATGCAATCAAAACCTCACAGCAATTCCCTGAACAGCAGAGACATTCAGTGTATGTGTAAATTACATTAGCATCAGGGAAAATGAGCTGTAGGGCTCTGTAATGCTGAAGTGACAAAGATAGATAGACAGACAGACAGATAGATAGATAGATAGATAGATAGATAGATAGATAGATAGATAGATAGATAGAAACAGATAGATAGATATAGATGAATGAATGGAGTAGATAGATAGATAGATAGATAGAAATAGAGACAGATCGATTGATGCGACAGGAACAGACAGAATGAACCAGTCAGGGCAGATGAATAGATGAATAGATAGATAGATGAATGTAGATATAGATAGATGAATAGATGAATAGATGAATGAATGAAATAAGAGACAGATCGATTGATGAAACAGACAGACAGACAGACAGACAGACAGATGAATAGATAGATGAATGAATATAGATAGATAGATAGATAGATGAATGAATGAATAGATAGATAAAACAGAGAGAGATAGCTTTCGATGGGCGACAGACAGACAGACAGACAGACAGACAGACAGACAGTTGAACCAGATAGATAGATAGATAGATGAATATGGAGATAGAAACAGAGAGAGAGATAGCTCGATCGACAGACAGACGAACTTGAACCAGACAGACGAACAGACAGACAGATAGATAGATAGATAGATAGATGGATGAATGGATGGATGGATGGATGGATGGATGGATGGATGGATGAAGGATCGGTCGATGGACGGACGGACGGACGGACGGACGGACGGATGGATGGATGGATGGATGGATGGATGGATGGATGGATGGATGGATGGATGGATGGATGGATAGATAGATGGATGAGACGGGGAGGATGGCTGGGTCGTTGGACGGACAGACGGACGGACCGGATGGAGTGGATGGATGGATGGATGGATGGATGGATGGATGGATGGATGGATGGATGGATGGATGGATGGATGGATGGACGGACGGACGGACGGACGGACGGATGGATGGATGGATGGATGGATGGATGGATGGATGGATGGATGGATGGATGGACGGACGGACGGACGGACGGACGGACGGGACGGATGGATAGATAGATAGATAGATAGATAGATAGATAGATAGATAGATAGATAGATAGAAACAGAGATAGCTACGTCGATGAACCAGACAATGAACAGACAGACAGATGAATGAATATAGATAGAGATAGATAGATGAATAGATGAATAGATGAATGAATAGATAAAACAGAGAGATAGCTCGATCGACAGACGAACAGAAGACAGACAGACAGACAGACAGATAGATAGATAGATAGATAGATAGATAGATAGATAGATAGATAGATAGATAGATAGATAGATAGATAGATAGATAGATAGAAACAGAGAGAGATAGCTCGATCGATAGACAGACAGACAGACAGACAGATAGATAGATAGATAGATAGATAGATAGATAGATAGATAGATAGAATATCCACACATAATCCACACATAACACATTATTAATGCAACATGCAAACAAGAGCTCATTCGTTCAATATCTTCTTTCGACAAAGAAATCTTCCAGTAACAACAGAACTTCCACAGATCTCTGGGAGCTACACCACCTACTCCCCAGATCAGCATGCCGTACATCAACCTCAGGTAGATCCAAAGCCTTCCACAGTGATCCAAAACATCGCCCTGAAACCCTGAGTTCCAGAGTTTGGCATTGTTCAAGGCTGCTGATTACACTGTATGGGGTCTCAGCTGCATTCAGCCAGCAAGGAAATCCAACACTGATCGATGCCGAAGCTAGCAGGTGAGTTAACCCACCAGGTCCCCTATGTGAGTCAGCCTTGATCAAAGCAGAGCTGCAAGCCCTTTGAAGCCTGGGAAAAAAAGGTCAAGCTATGAGCTTATCGCTGCCATAGGGTGGCTAAACAACAGGAGCCGTGTGTAGTCTGCACCTTGTTTACCTCCCACATTATGCTGAGGGATGCCAGTGCATTTGGATGCATTTCACTCCGGCTTTCAGGCCCTCATTACTCTCCATCAGGGCTTGTTAAAACACCACAGGCGATGCCTCCTGAAGGGACGTGTCCAACACAGGGGTTCTCGTGACAAACCTATGGACGACGAACTGAAGGGCAAAGTCTTTTAAAGTTGTTTAAAGGCATTTGGACGCTCTGTCAACACTCCACCCCTACCGCACCATCTGCAGAACTGAGTGAGAACATTCAAGCTGCATGGGATGGATCATCACAGGACACCATTAGGAACCTCTACACCTCCATGCAGAGACGCCTGACCTTGCCTTAAACCTGACGCTGTACTGAGAACCCGACCCAGTACTGATCAAATAAATACTGATCTTATCAGTCGCAATTTATCATCATTTATTGTTCCTGTCAATCCTCATCTTCCTTCCCAATAGCACTGCAATCCCACACTTCCTTCTGGGTGCAACTATTTGTATTTTTGGATGATTGTATAAACTCTTCACAGCAAACAAACAAACAAACCTGCTCGGACACTAGAATCACAGAGGATACATTTAGTTTTAATGTTAAACTGTAAAAACGATCCACAAAGCAGACTTGAAACTGTTGTGTTGCCTTCTGAGAACTCAATCACAGCTGCAGGTTAGGGACACAGTCCAGTAACTGCACCCAGAGGACACCAGAAGGTGCTCTGCTCAAAACCCAGCGGTAAAAACAAAGGATCAGCACAGGACTGAGCATAGCATTGAGCAACACCGCCGATACCAGCTCCATAAAAACATGTTTTTAATCCACAGGACCGGACCACTGGACGTCCCTAATAAACCAGAAATATATCAAAAGCTGATTATAAATAATACATCAATGCAACCATTACATCAGCTTTATTCAAAGGCTTACAGCTAATCAAAGCACAGTATAAGAAACGCACATCTGATGCTCAAACTGTAGATGCTGCAGTTATTGCTGGTGATCATAAAAGTCTTGCTTTTTGTCCTTTTTTTACACATAAAAAGGTGAGAGATGCATAATAAAGCCTGTCAGTACTGAATGCAAACGTAAGTGATTATGCGACGACCACATTTAACTAATAATTACACAACGAGCACCGAATGTACACTAAAGCGACAGCCACAACTTTTAAAGACCTGCTCGTGTTAAGACGAGACTTTCCTTCAAACTCGTCAAACTTTTGCAGCAGCAGTGAGAAGTAAACTCCATCTCAAATGTCTGAAGTTGAGGGAATAATCCTGTCAAGAAGGACTAAAAAGCCGTTTACCTGACAAACCGCTGACAGCTGCATAAAAAGTGAAAAGTCTATTATGGTGACATTTAAAAAAAAAAAAAAAGAAAAAAAGTGAAAAACAATAGACATTAGTCACGGCAGGAGATAAGAGAGCGCGAGAACACTTTAATCATTAGAAATCCCCAAGCGCTCTCCAGGAGCATTACATCGCACACCTTAATGCAACTAATCAAACATTATCACGGCCAATTAACAGAATTTCCCGTTGTGCTGAAGATATGCTGTGATTTTAATGTCAGCTCTGGTCAGTTTAATACATGAAAAAGCTTTTTGTTGGTTCACCGCTGAAAAACCACTGCCATCCAAGCCTGCCATCTGTTATTAAATTCCATTGTGCAAAAGAGGAAAAGTCTGGAAAGCTTCCGACCACACAAGAAGGCACTGAGCTCACACTGGTTATTATCTGATGAGCTTTCAGATGACTATTGTAATGCTGGCAGGTCCACTCTTCACGTTACAGTACCAGAGACACAGTGCTGGCGAAATTCATGTTAACCCAGATTATGAAGAACTGCATTTCGGAATTATGGGATGGATAAAGCAGGCAGACATCAAGCTTCTGGAATGGTCTTTCCAACGTCCTGATCTCAACTCTATATTAAATAAGTGGGCTGTGCTGAAAAACCAGCTTAACTGAACTCTACACTGGCATGGGATGTCACGGGATATCAGTATGTGAACGGGTTATGATGTTACGTCAGGGGACGGCTTGGGAACGCCCACACCTCTTTAAGATGTGAGTGAGGCTGAACACCGGCCAGAGCATGTATGTCAAGACAACAGGAAGTTCAAGCAAGACGTGACAGAGGAATGCGTGATAGATGGAACATTCCATTTCTGAAGCTGTGGAGGCATAATGAATACATCATAGAAGGCATTACCAGCCTCAGTGGACAGTGCAGTGGTCATCCACAAATGCTTGACGATCAGAGGCGGTTGTGTCTGGCTAAAACTGTCCATGCAGACGTGCAAATGAACATCGCCATCAGTACAGTGCAGCATTCTTTGGCTTCAGTGAGATATGGAAGCAGGAGACCCACCAGAGTGCCTCTGTTGACACCACCGCACCGGACACAGCTTGTGATGTGTGCGTATGTGTGCATGTGTGTGTGTGTGTGTGTGTGTGGTGTAGTCCACTCACAGAACCATCTTGCTGTCACGCGCGGCTTCATGCCACACACTCATAACCATAACTTCCCATTTTCATTCCGATACATGTTTATTCTGTGTATTGAATATATATTTGAGTTATTCAATTAGGGACAAATAATGAGTTGAACAAGGACGCTCATCCAGTCCCATCAATTATATTTAGAGCCCTGTTCACAATAACACCACCCTGCCAAGCTAATTAGGGGTTTATAATTACAACAGTGCAATTACTCTTCAATAATGGAAAAAGAACAGAATTCCTGGCTCCTCGTGCTTTCCAGAGTGGAAGTACACGAGCTGGAACAATGAATTTGAGGAGAAGCATGTATTTGCAGAGGTTTCGGTTCCTCTGTAATGCAAAAGCAGGCTGAAAGGGAAATAAAAGCAGCCCGCTGATTACCCCCACCAATTTCATCAGCGCAGCTAATCTGAGCCAATCATCATTATGAACCAAATCTGACGCGTGAGCAACCTTTCAAGCCAATTACCTCTGATGAGATCGGGGAGGATTATGACAGATCATACTGTCAATTACACCTGTTTTACCGTTTCGTCTGACTGATTAAGCCACTAAGTGGCTTTGGGCCCGTTTCCAGTACCAGTTTTTAAATGATCCAATGCAGCACTTAAGTGTACAAAAATACTCCTTACTCTGACGACGTTCTGCCACAGGGTCTGCTTAAGGCCCTCAGTGGTGGGTCCCGGTACGGCAAGCATACAGCATCAGTCAAATTAGAGGCACACACACACACACACACACACACACATACACACACACACACACTAAAGGGTAAAAATGGATAACCACCATTATCCATTCATACTTGTGTCACAGATAATGCAAAATTGTATTTCCTCTCTATTTCATTTCATTTCTATTATACATTCTATGCCCATGTATGTGCTCTCCGGTGTCGACCAGAGGAGGACGGGTTCCTCTCAAGGTTTCTTCCTCCTCGCCTGAGGGAGTTTTTCCTTGCCACTGTTTTGCCCGCTGGCTGCTCATTTATGAATGAGCTCTGATTGATTGACCGATTAAAATCCACATTTCCAAATTAACGCTATTTTTCCCTACGATTTGCGTGAAATCAGAGCTCGTTATTCCAGTGAAATTAGAAATGTTTCCCCATATTTTTACAACAAAACTCTTCCATAACCTGCACATTTAAAAACATGTTCTCCAGTCATGGAAATGAGACAACTGCTTAAAAACTATCTGCGCGTGAGAGGGCATATTTCAGGCACTGAGGCTCTATTTATTGCAGTCGGTAGGGCTGCACTGTCGTGTGGACAGACGCGCTGACAGCGTCTCACGGTGTTTAACATTATAAATAGAAATGTGAGTCACTGCTCAGTTATACAAAACACAAAGAGATCTGAATCCGGCGGAAGTGATTTGCATATAGTAGCAGGTATTGAAAAGTACCCGCAGTAACCGTGTGGAATATTAAAAGACCCTCCTTGTCTGTATGTTAAAATGTCCAGGACGAGCCTGTGGAAGCGTTTTCCTAAAAAGAGCAGGGACGTTTTTGGATACCAGTACCACCTCTGAACGCCATTTTTATAGACATGCACTGATATGGAGACGTATCATATTTCATAATGGTATCATAACTGTATCATAAACACAATAAATTAATGGTTTGCTTTTATTAGAAGACTGATGTCTCTGTCCACTGACACCCCATTACAAATGTCTCATTTGCGCACGATATTGTCCAAATATTCTACTCATTTCCTTTAAATATGAGTGTAATTGTTTCATTTTTATTTAAATACACTCAGCATATCCAAGGCTGGATTAATAATAATGATCTGCCACTAACAGAAATGTCATGTAAAATAAGAACAGTGGGAATTAGACAGGACGCATGATTTCATCCCGTGATGAGTCTGTTACGCGTGCACACGCGATGACCACGCTGAAACGCTTCCCACAGTATCAACTGCGGTCAGTCAAACGGTTCGTTTGCAGTGTAGCGGTCCTCATGTTCAAGCTGTACAACGGAGAACGGGAGGAAGGTTCTTACATCCCACACGCAGATTTGAGCTGTGGTACATGTCCAGTGTGCTTCGAAAGGTCCACATAAGCTGGACTCTCTTCTCATTAAAGTCATAATCACGTTATGGCTGTAATAACCTTCTCATCGTGCCCTTTTGTTTCAACGTGCGGAGTTAACTCGGAAAGGTCACACACACACACACACACACACACACACACGCAAACCCCACTGCATGAAGTTTATCTCACGGATGAATGAGACCCAGTTGCTGTCCCATCCCTTCCAATGAGTCCATAATGAACAACCAGGGAGGCATATAATGTCCCCCCTGCAGTTCATTAGAGTGTGGATCTTACAAAAGGGCTGTAAAACGTCACTAAAATTGGCTTTTGAAATACTGAGATTACGGTGGCCTACAATATGCAAATGAGCCTTCTAACTGGTCGCTACACTGCGAGGGTCCTGGACACAGGGTAGATAATCCAATGGTGTTTGAGGAATACATCTCAACGTATATGCAGTCGAGTCACATTCTCATGACCACCTCCTTGTTCCTACACTTCGTACACATTGGAATATTCCGCTGACCCTGACACTTTAATATTTAATATTCCACATAATCCACCACTATCCCATATTTAAAATTCCACGGACACTTCGACAGACCGTAGTTCATCTGTAGTTTCTCTGCATGCTTGATCACGCTGCTCTTCAGTGGTCAGGACCCCACAGGACCACCACAGGGCAGGTATACACTGCGGTCACACTCACATTGTGGTGAGCCAATAGAATAGGACTCTCTGGAGCAGATAAACATTAATGTGTTAATGTAATATTTATATGACCATATGATGCTCCCTGCACTAAGTTGGTGAAGACAAGCACATGCTTCCTCTTATACGTGAAGCTACCATCTCTTTTCGAACTGCCACCATTGCATCACTGCTGGACATCCAAAAAGCCCTGGGTCCCCAGCTAGCTCAGAATGCAACAGCAGACGTCTGGGCTGACCAGCATCTTACTGGGAGACGTGGGGATAGAGAGAGGACTGTGTCCTATTTTGTCCTCTGAGTCTCCGGCTGCAGATGGGATTCAAACCTGCGATCCTGGATCCTAGTGTTAGTGCATGAGCAGCTTTCTCATCACCTGGTTACCAAAGTGCCTTTAGACACATTGATCAGACTACTGGAAAAAAAAATCGGTTTCAGCCAATAGGATTTCAGAATCTACACTAATGTAAAAAGACAATGCAGCCAAAAGCAGCTTTGTACACTCTCTACGACGAGTCTGGATGTACAGGATTAGAGTCCCCCCCCCGTCATGTGCTAATAAGACACAAATTATTCACTCGCACGTGTGAAAACAGCCGGGTAAAATATTACCACGCTGTTTGAGGCTAGACCTTGTCTTGAGCACAGAGGTCTGGTGCATACATAATTCATATTTCCTGGATATTTTTCAGCACATTATTCTATTACGCCTGGAAAAAGACAGTCTGCAGGAAAAGAAATTGGCCCCAAAACTTCGCTGTGTTTTAATCAGTGATACAAACGAGAAAACGCTGTGTGTAAAAAGTAACGGCTTCTGCTGGAGTGTTGGTTTTGGCAGCGTTCAGACAGGATAAGCACCAACACTGCGTGGCTTTAACCGTCCGTCCCTCAGGGCTCATTCGCCTCAAAACGCCTCGTCTGAGATTTTGATTAATTATTTCTCACTCGTAGCTTTGAATCAGGCAGAGAAGAACCTTTTAATCCACACTAAGAACTATTTTCCTGAGTTCTGTATGAATTAGTCTCGTCCCAAAAACTACACACCATCTGGTTTTAGTGCCGAAGGAACCAGAAGGACAGTTCAGATCACACTAAAGTCCTTACACTGCCAACCTGTTGGTCACCACGTTGATTTTAAAGTCCTATTTCTTGGCTTATAAAGCACAGCACGGTCCTGCACCAGCAATGCATATGGTTTATGAACCAGGAAGGTCTCTGAGATCCTCCAGCGCCTCTCTGTTAGTTGCTCCTCTAAGTAGGACAAGAAGTTTTGGTGATTCTGCTTCCAGCCGTTACGCTCCAAACCACTGGAACAGACTTCCAGTGGAGCTGAGAGCAGCTGAAAACACAGACACAAAGTTAAACACCTACTTATTTAGTCTGGCTTCCATGTAGTGTTTCATAAATATTTTATGGTCAATAATGTTTTTAATTAATTCTATTTATTTTTTATTATTTTATATTAATTTTAATTCTACACGGTTACATTTACATAATCCTGATTCATTTTTAATCTCTAATTCTTGTTGCTTGTTTCTTTTTTAATCTACAATTTTAGTTGCAGTGCTTTGATCCGTCAATCACTTGTGAAGAACTTTGATCCGCCAATCACTTGTGAAGAACTTTGAATCCCAATTTGATTTGGTCTGAAAATGCTACATAAAGTTGTGATTGATTAATCAATTGATTGATTGATTGATTATTTGGACAAAAGTATAGGGACACCTGCTTATGCATTGTTTCATATGAAATCCAGGCTATTAAAAAAGAGTTCAAACATATTTAGTGTAGATTAGTGCAGTCGGTTTGGGTCAGTTTAAAGACACAGCAGGACAAAAGAATGTCCACATTTAACGCATTTAATGTGTAGCATTGAACACACACACACACACACACACACACACACACACACACACACACACACACACACACACACACACTAGTGACTTGGGGCAGCATGTGCAGAAAAGTTCTAGGCAGCACCCAGGGAGTAATTGGGGGGTAGATATCTTGCTCAAGGGCACCTCAGCAGTGAGAGTTGAAGGAGAAGAAAGTGCTGTTCTGCTACTCCTCCCACCTCTACTACTGGCCTGTCCAGGACTTTGAACCAGTGACCTTCTGTCCCCAGGCTTGTTCCTCAAACCTTTATGCCACTGCTACTGAGGGGGGCCTTAAGCTTTACTTTTATTATTGATTGTTTTACAAATACATTTTTCAGCCCGTATCCCGCTCTGTTTATATCCCGATATAGATATAAATATTGATATATCGCTCAGCCCGTATCCCGCTCCGTTTATATCCCGATATAGATATAAACATCAATATATCGCTCAGCCCGTATCCCGCACTTTATATTCGATACAGATATAAATATCAATATTTTGCCCAGCCCTACCATATATTAATTCCACAATTTTAAATGTCAATTTTCCTACAAATTATTACAAAATGATTGGCCCAGGTTCATCCATTTCCAATGCTTTCTGGAGTCACAAGAAAACGAGGAGCCATTCTCAGAGGTTTTTAAGCCCTGCAGGCTGTAAGTTGAAACAATCATGTGACAAAATGAACCAATCATTCAAGCCCTTACATGGTGCCAGGACTGGACAGCAGACTGAATCAGAGTCATCTTAAAAAAACATTAGAACAACCATTTCAGGAGCACCAGATATCGGTTCTCTGGATCACTCCCAGGCTCAATCAGCTTCCACAGATCAAACGTACTGAACTCTCACTGCAAGCATTCCTGGGTCCAGAAAAAATGCTAATTTTCATCTCAATATTCTTCTGATATCACAGTACCATGTTCTAGGTGCTTCTATATTCAGGTTCTCATCCATTTTTCTGGCTGATGATGCAAACATTTAAATTAGTGGTTCTCAGTGCTGGTCCTGGAGTACCACCAGGATGCCTGGTGTAGGATTTTCCCACATTCCAGCAGTGAATAACACAAATACACACCCTATCCATGAAGCCTGAGCAGTTGGGGAGTTGAGTGCATTGCTCAAGGGCACTTCAGTCATGTCCAGCCAGTTCTGGGAATCAAACGGGACAACCGTTCAGTCACATGGCTGGTTCCCAAACAGGCCACAGCTGCCCAGCCTAATTGATGAGCCTTTGCTGTGATGAGCTGAGCTGAGTCTGTTACAGCAGGCAAACTCTAAAACCAGCAGTGTCTCGAATATGTAAGTATATAATGCAAATCTCAAACTACAGCTGAGAAACTCTAACAATATAGTCGGGTGTGGATAAGACAGACTCGGGCAGTGTCTTAGCAGACACGTTCTTATGATGTTTAATCCATGAAACCAGCACTGGAGCCACAAAGAAAAGCAGATTTTTGGGTATCCACAAAAATCAGGCAGAAAACTCCACCCACAGATTACGACAAATTCCACCCTCAGGAAAACAAGTTTCACCTCGGAAAGTACAAATTATAGAGATGCATGGCTTAACTTACAAACCCCCTTAAACGAATTCATGAAAGAGGTTCACAGAAACCTGTTTTGCCTAAACGTTCACCGTCATAATTTAGCCTGTGACTAATGGCTTTGGTGTATTTGTATGTGTAGAGCTGTTTACAGACAGTGTCCTGAAACCACTATTACTGTTAATTGATTATATGCTTTGCTTCCATTAACCTTAAGAATCCTACAAATTTTGCAGGATGTTTTCATACCTCAATGTACTTTAATTCACCAACAAGCATATTTATAGGAGACAGTGACACTTATATTGTTATTTTCACAAGATCCGACTCAAATGTGTCTTCACTTGATGCAAAGGTTAAGATAATTTTTGTGGGTTTTATATTTTTTGGCTTATAAGAATTAAACATACTTTATGTCTCAGAAATACTGTTGAATTATCTTGATGAGCTATTTGTACTGATTAAACTGACAAAGTACTTGATTTGTCCGAATAAAAAAAATAAATAAATAAATAAATAAAAAAAAAAATCCTTTATTATTTTATCCGTTTTTAGGACTTTTATTCTGAAATGTGGGGCAAAAAAATACCATGTGGGCAAGGACAGAGGGAAACATCCACCCACTTCTTTTTTTTCCTTTATAACCCAACATCTGGGTCAGTGATGCCATTGGCCCCACCCCCTTCACATGGATAGAGCAGTAACATGCACTGGAACTCACCTGGCTGTTTTCTGAGCTGGATTCTTCTAGACTGATTATTCATCACATAACTATGAACCCCCCGTTTGTTATGATATGTGTAAGTCTGTAGGTCACTCTTATCCTGAGTTATGAAGCCAAGAAAATTGCCTTCAAAGTGCAGATCTCAGGTTCTAGGAGTTAAAGTGCCCATATTCCTCAATTCTATTATCTATTCTACTGTGGGCTCATAAACCTATTTTATCCCTTTGAACTGAACACACTGAAAAGAGTTTATCCTACTTTTGTCTCCACTGTCCACGGAAAACTTTCTACTAGATTTTGGAGCCTTGCTGTGAGGATCTGATTGCATTCATTGACAAGAGCACCCCATCTCATCCCAAAAGTCTTGATGGAGCTGCATCAATCCAGAGAACTCCACTACTCCAATGCTGGGGGGCTTCATACCCCTTTAGCCCACATCTGACATTATGCATGGTGCCAGTACGTGCATGTTTATCTGATCCAGAGAGTCCTATTCTTTTGGCAGGGGAGTCCACAAACATTTGGACATGCAGTGTATCATCCAGTGTAACACTTGGGCTCATTGCACGTCTGTGTCAGCGTTGGAGGCAACTTAAAGTAGCTGAATGCATTGATTAGAAGGGGTGTCCACAAATATTTGGACATGCAGACTACAGCCTACTCAAACACAGTGTAAGTCAAAGGTAAATGTAATTCGGCTCATTATTAACTGATTAATCACATTAGCCAGAAGAACAGAACCCAAACAGAACCCGACCCAGACACTGAAGGGTTAAAGCGCAGTGCAGCGGCAGTGATGGAGAATTAAACAGCAGGATCGCTGCCCTGTACTTTAGGAGAGTGAGCCCAGTGTCTCCTGTCTCTGCTCACACGTCGTAATAACACACTGCAGCGGAGGATGACCAGCAAACAAATCACAGCTCCACTACCGACCAGTGCAATTTCACACACTTCATTTACTCTCAATGAGTCACTGATTAGAATAGCAGAGTAAGACAAAGTGAAACAGTGAGAGAGAGAGAGAAAGAGAGAGAGAGAGGGAGAGAGACAGAGAGAGAGAGAGAGAGAGAAAGAGAGAGAGAGAGAGAGGGAGAGAGAGAGAGAGATTTAGAGACAGAGAAAAAGGACAGATTCTGACAAATGTTCATACACACAATACGGACAAAAGTATTGGGACACATGCTCATTCACTGCTCAAGGGCAAAATCAAGGGTATTCACTCCTACAACCCAAGAGCTGCACTCACTGTTACGTGCCGTTTTCTAGGCTTCATATCTCAGGATCACAGTAACCTACAGACACGATACACAGATCATAACCAACTTCATCTAATCTAATCACCATCAGCCAGGAAATCAGCTCAGAAAACGTTCTTATTTTTGATTTGTGTAAAGCTGCTCTGTGTTAAAAACCAATATATCAACACATTTTGATTTGATTTGATTTGATGCTCAACCTGCATGCAGACTCCGACTGATCAGCATGAGGGGGCGGGGCTAATGACATCACTGACGCAGATATTGGGCTACAGAGGAAAACTAGAAGGGAGATGCTGTATGTTCTCTTTCTTTGCTCACACTGTTCAAATTTCAGAATAAAAGTCATGAAAAGGGACAATACTGATGCACACATAAATAACAAAAATAATAAAGGACATTCAGCTTGCTTTCTTATTTCATTCGAACCAATGTCAAGTATTTTGAACTTATTATAAATATATTTGTTGAGCTAATCATAACAAATAGCTCATCACATGTGTAGGCGCAAGTACATTTTTGATCAAAACATGCTCAAAATCTGTTAAAATTTACACCTCAAATTAAGACATATTTGAGGAGCCTAGGATCTCCTGAAAATGACCATATCTGACGTAGTATGTTTTTAATTTTCTGGTGAATAAAAGTACATCAAACTACAAAAACATCCTGAAACATTGGTCTAGAGATGGAAATGTTAAAACAGTTTGTCCCGGTTTGGTTGGAGTAACTGTCTCTACAGTACAGGGAGGAATTTTGGAGCTAGATCTTGGAGCACCGCTGTGAAGGTGGGGCTGGAGGTGATTTGTCAGCATAATCAACATTAACGATTGATTACAGAAATACATTGATTTGCATAACATTCGTGTGTGGCAGAGATGTCCACACCCCCTGAAAACACTGCTTTCTCTGGAGAGGGGGGTGTGGCTTCAAATACTGTGTGATGGTCTTATCTAGACAGGGTCTAGGAGCTACGATCCTCCTAACTGACCAGTGCTTACTGGGATATCCAAACACTTGAACACCAGAAGCTGGGTGGTGCAGCGTTGGCAAGTGCCAGCTGATGCCAACTAATGTGGAAAGCTCAGCTTTGGGAATTTAAGCTTGAATAAACTGGCACTGGTTCATAAAAGACGTGTTAAATAGACGATATCCCACCTTATAAATCCTGCCGTTCTGGAGACACTTTATCATATTCCCAGAATAAACAGGAAAAACAACCCATCCCTGCAGGACCAAACAACATGCTATCTCACAAAGCTCTTTATTTAGCTCGTGGGCTTATCAGGGCTGGACTGGCCATTAGGGGGGCAGGAGTATTCCTTGTGGGCTGCTACATATGTGGGCCACTGAGACAGTGATAAAGACAGGAACTCACATGGCCCAGCACATGTGTGTCAATGTTGCTTCTGATGTCATTTCATACACAGTGGATGGAGACCACTGGGGACAAACAGCGTGCAGAGCTTAGTGATTACTTCAGTGGTCTTTAATGTGTGGCCACTGGTGAAATACAGCAACGCCCTTGTTGTCTCCCAGACAAACCATAAAGACAAAAACCAGGAAACATAAACCATGAAGACTAGTTAAAATAAGGGCTGCATTTTGGCAAGATATGATATCATAACAGAGTATGAAAATACGGGGATTACGGTTTAATATACTGCGCTTTTTTACTCTCTAGGCCAATTTCGCAGGATGTTCTGTTAGTTTCACACACCTTTATCACCCGAAAATGAGTATTAATAAGAGACAATTACATATACCACTACTCTAAGTAGAGTTTAGATGTTTGTACAACTTTAACTTTAATTTTAACAGCTTGAAAGGGCTATAAAAACACTTCTCATCTTGTAAATCTAATTAGGGACTGATAATCTGTGTTACGGAGCAGTAAATCCAGTAGATTGAATGAGTAATTTGATGATTAGACTGACAAAGAGTTAATTTACCAACTTAAAAATGGTTCAAACTAAGTAAAAATACTGAATGTCCTTAATTATTTGCTATTATTGTTATTATTAATACTTGATGATGATGACGAATATTATTATTATTAATTATTATTAATTATTATTATTATTATTATTATTATTATTATTATTATTATTATTATTAATAATAATAATAATAATAATAATAATAATAATAATAATAAATTAGCAGGTGTAGTCGTAGCTCCATCGAGTCAAGACTCTTAAAATACGAACGGTGAAGATGCAGACGTAACATTATAACCCCACCCCTTTCCTTCGTCCCCAGTGTGTGTGTGTGTGTGTGTATGTGTGTGTGTGTGTTTTAGCCATTTTCCGAGCTGGATTAAACACAGTAGGTCTTGCTGTTTGTTGTGATATGTGTACCATTGATAAGAGCAAGATCTGACTAAATATCAGGTTCCATTTATATACAGAAAATTGTGAAGGTTTCACAATATTTCGAGCTGAATTATTTTAATAAGTGATATTTTAATTTGATATTTTTAATTTTATGAATACACAGAAAATTCTACAATATTTACATGTAAACTATTAATTAAAAAAAAATAAAAAATCTGAACTGTGTTTTTTAGAATATAATATCACAATACTTCAATATATCCATATTTTTCCAGCTGGCCACCAAAGTCAATAGGCATTATTTTTGGCTGAATGTAGAGCAAGAAGTTGGGAGACCTAAATTCGATGCAACGCCAACATTTGTTGATATTTGGGGGGTCAAATACTTTTGTATGTGCATATACAGTATATATATATATAGGAATATCGAAAGACAGAATGTAAGGAAAGCTGAAAAAGACAGAAAGAGGGGAAAACCCTTAAACTGGTGCTGCTCATTGAATACAATTAAGATGTTCCAACAAAGACAAGACCAATCAGTGCTCAGCTGTGTTTCCATGAGCCGGCAAATCAACGTTTCCCCACAGAGATAATGAAGGCTTCCAGGTTATTTATACAGACAGCGCCTCGGTTAATACTGAGCCTCAGAATGAAAAAAACAAGCTATCGTTAAAAAGTGGAGCTTCAGCAAGAGCAAACACAACAAAGGGGCAGGCAATCGATGTAATCAAAGGCGATGAAAGGTTATTTTACGGGTGTCCCCCCCCAAGTTAACCAGCACCCAAATTTTGAAGTGCGAGCGCTTATTAAAAATGTATCGGAGGAGCCTCGGAGGCAGTCGCAGTGCTGTTTGTTTAGCCAAGGACAATACTTGAAACTACTTCAAAGTGGTCTCTGCCATGCCTGTGGCCCGCTCTCATCAGCGGGATACTCTTCAAAGAAAAGAACCAGCAGATTCTTATTTATTTTATTGTTACGTTATTTATTTAACCTTCACTTTAATGGGGGGGAATCTCACAGACACCCAAACTGAAACAAAGGACAGTTAAAGAGTTTATGAAGTTTGATTTAGTTCATAAATGACATTAAACTAGTGCATAATGTTCAAGACCGCAAATACACAAACAAACAAAAAAAAAAATATACTGGAAACTACTTCAAAGTCTTCAGTACCAGCCTCTGGTTCCCTTTCATCAGTCGGGTTCTCTTCAAAGAATCAACAACTGTTGATTTATTTTACTGCCATTTGATTTATTTAAACTTTACTTCAGTAGAAAAATCAAATGGGTCAGAACTCCAGAGATGAGCCCAAATGTTTGTGCACTCTTGCAAAGAATGTGTTCAGCTAAACCCATTGCTGACACAGATGTGCAAATGCACACACAGCTTGTCTAGTGCCTGTAGAGAAGCACTGCCAAAAGAACAGGTCGCTCTGGAGCAGATCAACATAAACCTATTGGCACCATGCCTAATGCCAGGTGTGGGCTAGAGGGGTATGACGTCCCCCAGCATTGAGCTGTGGAGCAGTGGAGCTGTGTTCTCTGGAATGATGGAGCTCCATCCAGTACTTCTGGGATGAGCTGGGGAGTTGGTGGTGAGGTGGGGTGGCAATCATCCACTCTCATCTAACACTCTCGTAACTGAATTGAATCAAATCCTCACAGCAATTCTACAAAATCTACTTGAAAGCCTTCCCTGGACACACCACTCCTGGACAGTAGAGACTAAACACTTTGAATATGCTTGATTTCAGAAGAAACGTTTAATAAGCACGTGTCCTAATATTTTTGTCCATATAGTGTAGAGTGTATAATTTCTGGAGCAGCTGCAAATATGTCTAAGACAGTGGTGCCCAATCACTGTGCTGGAGCCGCAGACTCACCAAATCTGGCTCTATAATCAGATGCCCCTGAAGACCTCATCACCTGGATTGGTTGGAGCTAAACTCTGCAGGGTGGTGGATATTCAAGACCAAATTAGGGCTCCCCAAGGTCACCATACCCAATGTCAAGCACTTGCTTTGGGGGCGTGAAGTCTCATAACATTAGGCTGTGGAGCAATGGACCAACACTACCCTCGCTGGAGCTTCATCCAGTTGCTTTGGGATAAACCAGACAACAACGTAATAGAAGAGTATTTCTCAACCCTGGTCCTGGAGGCACCCCTGCCATCCAGCTTTACCAGAACCCATGCATCTCTGAGGGCTTTTGATGAGTTAAATCAGGGGTGTTGGGAGTATGGAAAGCTCTGACATATCCAGGGTGGGGGTGCCTCCAGGAGCAAGGTTGAGAAACACTTTTGGTTCCATAAAGAACCATGTTTGTAATAGAGTGTGAGTCTGAACAACATTTTAACTGGAAACACACAATTACACATCAGTTAATAAAATTAATTAAATTTATGGAACCAAAAGTGGTTCTATGGCAGAGGTTTTCACATCTGGACCTGGAATCCAGTTCTTAGTCCTGGACTTTGACATCCTAGGTAGGAAACAGGGTTTGGATTCAAGGTCCATTTTGAAGACCAACCAACTCTGAAATGAATGTTTGATCTAGAAAATATCACTGTACTCTTCGGCAAAATGCCAAATGACCAACATGCTCCATTTAGCCTGAAATTGCAAAAACATTGAGAGGCATCTGTTGTGAATGTTAATGTTCTAATAAGCGGTGAACTTTATCATGTATGCATGAAATAACACGAATACTAATTACAACCACTGATGGCACCACTTTTGAAGCAAAGTAATTTGATGACCCGGAGAACTTCACATGTTTCACGGCTCTCACGAACACATTCTATTTAACATTAGTGACACTATGTGGTAAGTTACATTATTTTAACGTCCAGCAAGAACCAAATCCAGCAAGATCCAAACTGCACTGGGTTTAGATTCCAGGTCCATTTTGAATCAGTCCATAATTTGACTGAAGAGGGCACTTGGCTGCTATCAAAACCTCATAGAAATGTTTCAACATCTAATTTAAAGTTGTCCCAGAAGATTTCATGCCCTTGATTTCAGAAAAAGCATGAAATGAGCTGCTGTTCTACATGTTTGGATCAATTGTGAAGCAATAAAATTACACAATTCTTAAGTGCCTCTAGGTTCATAACTAGATTGTCGGAACGAGCTGGAAGGACAGGAGTGTCTAATTAAAATGCGTCTTGCATCTGCATCCAACTGAAAGTGCTGCATCGCCAAAAGACCATTTCCCCAACCATTAGATAGAAAACACAAATGGATATTTGCATGTGTGAAAGGAAGGCCTTTTATCTAGCTTGTAAAACTGCAGTCTGATCTAAAAGCACTTCTTAATAAACCAACTCACTTTGGAAGGTTGTTGTCCGTCTCCACTGAGCATCGTCTCAACGCAGACGGTGAAAACCGTGTTCAAACTCAAGGTGACCCAACTGTACCAACCAACTCTGTAATTGGAGGAAGGAAATGAATGTTCGAAGTAGAAAATATCACTGTACACTTCATCAAAATGCCAAATTACCAACGTGTTCCATTCCGCCCGAAAAGGCAAAAATGTTGAGAGGATTTTGCAAATAAGCCTTTGCAAAAATAATACCCCACTTATAATTTGGAGGGCTTCTGTTGTGAATGTTAATGTTCTAATAAGCCGTGAACTTTATCATGTACGCATGAAATAACACGAATAATAACTCCAACCACTGACGGCACCACTTTTATAAGCGAAGTAATTTGATGACCTGTAGAACTTCAAATGTGTCACGGCTCTTATAAACACATTCTATTTAACATTAGTCATTGAGACCACCAGTGGGTGCGCAATTCGATGATATTCTATTATCCCTGAGATAAGTTCACATATACACTTCACAACATCTTGGCTGGGTTTAAAAAATGATTTTTCAATTGATTTCTCTACTATAAGGATCATTTTCACGCTGAGTTCAGAGCTTGGAGATAATCACTTAGTGTCTCAGCTGCAGCTAAAAAAGCCAACAGGAGCTGCTGCCCCTCACAGCACACCTGCTGCCTCACGGCCCAAACAGCACAGCAGTGCCTCCTTCTGGCAACTTGTAGAAGTTTTATTTTGAGTTGATTTGATTCCCTAAAGTCCTTTAACTCGTTTTGTGATGAACAGTGTGAGCACTGATGATATAACAGTGCGTATATCATCCAATGAAAAACATGTATCTCCAAAATCAATAGCGGTGACACCAAGGACCACTGATTACCAGATACCTACAATACCTGCCTGGTGTTTTGCAGATGTTCTGACCCACCAATTGTCTAGTCATGGTGGTTTGGCTCTACAACAGTGGGTTTTTAGTACTGTTATCTATAAGCACTATCACCGCTGTCCATTAAGAAGGATTTTCATTTTAGGGACCATAAGGATTTCACCACCTGGAGAAGAAGAACCTTATGTTGCTCATAATAAATAGAAGTAAATAATCAACACTGGCTGCTGGTTTGCATTCATTATTATTAACATTAGTTACACAATTCATCATCTATAAACAATGCTCTCTGCTTTTAAACCCAGAGCAGGTCCTGGATTGAGGATCTGAAACCGAATCATGAAAGGTCAAATTGATTTACCCACCAAAACACTCTCGGATGCTCTGAGCTGTTCATCAGTTTCGACAACCTTGATGTTTGTCCAACTCACGCGCCCAGCAATGCAACAAGTGAATGACATCCACAGCCAGACTCCACAGGTTCCTTCTGAAGAACAAAGACCACTCGAGAATGTCATCCACGCCGAGGTTGACACTTTAACAGTAATGGTTCTCAAATGGTACTATGCGTGAGTGGTTGTACACCTTAACCGCTCCAGTCTTAGTGTCCAGTATACTGGACTTTGTTTTTCTGGGGTTTGTACCTCACACACAAGCTTAACGTCACCATCACACTCACCTTTAACAGTAATGGGTCTTAATTTGTTCTACACTTGAAAGGCACAACATTTTAATAGGGCCTGTTCTTAAACATTTTGAAACTTAAATGGTTCTAAACTTAAATAATAATGGTTCTAAAGCAGTTCTACACTTAAAAGGTACTTCAATTTAATAGTAACCGTTCTTTATATGGTTCTTAGCTTGAGCAGTTTTATTCAGTACATGGCAAGCATTAGAGACCTTTATTTATAATTAGTTCTTCTTTCTAATTCTTTATTTATCAATGAAGAGCCTGTCAAACGCTGATTTGCTGAATGCTAGAAAGACTGGACAAAATCCTGGGACTAGAAATCGGGATTTGACCACATGGTCAAAGCTTAATGGTTCTATTGACCGTTTTGTTTGGAATTACTCAATGAATCAGCAAAAAAAAAAAAAGAATTTGATCTATTTTGGATAAGAGTTCACAATAACACACCCCTGAGACTGGTTCCTTTGGCCATAGAGGTGGGAGGTTGTACTACCAGTTGACCAGTTGAAGGGTCATGTCTCTAGGCCTCATGGTATGGTCTGCGCGATTGGTTTCAAGACAGAAAAAGAACAAGAAATCGAAGAAAATCTCAGCAAATATAACAGGCACTTGAGTGCATGTTGAGGAGCCCTAATAATTGTTTTATCTATAAGTTACAATCAACACATTTGTAGCTTAAGTAAAAAAAACACATGAATTAAAGTTAGATTACAGCATTGTTTACTAACTAATCCGACTGGAAAAGCAGTAAACATCTAGATATGTAGTCCAATGCTGCCCCCAGGCTCATCCATGCTAGCTATCTTCCATTCCAAGTGTTGGTCATTGCAACGCTTGGCTGACTGTAGCTCCCTCCAGGCTGATCTTTGTGCGTACACACCACTGCCCACCTGATTGGCATCTCCCCAAAATCCTCTCATGTGAATTCTCTACTGAAATAACTCTGAACAACAAGGAATCCAAAGCTCCAGTCCTCAAAAGGCACTGCTCCCAGCCACCTCCAAACCAAAATTAGAACCCCACACGGCAACTCAGATGACACCGAACAGTCCTCTGAGACAAAAAAGATCCCAGAAGGGAAGATCCAGCTGCTTCAATGTCAAGCTTCTACAGCGTGGGCGCCTGATTTCTTTTGCTCCGAACAGAACAATACATTTAAATATGTCATCTTTTCAAGCAGGAGTTCGACTAGAACAAAAACCTCTCCGAGATCTTTTACAGGGATGTTAGCATTTAAAATTTTTGGTGCTTGAATAGTTTGATTTTCACATGAATAGTGTTCACATTTCTCACTCAGACAATATTTTAAGCTGTGTATTAATGTTAAATGAAGTGTGTCGCTGACTCATCGGTTACGAGGTACTGTGTAACAATATTGGTGAACAATAACGCATTCAAAAGACTGATTTTAGTGCAAGGACAAGTTAAAAATGCAGGCCAACATCTGGAAAACATTCCTTGGAAGCTTACAGTGTATTCGCTGATGGCTCTTGCATTATTCGACAGTTCTATGCATGTGGAGCATTCGGGAGCCTCAGGTCAAATGACACATTTTGTTGAAAAGCAAACAAGAGAATAAATCCTCTAAAGGAAACATTTTATAAACATTTAACCATTTCTGTTTATTTTCTAAATTGAACAGAATTGGGTTTATTGAACATTTTCTAAATGTTTAAATTGTGCCGTTACATTTGCACAAACCATATTTAATTACTGCTTTTAAAACAAGTAAACAGTACTTGTGCTCTAGGACGCACAGAAAACTGTCAGTGTTGAGAATATGATCACTTATTTTAACTCTAAAACAGAAATCTAAAACAGGTTATCTCTCCATAGATATGAATTTTCACATTTCTAATGGTCAATGCTTTCTCAACTTGGGGGCGGGGTCTCAGAAATGTTAATATACGGCACTTTTGTAGCTTATTTTGTGTATCAGAAAACATACTAAATAGATTTATCAGCTCCTCTGATCATACAGGAGCACTTCATAGTTCTATAATCCCAGACTGTAGTTCATCTGTTTCTCTGCAGACTTTATTCTCCTCCTTTCACCCTGATCTTCAATGATCAGGACCCCACAGGACCACCACAGAGCAGCTATGATGTGGGTTGAGGGTCGTTCTCAGCACTGCAGTCACACTGACATGGTGGTAGTGTGTTAGTGTGTGTTGCGCTGGAATGAGTGGATCAGACACACTGTGTCCACTCACTGTCCATTCTATTAGACACTCCTATCGAGTGTCTCCACCTTGTAGATGTAAAGTCAGAGACAGAAGCTCATCTGTTTCTGCACAGTTTGTGTTGGTCGTCCTCTAGTCCTTCATCGGGGCTCACAGGACGCTGCTCACTGGACGCTGTCGGCTGGACGTTTCTGGTTGGTGAACAGTTTTAGTCCAGCAGTGACACTGAGGGGTTTAAACACTCCAGCAGCACTGCTGTGACTGATCCACTCACACCAGTGCAACACACACTAACACACCACCATGTCAGTGCGACTGCAGTGCTGAGAATGACCCGCCACCCACATAATACCTGCCCTGTGGTGGTCCTGTGGGGTCCTGAGCATTGAAGTTAAACTGTAATTGAGCAGTTCTTTATAGAACGTCATGATGAATGGACCGATGTCCAAATGCTCATGGACAGCCTTCCTAAACAATGCTTTCAGATACTGTACTTTACACACACAGCTTGTCTAGTGTCTATACAAACAGCAAGGACAGCACAGCTGACAAGGAGAGACGTTTCAGCAGTTCATTACAAGGTGGGCACACAGCTGGAGAGTAAGGGAGTACACACAGAACAGCAGAACCAAAACTACAGGTCATAAATACACAAACCAGTAAACAGAACAACAAAGGCCAAGAGAGACAAACTCAAATACAAATACAGCAGTGCTGACTAACAGCAGGGACCTCGGCAGAGCAAAGGCCCAGGGAAGGAGCAAGGATGAGAGGTGAGTGTATACACAGAGCTGGGTTGGTGAGCGGGGACTAAGATCCAGGTGTTAGTACTCAGGTGAGGTGGAGCGTTGGGTTCTCACTGCCGGTGTAGTTGTGGAGAGAGGTTAGTCGGCTGGCTGCTCCCAGTATCGAGCTATGGAGCGGCGGAACTGCGTTCTCTGGAATGACGGTGCTCTAGTTCTTTTGGGATGAATTTTTGGGATGAATTCATTAATGCTCTTGTCATTGCATGCAATCAATTCCTCACAGCAGTGTTCCAAAATCTAGTTGAAAGCCTTCCCCGGACAGAAGGGAAAAAGTCTTTCACAGGAGAAGATAAAAACCTCGGAAGTCAATGTAAAAGATTTTGGAGCATTTCTATTGGTCCATTCATTTTGACATAATAGAAAAGCTGAACTGCCAGCTTCAGGATATGAGACAAAAACGCCTGTTTGAAAATGGAAATCCAGTGCCGCACTTGTGCTCGCTGCAGATGTTCGAAGTTGCTTTTTGCTGGACGAGTGCTTCGATTACACTCGAGCTTGAACGAGTTCAGCTCTTGTCTGTAGGTCAGTGGTTGTCAGCCTCACTCACAGTAAAGCGGTTTTGTGGTTTTCTGACTTGCGCACATCACTGTGTTATCAAACCCCTTCTAAGCTGAATCTGACGTTGCAGAACAGAGAAACAAAAGCACGTCGATGGGGCTCTAACAGGTATTTCGCTGTCTGGATCAAAAACGCGTTACGTTTCAGGGTCCATTGTGGAAACAGTCAGACACACGGGGTAATAACATCAATGGTGGCCAGTTTAATTGAAGGATGGAAAGCATCTGGAATGCGGAGGATCACTAACATCCCTAAACGTTGCTGTATTCTAAGTCAAGGCTGCAACCTGCAAGTCTGTTTTGATAGGTGATCTATTGATTACTGAAACAATCGATGATTCACATTATAAAATCAATCACAGAGTAACTCTAAAAACAACACAATCAAAATCAATTAATGAACGTTCCTGCTCATTTAAAATATCTTTTTCACGTCAAACATTAAAAAACAAACATGTGCGTAACAGCAGCAATAAAACATAAAAATAAGTCCCTTAATTTTTCGGACCAAGTAGAAAAAGGCAGTCGAAAGAGAAACAGTTATTATAGCTTTCAGTTAGAGAGGATTTTGTGTTTCTACTAAGTTTCTATTAGTAATTATTAACGACTTTTAATATGACACTGTCTGGCCAGAGCCACAAGACTGTTGATCCCCCTCCACTCACAGAGCAACCAGCAAGCTGATTGGCTCTTTTGGTTGAAGGTCAAGACGGCATCCATAACCAGTGAGCTGATTGGCTCTTTTGGTTGAAGGTCAAGACGGCATCCATAACCAGTGAGCTGATTGGCTGTTTTGGTTGAAGGTCAAGACAGCATCCATAACCAGTGAGCTGATTGGCTGTTTTGGTTGAAGGTTGGGACTTCATCTATAACTAGCAAGCTGATTGGCTCTTTTTATCGAAGGGCGGGACTTTACCCATAACCAGCAAGTTGACTGGCTCTTTTAGTTGAAGGCCACTCATATTCCAACTAGTGACCGATCTCCTCATAACATCTCTGGGATGACTAACTTTATTAGTGTGACCACACCTCACACTAATTTCCAATTAAATTATCTCTATTATTTTGTCATCAAATTAAGTCAACGTCATCGTTTCGTCATTGCACTCCGGATGAAAAATTACAGCCGGAATACAGGTGGTGGCTGTTGCTTGGTAACTCATTTAGTGATTGAACCTCATTAAAGGGCCCATGTCACATTTTTTGTTGCGTTTTACATTCTGCATTTTGTTATTGACATTTTAAATGGGTCTGTGTCCCCAAAAATAGGCATAATCCATTTTCCATGACTCAGTTTATCCATTTTAAATGTTAAAACGTGCGTTTTAAGCTTCAGTTTCCTTTTTCGCCAGCATCACAGGAGCTATCAATAACTGAAAAGGGCACGCTGTTCGCATGTCCTCTTTCTTCGGTTTGTGTTCTCGTTTTCATTTGTCTGTGCTTTAAGCTTTTTTTTTTTATTTTCCTTCGACTCTGAAGCCACGTCCTCCTGCAGCCATGTTCAGCCTTTTCTTGAAACCATGTCAGTCAGTACGTGCCTTAGAATTTAGTTTGAACGGTGACATCAGTGAGGTCGGCTACCTCGCTTCGCCACTGCTGAACTTAAAACCTGAAATCTAAAATCAACTCAGGTGATTAAATACGATGGGATATCATCAGCAGGCAGTACAAACAGGTGAACGGAGTGGGATAGAAACAGAGCCAATATCGTTTATATTGAGTTTTGAAGTTTTTAAATAAGTGAATCTTTTTTTCCTGCCCCTTCGTTCTCCCCCCGTCACCCATTTCCCTTTCTCCTCAGTGCACATTTATAAGGAACGCCGAGTCAGATTGACATAAAAGTCCAACCTGGCTGTTCAGACTGAGTCACGCTGCTGTGTGAACACATCCCAAGATACACAGTGTTGTGCAAATGTTTACAATTATTTCTCTGATCAATAAGAGAGAGTTTAATGATCCCATTAGAACAGTTAAATAAAGGTAAATAAAAACAAAATTAGCACGAAAAAAAAATGATTTATCCTCCTTTCACCCTGATCTTCCTGGTCAGGACCCCACAGGACCACCACAGAGCAGCTATGTGGTGGTCTTTAGTGTAATATATGTACACTGCCGGTCAAATGTTTCAGAACTTTTATTTAATTAATATATAAATATATAAGATTCCAGAATTCTGGACGGTTTATTGGTCCCAAGTGTAGAACCAATAGACCAATAAACTCACCAAATAAGCCATCAGACTGTACAGCTTCTCTCCGGGCGGGAGGAGGGATAACAGGAGGACAGTGGAGAGGATGGGACGGAGCAGTAACCAGTAACCTGCAACCCGACCACCACAACACAACCGGACTGTGTGCAATAATAGTTAAACAAGTGCATTAAATATGTGTAATATACTTCCCATATTATAAATACTAATATCGTCTCTATATTATATATTCTCTATATTTTCTATATTATTTTATTATTATTATCATCTTCTTCTCTGTCTGTACTGTATTGATGCTCCTGCTGGAACCATCATTTCCCTGAGGGAACCTTCAGGGATCAATAAAACTCTATCTACCTATGTATCTATCTCTGTATCTATATTTACAATACAAATAAAGTTTGAAAGTCTGCTTTGTCCCTGAACATAGATGTACGGACGGGTGTGAATAAAGTTCATCTTCTACATCAAACCTTTAATGAAAACAAAGAGAGAAATCCCATTTCCCATGATACGAGCACTTTGGCGCGATTTATTTGACCTATGAAAACCGAACCCGGTATTTCACCGAGGCCCGTTTTATTAAAACTGAAAAGCCGCACTGTTCCGTTTGCAGCGTGTCTTTAAAGTGCTTATTTTGTGAGCAATTAAACCCCACTTGAACACTACCACTAGAAAAGAGTGTTGTGTTCTCCCCCAAGTACGATAAAGTGGACGTGGTCCTCAACTCGTTACGAGCATCAGCTATCATTGGGGTTTCTTTGATTCTTCTCTTCAGACCATGCCAAAAGCAGCCCACTCACAAGAACATGGTAATTATGGTCTGGAATGGATTTGTGGGAGACCGAGAGAGGCTCTTTGTCGAGTATATGATTGAAATGTGGAACAGTATGCTCTACGGCCGGCCTCACTGCAGCGTGCTATTAATGCAGACACGAACGCATTGGTCACACGATGCACTGGCATCTACTCACACAGCCCACCTCATCACAGCCTGCCATTTCTGACTTCATGACTAAGAGCAAGGTCATATCATATTGATGTGTGTGAGACGCCCACATCCTAGAAAACCTAGAAGATTTAGCATATGGGAAGAAGCTCTCTCCACTAGTGATGACTAAAACACTGATCTGTTCTCAAAGGTTTCATGCATATTTATTACAGTTGACAGATTTGAGTCAAAATAATAAATGTAAGCTTATGAGTTAATAGTCGTGAAGAATCAGCAGAACATGACGTATTATTGACCTCACATTCAGTCAATTAGCCAATACATATTTAATCATTTTTCCCTGTAATTTTCCAGATCAGCAAATAAATAAATGAATGAATGAATGAATGAATGAATGAATGAATGAATGAATGAATGAATAGAATGTGGCAGTAATTTTAACTTTCACTTTCAAAATATTTTATGATACTGCAACATCTGTATGAGTGACTCTTTATTTGACAAAGCCCGTCTGTTTGTAATAGTAACTTTTATTTTGACATGGTCTGTTCTTTATATTCATGTCTTTTAATTTGACAGTCTGTTCCTTGTTTGTATTCATGACTTTTATTTTGACATGGACATTGTTTGTATTAGTGACTTATTTTGACAGTTTATTTTTTTGTATTAGGAACTTTTATTTTGACATGGTCTGTTCTTTGTTTTAATGACTTTTACTTTGATAGTCTGTTCTTTGTTTGTATTCATAGCTTTAATTTCGACATGGTTTGTTGTCCGTTTGCATCAGTGATTTATTTTGACAAGATCTGTTTTTCATTTTATTAAGTGACTTTTATTTTGACAAGGTATGTTTGTTTCAACGACTATGTTTTTTATCAGTTGTACTTTTTGTTGTATTAGTAACTTTTATTTTGACAGGGTCTGTTTTTCATTGTGTTAGTTACTTTAATTTATTGTATTTATTTATTTATTGTATTTATTTCATTGTTATTTTTCTCGTTATCCTTTAAGATTATGGCTGTGTCCCAATTGTATCCTACACACCGACACTCTACAGTATGTACTGCATACTAATCTGACCAATGCAAGTTTGGCAAGTCAGTATATGAGTATACTAATCTGTTTCATACTATCAGACGTTCTCCAGCCCTGCTCTCCTTATCCTCTTAATCCTTTGTTTATTGAATTGAGGAAAATAAACCTTAAACCTTATACTTTATTCAATTACAAATGTAAGGAAAATGTCTTTCACCCCAAAGTCCACTTCGTGAACCAAACACTGTCCTACCCGATTCATTTTTCATCCACATTAGAATTAAACATTGTGTTCTCATTACTGTGTCCTTTAAGACTGAAATATGCAAATGCCCACTGTTCTGATTGGCTGCCTGGTCTGCAACACTACTTATAAACCTCATTCAAATTCAAAACCCTTCAGTTTCTACGATTTCTTATATGTTGGAGATCCAGCCCCTAAACAGCAGATCTACACTGTGTGTCCAATACATGTAAATGTCCGTTTCATCTCTTCTTCTTCTTTCGGCTGCTCCCTTTAGGGGTCGCCACAGCGGATCATCTGCCTCCATCTTGCCCTATCCCCTTCCTCCTCTACTGTTACACCAACCATCTCCACGTCCACCTTCACTACCTCCATAAACCTTCTCTGAGGTCTTCCTCTTCTCCTTCTCCCCGGCAGCTCCATTTCCAATATTATTTGTCCAATACATCCACTATTCCTCCTCAACACATGTCCAAACCATCTCAACCTGGCCTCTCTGGCTCTATCTCCAACCTGCTCCACCTTCACCGTCCCTCAGATCTGCTCATTTCTAATGTGTTTCAGATCTATATGGAGTAAAATCAGGGAAACGCCAACCAGTAGACAGAGCGTGTAACTTCAGCTTCTCATTGGGAACGTATGCACGTTTTGCCCTGGTTGACCACTGCACCAGTCCATAATGAGTTGGGAAAAACGCTGCCAGCAGGTTCCATTTAGGAATACAAGATTCCAATTAGAGATAGAAGATTCCGTACACTACATTATGCAGGACTACAAGGTAAAGGCAAGAATTACACAACGGCTATCAGGAGCTGCACAATAATAATCACGAAGAGAGCAGATATGGCTTCATGGCCCTCGACATAAAAAAGAGTTTGGAGAAGCAGGTTGAAGGACTTTAGGGAGGATATCAGGGCCTGATTTCAATGGTTTAATGATTATTTGATGGAAATCATGAGTAAAGTCATGTCATCAGTGGGATTTAAACTCACAATCTCCTGCAGAGCAAAACCTGCTCAATTTGAGTCTCTCGGTTTCCACTGCACACAAATTTCAGTAGATAATAGTGAAAAAATGCATGAGGCGTTATGGGTCAGCAGGAAGCATGAACATGACAAATTTGAGTTGGCTTCAAATTATGGCCAAAGATTGGTCCATCAAATAAACGAGAAATATTTTAAGCACTGTCCCACAAATACTGAATTCAAAGGACTTTTTAGAACCTATGAGTCCACCTGAGAAGATCATTCATCTGAAATTTATTTACAAATCCACACTTTAAGGACTGGAATGTTCCTTCAGGAATTCACCTCAACACCCCTCAACCGACGCCAGCGAAGGAAGTAGACGGCGAATCCTGTGCTACAACCAGTGGACATATACCATTAACTATGATGGCAGCACTGGCTTAACTGGTGGAAGTCTCAAAGAAAGTCCATCAAAACCACATTCTGTGATTTATTATGATTAGTCGCAAGTTCGTTTGTTCGTCTGTCTGGGTGACTGACCACAACAAGATTTAATGGAGAAAATGAACACTAAACAAATCTGCAGCGTGCGGGTGTGTGTGTGTGTGTGTTTGTGTGTGTGTGTGTGTGTGTGTGTGTGTGTGTGTGTGTGTGTGTGTGTGTGTGTGTGTGTGTGTGAGAGAGAGTTAGTTATGAGATTTAATCCATATTTCAGCATTAATGAAATGTAACTCAGCAGTCGTGCCATCTTGCTCCCAACTGTGATGCGTCATGTTTACATCACTAAATAAAACTGCAAATACATCAGGCTCCGTAAAAACGGTGACTTACGGTGATTTACTGCAGGACGTTGGAGCCAAATTTGGTCAAATGCATGAAATAAACATCTGTCCATTTTCTGTACTGCTTATTCCACACACACACACACACACACATACACACACACACACACACACACACACACACACACACACACTAAGGGCCACTTTTAGAGTCATCAGTTCACCCACCTTCTTTGGACTGTGGGGGAAACCGGAGTACCCGGAGGAAACCCACACGAACACGGGGAGAACATGCAAACTCCACACAGAAACTTCCCAGGTCGCCCCACCCGGGGATCGAACCCAGGTCCTTCTGCGCCACCGTGCTGCCCCCTTAAATAAACATTAAATAAACAATAACTTCTCTTCTTATTCTTCTTAACGTTAATGTAGAAAACGGATTAATACAGAACAAACTGAAATCCAGAGTTTATATATATATATATATATATATATATATATATATATATATAATATAGTTTATATATATTATAGCTTTCATATATATAGTTTATATATAGTTTATATATTATAGTTTTTATATATATAGTTTATATATAGTTTATATATTATAGTTTTTATATATATAGTTTATATATATATATAGTTTTTATATATATATATTATATATAGTTTATATATTATAGTTTTTATATATATATATTAAGACTAAGCATTTCTACAGTGTATTAAGTTTTAATTTAGCCTTAAATTAATTAATTGTCTCATTTTACTTTAATTAATAAACTCTTCACCTTCATTTATTAAGTGTATTATCCTTTAACACTATTAACCTCGTTTTCATTATCGGAGTTACTGAACTTTCACATGTTCGTGAATCACTTTGTTGGGGTGAAAAAAAAACAGACATGACATTAAAACCACCTACATAATATTTTTTAGGTCCCCTTGTGCTGCTGAAACAGCTCTGACCTGTCAAGACATGGACTCTACAAGACCTCTGTGGTATCTGACACCGAGACTAACGTTACAGCAGATCCTTTAATTCCTGTAAGTTCTAGAGTGGGACCTCCATGAGCATCAATAAGTTTTAGATGCCCTTGACCATGATGCCAGTCCACCGGTTGTTCTTTCTTGGATCACTTCTGGTAGGTGCTGACCACTGCATACTGGGAACACCCCCACAAGCCCCCCTGATGTTTTGGAGATGTTCTAACCCAGTCATCTAGCCATCACAGTTTGGTTCTTGACAAAGTATCTCAGATTCTTACACTTGCCCATGATTTATTCACAATGTTATTCTCTTCACCCGTCAGTGGCTTTAATCGAAATCTTATAGCTGATTAATCTGTTAATGATAGTTAACAGTAACATGCTTTAATAGATGCTTCCATTTACGTGAATTATTTATTTAGTTATATGATTTAAATTCATCATAATTGGCTAAACTTTCATTTCGTTATTTGATAGTTATTCATTACTGTGAATTATTTATATGCAACTATGTACTTTTAATAAGTATCAATTATTAGTGATTCAAATTCTAATTCATGAGTATTCAAATATTAAATTTTTATTAATAAAATATTATTTACTGTTAATATATTGCTTCTGTCATCATTGTTTCTGGGGATTTTTTTACCGAATAAGAGTTTAAAAGTGTATTTTTGCTCCCGACAGTAGTTCAAATTCCGTATCACTCATGCTAAACCACTAAACTGTGACGCTTCTAGTATTGCCCACTATTTCATATTCACAAGAGGTCAGCCATTCTGATGATCACCCATTCAACATCCTTATATCTGAGACAAGCCCCATCGCAGCACTCTGATTGGTTTATAATTTATAATTAGACACAGCCTGCTAGTCAAGCATGCGAAAGTCCCATCCTCCGGTGCTCAGATTGGATACAAGTTATTTTGACCAGGGATACCAAAACGTTAGCATGCCAATGTAATAGTTATTAACAAATTAGCACACAATACTTCATGCTGCAGATTTATCATTGCATGGAATCAACTGAGAGGAGTGAAAACTGATGGGCCGTATCCCGATACCTGACTGACTATATAAGGTCATCCCTTTGTGCGTGCTTTCCATTTTGACTTGTGCTTTTGTGTTGGTAGCATCTTTTGCCAGCAAAGTATGTCTCGGGAGTCTGAAGGCAACTTGAGCAGATGGGAGAGTTTGAGAGGGGTTGAATCATTGCACACCATTGCATCACTGGCCTTCAATATAGGGCAAACACCAGCAACATGAAGAATCTGGGACACTTACATGAACCCCACAATGGACGAAACTGATGAAGAGATGGCTGCCCTTAACACCACGTCACTGTCAACAAAGACTGCTATTGTGTTGTGCCTGACTGTGATGGAGTCACTCAGTATGTCAAAAGGACATCTTCAGTGTCCCACTTTTGGTTTGCTGGAGATGACCAATGAATCCATGGGGGCACTGTGATCAGTGCAAAGATGACCACTCCCTAACTTAAAATGTGTGGGATGCTACTGGACGTGCTATCAACACTCCACCCCTACCGCCAAATCTGAGTGAGAATACAAGACACCATTAGGAACCTCTACAACTCCATGTCTGGCATGTTGCATTATACCTGACATCATTCTGAGGGACACTACTTCTGTATGTGCAGATCAATAAATATTGATCATATCAGTCTAAATTTCTAATTTATTGTTCCTATAACTTTTATCTTCCTTCCCAATAGCACTGCAATCCCACACCCCTTCTGGGTGCATCTAGTTTTTGATAAGTGTATAAAATGTTACCAAAAGTCTACTTTTAGTTTATTATTACCTCAAACTATCTTTGAAATTCCAAAATTAAAACTGAATATACCAGTAAACATCAGAATTTGTAGCCCCTTAAAATCGGTTTTGATCCCATCGCTTCCACCTGTGAGGAACAAGCACTGAAAACACTTCACAATAATGAAGGTGATGCTGATCTGATCTTCATCCTCCTGTACAAGAGGTTTCTGACCAGCATAAGGAATGAAAGACAGGTGGGCGACTCAAGTGTATCATCATATTCACAGACCAACAGATCATCAGATCCTCAGAACCTCAGATTCACAGATCATCAGATCCAAAGACCATCATATCCACAGACCAACAGATCATCAGATCCACAGATCAGATCCACAGACCAACAGATCATCAGATCCACAGATCATCAGATTCACAGACCAACAGATCATCAGATCCTCAGAACCTCAGATTCACAGATCATCAGATACTCAGAACCTCAAATTGAGAGATCATCAGATACTGAGACCATCAACAGATAATCATATCCAGAGAACAACACATCACTATATCCACAGATCATCAGATCCACAGATGATAAGATGCTCAGACCATCAGATCCACAGATCCACAGCTCCTGAGCTCATCAGGTCCACGTTGGACACACAGAGAGCTACTCAACAAGGTCCACTCCAGTGTCCTGGTCCAGATGTTCGTTCTCAGGCCGAACACCCCCATGATCTCGAGCCACATCTGGCTCACTGCGTTGTCATACGCCGCTCGTGCGCATGCGCGCGCAACAATTAGTTCTACTTTGAAGGTTGGAGGTAGCAACGTTGAATAAACGTTTGCTCGTTTTGCGCTCAAACGCAAACGAGCCTGCGGTTCAGCAGTGCCCTCTCTCCCTCCCTCTCTCTTTCCCTCTCTCCCTCCTTCACCACCAGCATCTGCATCTCTTCCACACATCTGTCTGCACGTCTGTCAGTCGTTCTCGAGGCGCACGCGACCCGCGCGCAGCGGCTGCGGCGCAAACTTTGCGGAGGCGCTCCGCGGCGCGGGCAGCTCTGTGCGCACACGGTGACGCAGCGCGGGCTCGAGACCGCGGTGGTCCGGCGGCTCGCGCACGCATATGAGCCCCGGGGGGGGGCAGAACTCCGGCGGGGCGGCGAAGCACTGCGCCACGAAGTGCGTGAAGTGACGGAGAAGCACCGATGCCCCCCTCCGGGGCAGATCCGTCCATGCACAACCATACCCCTGGCTCGGACCGGTCCACTTACCGTGCACGCGCGTGAAAATGAGGGAAAATATGATATTCCAAGTTATAAATCCCGCTTTAATCCTCATGCTCCTGGCGCGCTGGGAGTTCGCCCGCGCGCATCTGACGCATCCTCTGCTGGAAAGCGCTAAAAACGCGCTCCACGCGGCTGGGCACGCGCCTCCGCAAGCCGCGCTCATGGTCTCGAGCTCGTGCTGAGGCTGGACAGGGTCACTCTGTCGGTGTGAGGAGCGCGAGCCGGATCTGCTTGGAGAGGAGGGGGGACTCGCATATCCACCCCGACGAGGACTCAACCATCTCCCCTGCAGGACTTAGGCTTCTCTCCCCACCTGTTCTCAGACAGGCCCCGCCCCCCTGCGCTGGGATTGGCTAGTAATCCATATTCTCAACCTGTCTACACTCTAAAGACACGCCCTCTGTGCTGTGATTGGCTAGTAATCCACATTCTCAACTATCATACACGCTAAAGACACGCCCCCTGCGCTGGGATTGGCAACTAGTCCATATTCTTAGTCTGCCTACACTCTAAAGACACGCCCCCAGCAGAGGGATTGGATAGTAATCCATATTCTCAACCATCATATACTCTAAAGACACGCCCCTGCAGAGGGATTGGATAGTAATCCATATTCTCAACCATCATACACTCTAAAGACACGCCCCTGCAGAGGGATTGGATAGTTATGCATATGTTCAACCTGTCTACACTCTAAAGACACGCCCCCTAGCAGAGACTTTCAAAAGCAGTCAGTCTTTCTAAAACAAGCAAGCTAAGCCCCACCCCACCACTCTGATTGGCCAGCCAGTAGTTCTTACTCAAAAACAATCAGTAATCCCAGACACTTATAATTTAGAACAAGCCCCGCCCTCCTGTACCTCCTGTAGTTCATATTCAGTACCAGCCTTAAACCACGCCCCCTAGCACTAAGACAGGCTAGTTTAAATTCTCAAGCAATAATTAATTTTTGAATGCTGTGATTGGCTCATAGGTCACATTCATGCATCCAATCAGTTTTTCTTTAATGCTTAAAATTTGAGCACTGTGATTGGTTAGTAGATTCTACTCAGAAGCAAATGCCACACACTGACACTCTCATTGGCTAATAGTTCATACCTGCAAGGAAATAGCTATTCTAGATCGCTGACCATTTCTGACAAGCCCCACCCCTGACATTTGATTGGCTAGTAGATCTCTTAAGTCACTAAAGCCATGCAATCCTATGCTGCCACTGACAAGGTCAGGTCTTCGAAAACACTTAAGCCAAGTGACAAGCCCCGCCCCCAGAACACAGTTCATGTTCAGAAACTGTCAATCATTCTGGAATGCTTAAATCCCACCCTCCTTATGTCCCGCTCCCCAGTACTGGAACTGCTGCATAAGTCAAATTCACTCTAGGATATTAAGCATTTGAGGCAAGCCCCGCCCTCAGCACTTAGATTGGTTAGTAATGAATTCTTAGAAGCATCTGGCCAGTCTAGCCAGTCTATATTAGCTAGCCACGCCCCAATTATACTGATTGGCTGGTAGTTCAACTTTCTGCAACAACAAACCACACCCCCAGCACTGCAACTGGCCAGCAGTTCAATCTGATGAGCAGCTGATTATAAACTATTAGCCCATCCCAGCTTCAGGGGGCGGGGTTTATTGGAATACAGGAATGGTTGCCTCCATAACCTACAGTACCAGTCAAAAGTTTATATGGACAAAATATTGGGACACTCATTCTGAAATCAAGGGTGTCCTAGAGTTGGTCCTGCTTTTGTTGGAGTAACTGTCTCTAATGTCCAGTGAAGGTTTAAACTGCTGTGAGGACCTAACAAAATCTCTACCACTGCAGAAATAATCTCTATTGATCACGTGATTTAAACACACAAAGCATGTGTGTCACAGGACTGGACAGGTTTTCCTTTAAGACTGAAGAGAGCAGGTGTGTGTGTGTGTGTGTGTGTGTGTGTGTGTGTTTTACAGGCAAGGAAAACTCCAATATTGGCAGTCAGTTGTGCAGAAGGTAAGGTGCTGCTGGTGAGAGGGCGGGGCTTAACGGAATACAGGTGGTAAATAAAGACGTCACTGAGACAGACACAAATGTAGTCTCTCTCTCTCTCTCTCTCTCTCTCTCTCTCTGTTCCGTGTGTGTGTGTGTGTGTGTGTGTGTGTGTGTGTGTGTGTGTGTGTGTGTGTGTCTGTCTGTCTGTCTGTCTCAGCAGACCTGCAGAGGGGATTTTAGGAGTGCTTTGATATCTTGACGTTATTTTATTTTATTGCCCACCCAACTTGAGCACACGTTTTTCAGCGCGTGAATTACACACACACACACACACACACACACACGTGGGTTGAAAAAGACGCAAATTCTCTGCTTTGATGAGAAAAAGACCCAGTTTTGCTCCACAGAGTAAATATACATGTAAAAACAAACTGAATTCTATTAATTATCTAATCATATTAAATAAGTACTTATTTACAAATAAAAATATAAACAAATACATGTAAACAAAAAACAAATTCATAAAATAAATAAAAATGAACACTTGCAAAAATGTCTGTTTGTTTTCATTTTTAATGTATTTTATATAATGTATAATTTTACATATATAATACTTATACACATAAACAAACAAACAAACAAACAAATGAATAAAATAAGGTGTCTTGAAATGTATGATTTTAGAAGAGGTCTTCTGCCATCTATAGGTTGCTCTATTCTCAGTTTTCTATTTCACTCTCCCACCACACACACACACACACACACACACACACAAACACACACACACTGACACACACACACTGACACTGACACAGACACACACACTGAAACAGACAGACACACACACACACACACACACTGACAGACATCACAGAAAGCCTCAGTGCAGGTGACTCTAACTGGGAACACGAGCTCAGGTGCCACTGAACATCAGAGAAAATGCGCGCGAGCGTAACACCCAGATAAAAGAGTAATGAACTGGCTACTTAAGAGCTGTCCAAGGTGCTGAATTAATCAAGCCACAGATGGAGGCTCCGCTCACAGCAGGCTTTTTAGACTTTAATGGGAGTGAATGATAGAGAGCACAGGTTAAACTGGGAGCTGCAGAGGCCAGTCACATCCATACATTAGACTGGAGGGACATGAAACGGGAATCCACCAAGATTCCAAAACTCTTCTGTCCTTTACACTGACAACAAGACACGCCCCCAGCACGGAAACTGACTACTTAGCATGTACAACAAGCCACGCCCCCAGCGGTGAGACTGACTACTTAACATTTACAACAAGACACGCCCCCATCGCTGAGACTGACTACTTAACATTTACAACAAGACACGCCCCCAGTGGTGAGACTGGCTACTTAACATTTACAACAAGACACGCCCCCAGCACGGAAACTGACTACTTAGCATTTACAACAAGACATGCCTCCAGCGGTGAGACTGACTACTTAACATTTACAACAAGACACACCACCAGCAGAGAGTGACTACTTAACATTTACAACAAGACACGCCCCCAGCACGGAAACTGACTACTTAGCATTTACAACAAGACATGCCCCCAGCGCAGAGTGACTATTTAACATTTACAACAAGCCACGCCCCCAGCGGTGAGACTGACTACTTAACATTTACAACAAGACACACCACCAGCACAGAGAGTGACTACTTAACATTTACAACAAGACACGCCCCCATCGCTGAGACTGACTACTTGACAGTTACAAGACACGCCCCCAGCATGGAAAATGACTACTTAACATTTACAACAAGACACACCCCCAGTGCAGAGAGTGACTACTTAACATTTACAACAAGACACGCCCCCATCGCTGAGACTGACTACATGACAGTTACAACAAGACATGCCCCCAGCACGGAAAATGACTACTTAACACTTACAAGACACACCCCCCGCGCTGAGACTGACAACTTAACATTTACAAGCCTCACCACCAGCACAGAGACTGAGTATTCGTCACTACTTAGACAAGCCACACCCCTAATCAATGTGATCGGTCAGATGTTCATATTTACAAATGGTCAGTCAGCCAGAAACACTTAATGTTTGTGACAAGCCACGCCTCCCAGCCTGAGATTGGCTAGGAGGAATCTTAAGAAAACTTAACACCAATGGCCACAATCATACATAACAACCTTTCTAATATTGTGTAGGTCCACCAAAACAGCTCTGATCCATCAAGGAATGGACTTCACAAGACCACAGAAGATGTGTATGTTCTGTAAGTTGGGAGTAGGGACCTTCGTGAGTCTTGGCCCTGTGACCCTGTTGCTGGTTCACCAGTAGTCCTTCCTTGGTGCACCTTTGGTACTAACCACTGCATACTGGGAACACCCCACAAGACCTGCCTGATGCTTTGGAGATGTTGTGACTTGGAGATGTTGGCTTGAACAGTTTGGCTCTTATTTGTTCTTAAGTTTCTCTTATGGGTGCTGATTGTTCCAGCTTCAGATATTTGGAATCAGACATTTAGATCATCTCTGCATTCACCTCTCCACTCATTCATCTGTGGATTCAGAAAAGCATCTCAAAGGTGGGTGGAGCTTCATCACCCAAAGTTCTCAATCCTGGTCCTGGAGGACCACTTCCCTACAGGTTTTAGAGTCTTCCCTAACTCCATCACACCTGATCCAAGCCTTTGCTGAGCCGAAACTGGATGTGCTACTGCAGGACCAGGATTGAGAACCAGTGACCTAGAGAACATCTAGAGAACACAGGTCAACAGCGTAAGTTTATACCCCTGTAGGTGACGGGGCATTTTATCCACATATATTTAAATGATGAATTATGCAACAACCAGTAGTGAATGGAAGCAGAACTGTGGTATAATATTGTCCCAGGCACCAGGCAGCTTTGTGTGACGTACATTTAAGAGACATTAACCTCTTCAGACATCTGGGTCCATTCAGCACCACTCAGAATAGTATTGACTCATCAAGATTCTCTACAGTGCAGCTTTTCCCACCAAACCACTCTGCCTCCTCAGGTTTACATCCGTACATTTTAATTATGTCGGAAAAAAAATGAACCAAAGTCCCCCTTTAAGAGCTGTCCGAGGTTCTGAATTAATCCAGCTACACGTGGAAGCTATAGTTCCAGCAGGCTTTTCAGATCTTAATGCGAGCAAATGATAAAGGGCCCAGGTTAAGTACGAGACTACTCGCTCCATACATTAGGCTGAAGGGACACAAATTAATGAATTCATACAAGCGGCCACGCTCTAGATGCATTCGCCTCCTGAGAGTGGTCATAATTCTAGACCTGCATGCGGCGGTATAGCAAAAGGCAGCATGTTATACGTTAAGGTCAGTTTGAGTAAGCTGGCCCCTGACTAAGCTGAGGGCTGCAGATTTATTGGACAGTGGGTTCCTGACTTACACTATATGTCCAACTGTTGGACACTATAGATTAGTCCTTGTTTAGAGAAGTATTGGCAAGAGAATGGAACTCTCTGGAGCAGATAAACATAAATGTATTGGCACCACTGGTGTGGGCTGGAGGGGCATAAAGAGACCAGCACTGAGCTGTGGAACAGTGGAACTGTGTGCTCTGAAATGAGGAAGGTCCATCCAATGCTTTGGGATGAGTTGGTAAACTGGAGTGTGGTGGAGATCAAGGATGGACTGGCCATCAGGAGAACCAGGAAAATTCCCGGTGGGCTGCTATGGGTGTGGGCCGCAGAGAGGGAAAAGGGTCAGTGAAACAAAAGCTGATCAAAAGGCCTCAGCCCTGGTCAACAAAACCGAACGTTCAGAAAGGATCCTGAATTAAGTTGACAGCCCAGCCCTTGTGGTGATCATCCAACATTCTGACCACACTGACTAAACGCTTATCCAGAGCGACTTACAAAAGTGTATTAAAATGCAATCAAATCCTCACAGCAATGCTTCAAAATCTGGTAGAAAGCCTTCGTTACTCCAGTAAAAAAAAAAAAAAAAAAAAAAAGGAAAAACTCTTCATAAAACTCTTAATTTTGGAAGAAAAAAAAAAAAGAATGAGCAGGTGTCCAAATACTTTTGCCCACAAAGTGGACCTACTTTACTTTTCCACAAGGGTTCTATTTTTTTACTCCACAATACTGTTTAAACAGTAAAGGTTCTATAAAGGGATGTAAAGTATGACCGACCTGTAAGACGTGGTCATGACTTTTCGATCCAACTGCTCACAGCTCCTTCGGTCTCCTTCGCCAACACGGATGCTCCACTTCCCTCTTCACTTTCACGAGCACAGTAAGAGGAACCACCTCTTACATGTTAAGAGCTTTAATTTCCACCTTAATGGCAGAGTTGGAGAGCTGGAGCTATCCAGGCCAGGCTGTCTGGAGGGCCTTTTGCACATTAGCAGTCGGTGGTGGCCTTCCTACCTTGCGTCGGATCCTAAGGCACCATCTGGTGGTCTGCTTTCAGGAAGAGAGTGTGCATTACTGGAGCTCATTAGCGCTGCCTTCGCAAAGCCTCGCGTGCCCCCGCATTCCGCCTGCAGGCCAATTTAATAACTAGCAGCACTCACCTTGTCTGATCTGCAGTGCTCTGGTGACTCTGCGCAAGTCCTCTCAATTTACTCTGCTAACCACCGAGGTGCGTCCACTGCTTTTCATCCTTCTGGAAGCGCTGACCCCAACAGGTCTTTCACGGTCCAGGGAACGTCTGCCAGGTCATTCATCTCGCCAGCCTTTCTCTGCTTATTCTTGGAAGATGAATATTAGCCAATGATCTTCATGTCGAGTCAAGACTTTCATAAATACACGGGTACAGGGAGTTCTGTCCACAGCTGTGTTTAAACTGAACCGAGAAAGAAACACAAACAGCTTTACAGAAGAGGCTGAAAGACGTTTGGAACCTTTATTCACTTTTGAACTCGGTTTTTAAATCCAATGTTGATTTGTTAACCTTTTCACAACCATTTAACTTTACACATTATTTCAACGTCTCTTCAGCGTTGACGCAACAACTGACATCATTTCACACAGTTTCAAGATTATTTATACTAGCTTTACAAGAACAAACACGTCCTTTTCAAACGATGTATGCGTCACTGCCCACATAGTTCGAAGTGTCCTCCATCCATTAAAGGGCGGTTCAGAGTCAACAAGCTTTGTGATAATGGAGGAGGTCATGATGATGGAACCCAAAAACACCTCCAAACACCTTTGGCTGTTCCAAATATCGGCCCCTTCGGCATCTTGCTCAATTCTTCTCTTTCTCTTAGACAATTGATTTGAGGACGTTCCAAGGAAATCCCAGTTTACTCAAATTGATTTGCTCAAGAGCCAATATTGGGGACCTGTTTGAAGTAGCCCATGATAGGTATCCTGACGCCACTTGCTTTGAAAGAGGCCAAAAAAAAAAATGCAGCATCATATTTTAAAATATTTGATTTCTTCTTCAGTCCGTTTGACAGTTTTTCATGTCCATATTTCATATTTTCATTTGAACTATGGGCTTCACTGCCCGCATGAGTTCCAGTGGTACTTCTCTGTTCGGTCTGTATCTGTAAACTTTCAGAGAATGTACACAAATGCAGATAAAATAAACAATCAAGGAGACCATTCGGCAACGACAAACACTGTGGAAATGGTTTCACCTTCCCAAAGCTACCATCTTACTGAGAATGCAACTGCAATCTGTCATTACTGTTTGAATTATGTTTGCCAAATGTGAAACGTCCATACAATTTTGACGTTTAAAATATTATATCAAATTTTCTTGGAAATATTCTCTTTTGGGGTGTAAAATGGGATTTTGGGCCAAATGATGGGATTGGGATAAAATGACTGGGGTTTCCCATTGAGTCCTGTAGCTAAGGCTAGGCTAACATTACAATGCTAAAGTGACTTAAATCTGATTTTTCAGGGCATCTTGAGTGACTTTGAGTAACCGCTCACATGTGGTCCTAGACTGGATACATATCCAAATCGTTGGTACGCAACATGAATGTGAATGATCAGGTCAGACCTGCATCTTATTGCCTGTCAGGTATGTAAGCCGAAGTCTACACTCAGAAGTCTTTGCAGAGAACTTATTTCCAGTCACATGAGACCAGGCTCTGATCTCGGTGAATGGGGAGAGTTCTAAACAAGGGCATTTCTCAGTGTGAGCCATCAAGATACCCAAATGTGATCTGGGTAAAGAATGGAATTGATTAATGAGGCTTGTAATGTGAATGTAGCCTTCATCAACCACCAGCAAAACTGTTTCCCACCACAGTTCAGTGACTACAATCTAAAAATGCCTGAACACATATTTAAATAAACACAGATCAGTTCTACAAAATATGCTTTGGTCTCAGTGGAACCAAGTGCACCAAATATTCTGAAAGATCTGAAAGAGTTTCAGATCAATCACACACACACACACACACACACACACACACACACACACACACACACACACACACACACACACACAGTAATAGCCTGCCATGCACAAGGGTGACTGAACAGTGTCCAGTGTTCATTATTATTATTATTATTATTATTATTATTATTATTATTATTATTATTATTATTATTATTATTATTTTCTAATGGAAACAATAAAATGCTGTAGGAACATCGAGAAAACAGAACAAGACAGATTGAACATTATACAAAACAAAAGTTGTTAGCTGGGTAGCATCGTATCTCGTCTTATCCCCACTTCAGACCCCAGTGACTTGGTCCCGGTTCTTCCTCTCAAGACTTCTTTTTCTCGGGGGGGCTGGAACAGTTTTAAGCCCCCTCTTTTGCCCCCCGTAGGCACTTGGCTCGTGCACTAGCCCAGAAAGGCACTGCAGAGAAATAGAACTGCTCACCGTGTTAATTCACCGATAAATCACCTCACCGGAGGGCCATACGAAGGGTTTGCACTGAGCGCACGTTGACTTCGCTCTTTCTATGCTGAAATTGCTTCGCCGCAGAAAAGGTTGGAGGTCTTATTAGCTCAGAAGGTTAATACGTTAATGGCCGCTTTGCTAGTGCAACCAAAGTCCATGCACCTGTACGCATTGTTAAAAGATTATTTGAATGGAAAAGCAGCTGAGGTGAGGGGTGTCATGGGTATTGTAGGTTTTCACGAGAAGAACTTGTGCTTGAGGCACTAGCAAATGCTTGATGTTACGCAAAGCACGAAGAGCTAGTCAGGTTCACGCCGAGATCAGAGAAATGCAGGCCAACAGAGGTTTCCTTCACTGATAAAAAGGCATGCCCCTGCCAAGAACATCATCCGTTTCCTTCATCTATCATAACTGGCATCTACACCCTTAATTGGTTCCAAACTGGTTCCTGGCTCAGATATATGGTTCTATAAAAAGTGTAAGGATCATATTGTTGATCCAGGATCATTTACAATCACTGGCAAAACATAATAGCATTTCCAGCTCCAGAGTGTTGATTTAACTGCCATCCATCCTTCTTTCTTACCCACATCTTCCTGGTCAGGTCGCATTGGGTTTGGTGGAGCCTTTGTAGGATAACTGGGTGCAAGAAGATGTTCGTGGACACCCCTCCTGATGATGCCTTTAGCTGCTCTGAGTTGCACACATTGCTGACACTGATGTGCTGTTCTCTGGAATGAAACTTTTGGGTTGAGCCAATGAAGTGGGCTGGTGGTCATCCAACATCTTGACCTCAGAATGCAATCAAATCCTCACAACAATGCTCCAAAATCCAGTACCAAACAGGAATGTCTAGATGACTGGGTCAAACATCTCCAAAACATCAGGCAGGTCTTGTGGGGTGTTCTCAGTATGCATTGGTCAGTACCTATCAAAAGTGCTCCAAAGAAGGACAACCAGTGAACTGGCAGCAGGGACAGGCACCCAAGATTCGCTGAGGTGATCCATGGAGGCCAAACCACAGAACGTACAGGAATTAAAGGCTGCATTGCTAGCGTTTCAGGTTGTTAACAATACAGGGAACATGCTGGGGTCTTGTAGAGTCCATGCCTCAACAAGTTGGAGGTCTTTTGGTAGGTACACCATATCAGGCAGGTGGTTTTAATAATAGATGAAGGTTTGTGTCTTGCAATACCAAGCAGTAATCCTACAAGAAGAAAAAAAACAAGTTCCCGGACTTTTAAATTGAATTTTAATTGAATAAGTAATTAAATAATTTAAGTATATATTTTTAATATATTTTATTTATCTTATTTAATGCATATGTCTGTCAGTTCTATGCCAGTTATGTGAGTTTTTACGGGTAGAATCTTTATGAAAGTGGTTTTGAAGGAGTTTAAAGGTTCTTCCCACTCGCACCTTATTATTAAAACAGTTCTTCTGAAAAGTCACCCGTTGAAAAGTCCTGGGGTCCCGAGGGGCACAGCCCAGTAGTTCATATGGAGGTCTTGGAGGAAGCATGAATAAGTAAGCTGGTGACATTGTGTGATGGTGAGACCTTGCTAGAAGATGGGAACTGGTTTGCCAGAAATGAGAGGCTTATACTCCTTTCCACTTCAGGTTGTGTGAAGTTCCCCACTGCGGGACTAATAAAGGATTATCTTACCTCATAACTATAAAGTTTGAGGTGTAATAACACGAGGACATCCTTTAGATGGATGACACAAACAACCGTGGCATTCACCACCTGAGAAAGAGTGTCTGTTTTCGATTTGTTGACGTTGGCTCTGAGGGGAAATGTGACGCGGAGTGTGACAGTGATATTTCTCCTGTTCTGTGAGGGGTCCCGGGGCTAAAAGAGTCAGATCTACAGGACGACACTGTCTGAGTGACATGCTCGAGCTCTTCTCTGATGGTTCTATATGACGTAAAGTCAAATACAGGCCAGACGATTCTTTTCCACTCATTTATTCCTTTCATTTCTTCTCTCACTTTTTGGAACGCACGAGGACTCCTCAGTGTTCTGGACACTGCTGACGGTGTCTTATTGATGAGCACCAGCCAATAGTTCTCAGTGATTTTAATTTGATGAACGAGAAGTCGTGCTTTTGATCCTTTTGATTTACTACTTTGTCGATGTTTGGTTAAGGGAGGGGATATACAAGGGTGCTCAATCCTCCCTCTCTCTCTCTCTCTCTCTCTCTCTCTCTCTCTCTCTATCTCTCTCTCTCTCTCTCTCTTTCTCTCTTTCTCTCTCTCTGTCTTTCTCTTTCTCTCTCTCGTTCTGTCTCTCTCTCTGTCTCTTTCTCTCTCTCTCTGTCTCTGTCTCTGTCTCTGTCTCTCTCTCTCTCTCTGTCTCTCTGTCTCTGTCTCTCTCTCTCTCTGTCTCTCTGTCTCTTTCTCTCTGTCTTTCTCTCTCTCTTTTTCTCTCTCTTGCTCTCTGTCTCTCTCTCTCTTTCTCTGTCTCTCTCTCTCTCTCTCTTTCTCTGTCGCTCTCTCTCTGTCTGTCTCTCTCTCTCTGTCTCTCTCTCTCTGTCTGTCCCTCTCTCTCTCTCTCTCTCTCTCCAAAACAAAATATAAAAATAATGACAATATCTTTTAAAATAGAAAACTAAGTTCAACAGGGATAAAAAATGAAAATGATTTTTTTTTAATTCCTAATCAAGGTTTTATTATTTGAACAGTAATTCTATTCGCCTCCTCTTGGCACACGGACAGGGAGCGTGCAAGGAGAAAATGGAAGCTTTGGCATCTGATCCGTGCAAGCTCTTCTCCGTCTTCTCTCTTAAACCACCCTACTCCTCCTCCACCCACTACCCTCACCCCAGATTTTGACAAGATCCGCCAATCCTTTCTACCTCTGTCTACTCCTCCCACCAGACACCCCTGTCCTACTCCTACATCTGTCTTCTTTCTCTCCACTTTCCACAGATGACATCCTTCATCTTCCCACATCTAATAATCCAACCACCTGTCCATTAGACCCTGTCCCTTCCACACTATTTCAGACCTTCTTCCTTTCGTTACTTTCATCATAAACAGCTCATTGTCATCATGTTCCATCTTCAAGGCTGCCATAGTGATCTGATCTTGAAGAAGCCAACTCTAGACAGCATGGACATCAGCAACTATAGACCAGTGTCTCTTCTTTCTTTTCTCTTAAAAATCCATTAAGGTTCTGTCTATTATCAGCTATCTTGCTTTCTCAGCCAGAACAATTTACAGGACCTAAACCAATCAGGCTTCAAACTGGCAAACTCAACAGAGACTGCTGTTCTACCTTCTGTTCTAATTCTCTTTGACCTCTCTGCAGACTTTGACATGACAGAACACAAGATCCTCCTGTTGGTCCTAAATGGTGATGGTTTGCATCATACCTGGAGAAGCGTTCTACCGGGTAACATAGCAAGATGCCACATCTGCTCCATGCAGACTCTGCACTGGTGTTCCTCAGTGCTTGGGTTCTCTTCTCTCTCTACACTCATTCATTTGGTTATATCCTCTCATGGGTTTTCTTACCACTGCTATGCCCATAACACTCAACTCATCCTCTCTTTCCCACCTTCTGGCACTCAGGTTTTGTCTCACATCTGAGCTTGCCTTGCTGATGCCTCAACATGGATGGCAGCCATTGAGAACTCTTTGGTCACACCATCAGCAGACGTTGGTGTAGTTGTTGAAAACCTGACTCAGTCATGCAGATTTCTCCTTGATAACATCAGGAGAATTTGATCTTTTCTCTCTAGAGAGGAGCTCAGGTGCTTGTTCATTACTGCAGCTCCCTTCTAGCTGGTCTTCCTATGCTGACCATCAGGCCCTTTCAACTCCAAAATCCAGCAGCACGGCTCATCTTCAATCTTCCCAAGTTTAATAAAGGGAACTCTACTCTGCTGTGTTCACTTCACTGGCTTCCTGTAGTTGACCGCATCAGATTCAAAACTCAGTCTGTACCAAGAGCCCTTTGAGCATCAAGTGCAGCTTGGCTTGACCCCCCATCCCTCAAGATTGATGGAAGACAAGCTTCCAAACCCTTTTCTGTCCTGGAACAAAAAAGGTGGAACAAACTTTCTCTGGGGGTCCGAACCACCGAGTCACTCACTGTCCTTAAAGGTTTATAATTATACTGAATCTAGCTGGTATCTGACATCTGTTTTCGGCAGCATCTAAACTTGAGGGATCTCTGGATTCCAGCCTCTACTAACTAAATAAGGACAAGTTCTGAGTGAACAGCACAGCACTTTTGTAAGTCGCTCTGGATAAGAGTGTCTGCTAAATGTCTTAAATAAATGAAAAAACCTCAAAGTAGGGCAGGAGTTCAAGGCAGCTTCACAGAGGTGCATGAAACTGTGTCCCCTAGCTCGCCTGTGATGGAGGTGAATAGAAGAGTAGGGCAGAAGAAGCGAGGAGACTGGGAGGTGGTGGGTGCAATGTGCAGCATGAAGTTAGAATGGGAGTGGAGGGTTTATAGAGGAAGAAAGAGGAGGAGGAGGAGGAGTCATGGCGTTGTCTCCCTCCCAAAATCCAGTTATTGCACATCTCCATTTAAGAGTTTTTGACGTTGGCCCTGTGATGGGTCCAGATCTGAAAACCTTGCAGATCCTGCTAAGTATGAACGGCAGGTGGAGTCAATCCTCTAGGTGACCGACAGGATCAAACTGGCAGCAGCAGGGAGGAGGGAGGGGAAAATGAAACCGTCAGCATCTGCAAATCAGCGAAAGGGCACGTGCATAGAGGTTTAAAGACAGGGGCAGGTGATCACTTGAAGAAGGGGGTGCAGCTTTGGAGACTATGGTTAGGTTTCAGATCATCTCTGAAGCTTTCACAACAGATAAATCATTAAATGGAAAGGTTAAACAGAGAACAGTTCAGACAAATAATGAAAATTGTAATAATGAAAAGATATCAAATCATATAAAGGGTTGAGAATCAATTTAAACTGGAATGGAGGTGATTTTCCAGTGTCCGGGGGACACTGTAAAAGCTTCCCTGTAGAGAATTCCATCTTGCTGGTGCACCATAGCTAAAAGCAGATCTTCCCAGCTCAGCAAAAACTGAATGGGTATCTGAAGGGGGTCCACTCACTGGAACAAGTCTAATAAATAATAGAATGTGAATTATAATATTTTTATTGAGCTTGTGATCAAAATCCACCTCTATATTTATGGGTCATGACGTTTGCAAAGTATCCCATTTTGGCAGATGCCTTGGCTTTCAGGCACTTTATTAAAATTGCCAAGAAACACATCATAGATGGTGTTCAGTGGGCTGAAATCACTCATGTGGTCTCTCACATCAGTAGCTCTCAAACCACTCAACAAGGACTCTCAGATGACCTATATTGCTCCACAAATGTCACAAATTACATTTTTTATACCTATGCAAGAGCGAGTTCCCCGCACACCGACAGTGTGTGGAGACTGATGTAAAACTCCTCCGCAGCCCACCATTACTGTCTACGTTATACTATGTCAAGCACAATCTTCTCGTTAATCTGTGAGGAGCTATTTATCATTCTCAACATGTGTGTCTGCTGACATATATTACAATGATATTACAATATCACGAGGGATCGATTTAACCAGGCGAAATGTCACATATGCATCATGGCATGTGATGTGTATGTGCGTGTGCTTAGAGCTGGTTTGGGTTTGCAGGAGGTTTCATATCTTAGACTTTACGTAGGTTCGGGAAAGTCTATCTCTGATCTCTACATTGCTGTGAAAAAGTATTTGCCCTCATTCACATTTCTTTTGCTGTGACAATTCTTAGTATCTAAGATCTACAATTTGTGGGCTTCATCTCACAGGATCTCAGGAGCTTTTTCCAACTGGATTAAATCCCAGTTTAAATGCCAACAGAGCTTCTAGCACATGTTGACTGCTTTGTCCACGTGCACATGCTCTGCATGCAGACTGATCAGTGAGAGGGGCGGGGCTGATGATGTCATTGACCCTGTTATTGGATTACACAGGGACATGAGAAGGGAGGGACTGATTGCTCTCTTTCTTTCAAATTACAGAATAAAAGTAATGAGAAGGGATACAACTGATCCATACATGAATATAAAAATAATAAAGGAAAACTACTAAACTACAAGCATTTTCATTGTCATATGATAAATATAAATTTGAGGAGTCTAGAGTCTCTTGAAATAACAATATCTGGTACGTGTGACTGTCTCCTATAAATTCTTTTCAAATTTTTTGAGAATAAAAGTATATTAAAAGTATATATAGAGTAACGTTTAATACCCGGTCGTCTAGGTAGGGCTAGTCTGGATATGCAGACGGAGGTTTCATGTCTGAGAGACAGTAATAGAGTCTGGGAGCCCCTGTGTTATGGCCTCGAGTCCTTTTTGGCACCTTTATTTTTCAGGTGACCGAGACTTTTCCACTTGTTGCTGGTATATTCAGTTTCCACTCAAACCATTTTTTATTTATCGCTCAAACAATACAGCACAGGGTCGCTGAATGCTTCTCACAGACTTAACAGTACCACCAAGCAAGTTCAGGTTAAGTGCTTCACTCAAGGACAAACTGGCGCATAGTCTTCATGGTATGATTGTCAAAGCCATAACCATTTTTATCTCTCTGCAGCAGGCCGGGTTTCGCCTGCTTGCTGTCGCCTCATCGACCCAATGAGTCTCTGCTCCTTTCCTTTCTCGAGCTCATACTGCAGCTCGGACACGATTGATATAACCGACACGAGTGCAGGCATGAGGCCTCGTTTTTGGGGTCAGAGCGGTGCCATATTCCTCATACGTACGGGAATAAAAACAGACATTAGACTAAATTGCTTCTGATTGCGAGACGTTTGAAGGCGAGTCGATATTGATTGCGAACTTGATTGAATCCCCCTGCTGAAACCGCACTCGCCCAGCCTGGGGCCACTCCAACGTGGGCCGGCAGGTGTCTGGATTTTATTTATTTATTTATATATTTATTTCTTTCGGTTTTAATTAGCAACTCCTAGACAAAGGCCTTATTGGTATGCAGCCACTGCCAGCATCCCTCGGAGGAGAGAAAACAAACACACCTTCGAGAGTCTTCACAAGGGAACGGCCAGTCTGGATTACAAAGAGTTTGGGTTTCGGGGTTTTTGGGTTGTTGTTGTTTTTTTTGTTATTTTCTTTTTTTTATTGCAAACCTTTCAAGTTAGTTCCACAATGTTCTGAACTCCACTTAAAGTGACCCAAACTCAAAGTGCTTTGAAATAAACTGATTGAAACCTCAGTTCGACTTGTGTAATTGCCAGACAAGCGTAGAGGAGCTTAAAACCACACTAGGACTAAGAATGATTCCTATAATTGACTGAACTCTCGACTGTTATTCTGGTAAACGTCCAATCAAACCACGACACTCTCATCAGACACTACTGTTGAGTTTTATCTGTGATTTAAAGGTGATAAGAATACATTTTGCACCCCATGTGTTGTGCAGCGCAGTTCAACCCTCATGTCACCTACATACTTTAAAGCAACATTATGAGAGAATTATGAGTATTATTATACACATACATTTCTGGACACGCTGAGGGATACAGAACCCTTACTGAAAGTAAAAGAAGCCCGTGGACTGATGTGGTTGAGTCAAACTACAGGATTTTACACACACATGACCAGTTTTCAGTGTGCTGAGCACAGAGTAGCAATAATGAGCACTACTCTCCCGAGCCAAGCAAACGCGCAACATCAGAAAGACATTTAAATCATGTCTGTGACACATCAGTCAGTCCAGACCTACATTTGTATTTCTGCTGGAAGTACAAACCGGCCCAATATCTGAAAGTCGGATGTTGCCAAAACATTCTCTTTCTGGATTCTCTGTGGACTTTTTGACAAAGAGGTTTGACTGATGTCTCCTTTTGAATGTTTCTTTTTGGGCTGGTCATTGGAGCATCACAATGATTTATATTAAGGTAAAAAATCAAAGCAGTGCTGCTACAATCCGAGGTGTACAGAATCAACTACTCACTGGGTTCCCGGCAGAGCTGCCGTGAAACGCCTGTGCAGATCCAGCTCCTTTCAGCGTGGGAACTGAAGTTTATTAGGCTCTTCTCTTGTCTCGGTTACCTATATGGAAGTAAAGGTTCAGAAACGAGAACACAATCAGATTAAACCACCGGAATTGGTAGTTAAGACCTAAAATAAGCGACGACGGATTCTTAATAATCCTAAGTGACAAGAAGTACAAGGGTTATTATTTGTGATTGTTCAGGAAAAGCAAAAATCCATCCAAACTGTACTTAAGAACATGGATCCAGCTCCAGTAATTACAGGCCTGGCGTTAAGCCTTTCTTCCTGACATACGCAGAGAAGAGTAGACTCAGCTCCGCGGTAGACTCCACGGATTTCCGTTTCATTTATAGCAATCTTCTTGAGTGCTGTCTGTCTTTTCATGGCTAAAATTGCTGGTACGTCGAGGAGCAGTAAAATCATCCCGTGGTAAATCGACACCTACAGCGTTTAACTGGTCTCCAGTGTACAGTGTGTGGTCTCGAAAGCACAGCGCAGGTGTTCCTTTAACACAGATGATTTTTAGCTTGGGAAATTGATGATTATGGAGTTACTTCAGGGAATTTGGTCCCGGTGGTCTTGCATGTCCATGTTTTCAGGCGCTTGAAGTGCTTCACTCGAAGTTGGGATGTAAGATCTAGAACTAGAACGGACTTTGTAAATATTCCACCCGTGAAGCATAAAAAGTTTTGTGTAAAAGTGTTTTCATTTTTGCAGTCAAAACTGAGTCTCTCCTTTAAATATTCATAAGACAGCCTCACTTAACAGTCTGAAAACAGACAAACTTCAGTGCGCATGAATTTAAGAATATTCACTTGTTCTATGAAACCTGATCAAGTGTGTGTTCTCCACATGTCCACATGGGACGCGTGAGAAAAAAAAACAAACGTGTCTATATATAATATATAGACAAAAGTATTGGGACACCTGCTCAGTCACTGTGTCTTCTAAAATCAAGGATATTTTAAAAAGGTATTTATGCTGTTTATGTTGGAGGAACTGTGTCTATAGTCCAAGGAGCTGTGAGAATTGCTGTGTAGATTGTGGAGCATTGCTGTAAGGATTTGACTGCTAGTCCACATCTGGCTTTAGGTATGGTTATCTGCTGCAGAGAGTCTTATTCTACTCTGTACTTTTTACATTTTGAACATGATAATGATAATGTGAAAACGATACTTGTAAGTGTGAAGAACAGGTTCTATTATAATTTAAGGGTTTTTCCTAAAAAGAGAATTATTAGGCTCCTCATTTTGAAGAAACCAAAAGTGTCAATTCTTAGAATCTGAGATCTGCACTTTGCATTTCATCCCAGTTTAAAAGCCAAAGGAGCTTCCAGTCCAAGTTTACTGCTCTGTCCACTTGTACAAGCTCAACCTGCATACAGACTCTGACTGATCAGAGAGAGGGGGCGGGGCTGATGCTCAACCTGCATACAGACTCTGACTGATCAGAGAGAGGGGGCGGGGCTGATGCTCAACCTGCATACAGACTCTGACTGATCAGAGAGAGGGGGCGGGGCTGATGATCAACCTGCATACAGACTCTGACTGATCAGAGAGAGGGGGCGGGGTTAATGACTATCCCAGAAATTGGGTTATAGAGGAAAATGAGAAGGGAGGGGTTGTTTGCTCTCATTCTTTGCTTACACTGTGCTCAAATTTCAGAATTAAAGTCCCAAGAAGGGATAATATGAATACATACATGCATAACAAAAAATAATAATGGTCATTCAGGTGGTGCTTTTTTGTTTTGGATCACTGTCAACTGTTTTGAACTTGCTATAAATATTTTTGTCAGTCTAATCATTGCAAACAACTCAGCAAATTGCATTTTCAGCTCAAAAACACTCGAGATGGTCAATTCCCAACAGGATTTCTGAGATATGGTGTTTTTATAAGGAAAAAAAACCCACAAACTGTAGGTGCAAGTACATTTTTGCTCAAACATGGTCAAAATCATACACACATTTAAAAATTTTTATCATCTCATATGAAGACAAATGTGAAGATCTAGGATGTAGCATATGTGACTGTCTCTTATAAATACTTTTTGAAGTTTTTGCCAAATCAAAATAAAAACTATGAAAGCACCCCACAAAAAATTTAACCCAAGGTTTTAAAGGTTAAAGAACATTTTCTAGAACCAAAGTCAGTTAATCTAGGGCTTTATGGCGCCGTTTTGTATTATAGCCTTTAGGGAGGCAAAAAGAGAGTGTATACACATCACACATATGAACATTTTCTGTAAGGCAAAAGAAAAGGGTGCCCAACATCTGCCGATATGGAATATAAATAAAATTCAAAGGTAATGCATTTGTCATGTAATTACATTAAGATCAGATAATTACATTTCAATCTTTTAGCAGAATAATAACATCAGTGGTAGAAATGGTGAAATTAGGCTGCCAGGGAGTCTTTCAGAAGCCTAATGAAACCTGACCTGATGAAAGACAGTTTTCATTTACTCTGTACTGCTGAGGGACATGCCGGGTTAAAGAACCTCGGACTCCAATCCAGCAGTCCAGCACAGTCCTTGAAAGGCTGTACCTACTGGGTAAGTTAAATGGCACAGTTAAAGTGGGCCATTATCCCATTAACAGCATTTAGTGGACTAATCACTGCAGTTTGCTTGACAGTCACTAGTGATCACGGTCATTCTCACGTCCGCAGGTTGTCCGGTTGCTGTTTCTCTTTGACTCAGGCTCGTTAGACAAATTTGAGAAAATCTATCGTAGTCTTTTAATGAGAGTCGCTGTCCAGCTACTGTCACCACTGTGCTTGTTTTTCTTGCTAATGTCGATGTCTTGACCCTAATCCATTTCTTGTCACATTTGTTCAAATCTGTGGAGACTAAAAGGAGCAAGCAATCCAACAGTGACTGCAGGGCAGCTAAAGGGCCTGCTTTCTCTCTATCCGCTCCCTATACTAAACAAGGTGCCTTAGAGCTATTGAAGAACCACTTTTGGCTTCTTTAAAAAGCAGTGAGTGGATGGTTCTTCAGAGAATCATTTCTGTAAATGAGATGTGTGAGTGTGGAGACCCTTTGTAAGGTTCAGTGAATTTCCAAATAATGGAAACGTTCTTGGAAAAACCTTTAAATTGTTATATAACCTACCGTGATATGAAGGTGCTGTAATCCTGAATGGATATAAATGTTCTTCGCCTATATAATATACAAATCTCTTTTTCCAGGGAAAGCTCCCCAGACCAGAAATTAGTCACCTTGAAGGTTGAAGGTGGTACCTTCAAGCTCCTGCAGATGGGGAAGCACAAGCATGATTGGGTTATAAAGAGGTGTTATATGGCAGCGCATGTCTCAGTCGGTGTGTGGAAAATGGATGTAAATGATTGGCTGAAAGGAGTGATTGCATTTGGTCGGCCAAAGACATTGTGTGAAGGAAGGAGGTCAGGCTTCAGCAAGTGTGTGGAAGCGTACAGTCATATGCGTCTACTAGAAAGGGCACAAATCCCAGTCTACAGGAAACGATCAGAAATTTGGTCAGGAAGCACTGGTTTGGTTTGACAAAGAAAATTGCTTCTAGAAGTGAATGTAGGTTCTTCACATCCAATTTCAGGAAGAACACACCACAGGGAACTGCAAACCATCAACATATGGAGTAGAGTGGCACGCAAGAGGCTTATGTTGCCCAAATCTGCTCACGAAGTTCCAAAGAGACATAAAAATAAGACCATTCATGACTGGAGACAAGTTCACTGGTCAGATGAATCTGGTTTCCACCTGTATATCAGTGAATTGTGCAGATATGGGCCCTTTAGTTGAGCTTTTGCCTTTTGCTCAACATCTTCATAAGGAAAATATCATTCCTATCCCAGTATTCCAAGAGGATCGTTCTCAAATTTGCAAATGTGGCTGATTGGCATGATAAATATTCAGGAGCATTCAATCCTCTTGAAAATCTCTGGGACTCCCTGGAAGAACGAGGGAAGGGATCTACAAAATCTGATCAAACTGCATAATTCTTTGATGCAAAAGTGGCTGAACATTGACATCACTTACATTCAGAATCATGTCCAGTCCAAGCCTAATTGAATCCCAGCTGTTCTTCATGCTTGTGGAGGTATTAAACACTATTAGGCACATTTCTGTCTTATTTGTCTCCAGATAGCTTGTCTGGTTCTGGGAAGAACCCTTATATTGGTGCAGTACCTTATGAGATCATCATATCAATCCTTTTAAGAATTTAATTTGTTGGACAAATATTTAATTGAGATAGAACCTTTAGTACAATGTAAAGGTTAAAACTATAAAAAACGTTCTTCACTCCTCTTCAAACATGGTTCTTTCAGGAACCTAAACTGGCTCATCACTTAGACCTTTAGAACACACACACACACACACACACACACAGACACACACACACACACACACACACACACACACACACACACACACACACACTTCCTTTTTAAAGAATCATTCTTTGAGAGGTTTATTTAGGAAAACAAAAGTAGTCCTCTTATGGCATCGCTCCAGAGAACCCATTTTTTTAATACTGAAATCCATCCAAGCTCATCCAAGCCAAGAACAACTTAGGAACCCTCATTTGTAAGAGTGTACATCTTCTGAGAAGGCCTCTGTATCTAAGGTTTACTGGAGGAAACACAGACCTGCTCACAGAAAAGCCCAATTCAATCAATATTCTCCAAGTCTTCCCAGAGAAGGTTGGCAATAAGGTTGAAAACGCAGGCGGCTGCTGCCAGGAACCACCTTCAGGCACAGGACACACTAAAGTCTTTGCACAAGAAAGGCTTGCGATCACAGGATGGCCACAGTGGACCATCAGTGGGATACAAACACTCGATGGTATGTTTGTGTGCTGCTGCATTTCTTTGCATTGTTTAATGCGTGAACAAGGTGAGCCCTCCTCAGAAAGAGCGGGAGAACGGCTGTCTCGGAGTGAGCTCTTGTTTAGTTATAATTGAAGTGGAGAGGACCGAACCAGCACGGATAAAAATGACTCATCCAGACAAGTGCACGGACCAGTGGTTCTCCAGCCCACACACAGTGAGCAGCTGTCGGATAAAAACGATATGATGTTACCAGGAGGAGGACAGCGGTGTTCCTCTAACCTTCCATCAAGACTAATTATGACCCCGGTTTAAATCCACCACAAGGTGTGATAAAGCACAGCGAACGTTCCTGCGGCAAAAAAACACAGTGCTGGTGCTAATGAGGCTGCCAAAGCAGAGTCCAAACAGATAGCATAGCAGGGTCAGATCCAGGTCATATTTACCAGTCAGGATTTGGTCTCCTTTGGTTTGGAACAGACAGAAACTACAGGAAGCACTGCACCACAGGAGAACGGTAGGAACTATCCAGTAGAATTACACTCAGTGGATACTTTATTATGGTTGTGCATTGCAAAGCATCTTTACTGTTATTTGTAAGTCTTCCTAGGAAACTTAGACACCATAGCTCTCACCTGGGATATTATAGAAATTGCCAAGCAACCTGTAAGCAACACCATTGCAACCTATGTGCAACCTATGTGTGCGGGTGGCCGAAAAACATCTCTCTTCTCCTCTTCATTAATTTCATTTGTGTTGTCAGGAAGTCGATATCAATATATGGGAGACTCCCGCATCTTCCAGGAGAAGTGAGGTGTCAGCAGTTTAAACCACCAGGAACAGCATAAATAGAAGCCACCCAGCAATTATACAGCACGTATTCAGCAACCACATAACAGGACCATAGCAACCACCTGGGATACCAACGAACATTGACTTAGAAAACACATATATAAGCAACTTAGGGCGCCGCAACTGCTTAGCAACAACCTAGAAGACCCAGCAGCTCTTGACACATACCACAGCAACCAGGAAATCGATGTCATTCACTTCACCTGTCAGGGGTTCTAATGTTATTGATGATCAGTGTATAAAACGATGGGTAGTGCATGGAGGTAAGATGTAAGTGTGTCCAGGGACTTATTAAGTACTGGTCTTCAATATAGAACGTAAGACTAGACCAACGAAATGAAGAGTGGCAGAAAACTAGACGACTAAAGCAAAACCACACAATCAAAAGGATAAGAATAGAATGCAGACAAGAAACACCCGGGACCAATGTGGAGACAGTGGGACTAGAGACTAGACACAGATGAGGGCCGTGACAAAAGGGTGGAACGAGGAAACACAAACAAACAGAGGCCAGACATACGAGGAACAACACAAACAGGGAAACAGAATCAAAGGCAGGGTTTAGATGGATGTTTCAGTGCGTCAGGTTGCAGGTTGTGAAAGATCCGTTTGAAGGTGGTGACCATGGATGAGCAGTGTGGAGTGGGAGGTAAATAGATGTCAGGGCAGTCTGGGTAGTGTTGGTTGATTTTCCTGATATGAGCCGTGTGTGTATGAGATGAATATCTATATGATATGAGACACGAGAAGGGGTCTGGACACTGGTATGTTTCTATAGGGGATCTTGAGCACCTGGTTTTAAATGAAAGCGTGTGAGCATAACTTCTAATTTTCACTGTCAAAATCAAGAAAAGGATATCAGATGATCACCATCCCATCACATCCACAACTCCCCACCTCAGCACTGTCATTCTCAGGGTTCTAAAGGTCCACTGGTGAAGCTAAGAGGTAAGCAGACACAAGTGGCAGGTGAGTCGATGTGTTTCCAAAAAAGGGGCAAATGACTGTACAGCAGATCCAGGTGCATAATAAGATCAGAAACCATGAATAAACTTATTTGTCAAGAGTGAAATAACTCCCACCTGAACCCTTCAGGATGAAGGTCCTCCAGTTTAAACCCTGTCTTTTCTGTTCTAATCACAGCTGGTTAATCGAACAATTTGCGCAACTGATTGGCCACTTTTAGTCCTCGCTACAGGAACTGTAGGAAATCGACAGCACTCAGCCCTTGAGCACTAGAAATTAAGAACCCCTGCCTGAGGAGCTAATTCAGCAGTAGTGATGTGGCGAGGAGAGTGTGTGTGTGTGTGTGTGCATGTGCATGTGCGGCGGGGGTTATGAGGAATGTGCCTTGGGGGCAAAATGTTAACCTGGCCATACAGTAAGGTTGACAACAGGCTCCATCAGACCATGAGCTCCAGCTATGGGTCTTATCAGGAGTGCTGCTGAAGCTGTCTAAGCCCAGCGATAAGTGTCCCACCATGGCCTCACTGCCCTTCAGTAATTACAGCCCTGACCCTGTGATTTATTCAATATCGCCTCAACTGAGACTTATTGACTCCATCACAGTCAAAACTGCATGCTGTTCATTTACTGGGCCACACACACACACACACACACACACACACACACACACACACACACACACACACACGCACACACACAATCAAACTACATTACTTTGGGATGAATTGTGGAGTTGAGGATGAGGTGGTGTGGTGATCATCCAACAGTGATCATCCAATAGTAATCAAACTACACTACAAAACACGCATATATATAATATTCTAAACAGGGCTCTTGATTGAATACACACACACACACATGCAGGCTTGGGGTTATCAAAGTGTGTAAGCTTGGAGCTAAAAATTGGAGAGAAATTATTTTCCGTTTTTCAAAAATCAGGAGAAAAGAATTTATTTAGCCAGAACAAGTTATTTATTTAGTCAATGACAAAAAGACTCTGAAAATAAGCCATGACTTCAAAAGAATTAATCACATTATACACCAAACAGTAAAATCTCAAGTAAATTTGATGCAAACTCTAGAATATATTTTAACAAATGTTCATGCAAAGTATGGAATTGACCTATTTTTGATAAAATGGATCAAATCATCATGTTGTTTTGACAAAACAGGGCAAAGTCCATAAGAAATTGGTCAAAATTGGTCAAAACATCAAGAGAATTCAAAATAATGTGTATTTTGTAATAATGGGATGTAAAAGCTCAATGAAAGTCACTATTTTGAGAGAAAAATTATAATATTTATGAATCAAATTAAATAATTTTATTGACTATTATTGTCTCGTCACATCAACACTTGTGTGAAGGTGAGTGAAAACCTGCACTGTCCCAGACAGTAATAAAGGTCCAACTTATACACATTAAAGTGGAGTTATTATGTACCTTTATATTTGAAGATGCCTTAAACTCCTCCCCTTCTGCCCTGTAGATATCCTCCACTCTCACGGCCCCCTCCTGTACAACACTTAACACCCTCCTCCAACTCATCTCCTCCCTTTTCGTTCATGGGGGGGTTCGGCTTCACGCACCAGTATGCAGGCCGCCCTGAACTCCAGGCCAGGTTCACCTCCCTGTGCCAGGTTCTCGAGCACAGTTCAGATTACAGATGTGACACACAGCCATTTTTTTCATGGCTGAACATTCAGGCTTTTTAGAACAGATCTCCAAAACAAATGAAATCAAATTGTTGTAATGAATATTATAATTGCAAGGTTTTTTTCAGGATGAACTACGGGGGGAAAAAAATCCCACCATGTTGAGTAAAATATGGAACCACCTTGGAAATTGCATTTCTGAAACAAATAGCAGTATAAGTCTAAAAATGCAAATGAGTCTGCAGTTAAAAGGAAGTGCTTCCAGCTCCTTAATGAGCTGCCAGACACAACAAATTGAAAGAAAACAGGGGTTTTAATTGATACCACGGAAAAAATGATAAAACAACAGAACATGGCAGATGATTCTGGTTTCTCCCAAGCTGTGTCAAACGTTTGGTGCAAGCATCGACATAATGGGAAGGTCATAAAATCCAAACATATGGGGACACCAAGAAAGACATCACAGCATCAGGATAGAAAACTCAAAGCAATATATCTTCAGAATAAAAAAATAACAACACGACAAACGCAGCATGATCCCCTGAAGAGAAGAAAACACTCACAGTGGGCTGAAGAGAAGCAATCATGGACTTTTGATTGGATGAACACGATCTTCAGAGATTAATTAAGAATCTGGCCAAAGAGACGATGCTGGAGCTTTTCTCAGGTGCTGTGCTAATGAAACTTACGAAGATAGCTGAGAAGAAGAAGAAGAAGAAGAAGAAGAAGAAGAAGAAGAAGAAGAAGAAGAAGAAGAAGAAGGTTGCAGGTCAGATTAGGACCAGGAAAGATGGCCATCATTACCTCAACAGTCAATGCACTGATGTCCCTTCTCAAGACTGACCATGGACATTTTCTCATTCCTTCGGTAGAATCAAGTTTGGTGATGATGATGTAAAGAGTGAAAAAGCTTTTCTTCAGAAAATGCAGATCAGCTCAATGGCATCCAGATCTCAACTCAACTGAATATCCGTAGGGGAATTGAAAAAATGCTCCATGAACCACTAAAAAAGCTGGAACCAAGTTGATGTAGAACATTGTCTTACTGAAAGCCTTGCCTTAAAGAATTAACGCTGAAATAAAAGCTAGAGACACAACATAGTACTATTTTTTTGTCTATTTTAGCTTAAAAAAATACGAAATATAACAATTCTATTACATTTGGAGGTAATTTTTGTTCCACAAAAGTCAGTTGTTGAGTTTTTAAACAACAAAATAACAAAAAAAATGCTCCAAAATGACTTGGAATAAAACCTTTTAGTTTCACTTCCATTATTTCCACTGTAAAGTTGAAGACGTTTGAAGAAGAAGCTCTTTTGTGTGACGGCTCCAGTGAGAAAGAAAAGATTATACATTATTATTTTCATTATGAAACACATTCAGTTGCTTCTGAAAATAAAGAGTTTAACTGTCCTCTACTTCTACTACATTGCTGTGGAGATTTGATTGCATTCAGCAACAAGCATAGTTAAATCAGTGCAGAACCTGAACCTTTTATCAAGAATAATGTTTTTAGGTTCAGGTTCTGGTGACACTGATTTAGCTCCATACAAGAGCTTTTAGTGAAGTCAAGATGTTGGGTGATCACCACCCCACCTCATCCTCAACTCCCCAACTCACCCCAAAGTACTAGATGGAGCTGCACCATTCCAGAACCCTCAATATACACGAAAAATCGAGGAACAGTGTAGGTACTGTTTTGTTTTACTGTTTTCAGAGAAACATCTTCCATAAATGTACTCTCAAATGTACAGTATTGGACTTGTGTAGCTTAACATGGTAAGAGACAAGGATATTCACTAAAATCTTCTATATTGTACCTTAATAAGTAAAACTCCAGCAATGTATTTTCTTGGTGTGCTTAGTTCCACTGTTCCAAAGCTCAATGCTGAAGGGCTTTATAGGCAGCTCCTACAGGTTTCATCTAATGTCACTACCACAACATTAACACTGTCAACAGAACACACAACCAGCTAGCAGACTACATTTATCAGTAACTTCACTGCTATTGCTCTTTAACCTTTAGAACTCTAGACCAGTTTTGTGGGATGTTTTTGCAGTTTGACATACTTTTACTCACCAAAAATTAATACAATTATTTATAGGAGACAGTCACACAAACCAGATATTGGTATTTTCAGGAGATTGTACTCGAATTTGCCTTCATTTGAGATGTAAATATTAACAAAATAAAAACCAGAAACAACCAGAATATCCAGTATTAGTTTTTGGTAATTATGTATGTATCTATGTCCCTTCTCAAGACTTTTATTCTGAAATTTGAACACTGTGTGTGCAAAGAAAGACAGCAAACAGACCCTTCTCATTTTCCTCTATAACTCAATGTCTGGGTCAGTGACTTAGCCCCGCCCCTCTCACTGGTCAGAGTCTGTATGCAGGTTGAGCATGTACATGTGGACAGAGCAGTAAACATGCACTGGAAGCCCCTTTGGTATTTTTGGTCTTGTAGTCTGTAGGTTACTCTGATCCTGAGATATGGAGTCTGGAAAACAGCTGGAGGTTCAGATCCCAGCTTCTAAGAGTTAAAGTAGATGAAGGCATTCATTACAGGAGGTGTCCACAAACATTGGACATACAGTGTATCATACATACATTATATACATAATAATATAGGATTCTACACCCAACGTTACACGGTTCTGAAGAGAGGTTCTCTTGCAGCTCCACCTAAGTTACATAGTGCAGTAGCAGCATTCCGAGCTGGATTGGGAATGACGGAGATGCCATTCGCACAAATCTACAAACACAGTGAGCTCACACACACACACACACACACACACACACACACACACACACACAGGTTGAGAGGCCATCTCTGCTGTCCTAAAGAAGTGTCTGCAGTGTGTGGCTAAAGGGAGATAATTAAGGGCTCATTGTGTGTGTGCATGCTCTCATGGGCTGCGGCATCAGGCTTTACCTACGCACACACCCACCAGGACAGAAAAGCCTAGAAAGCTGTGTCCCCGGAGGAGAGCTGCATCTCAAAGACCCTGTGTGCATGTGTGTGTGTGTGTGTGTGAGAGAGAGAGAGAGAGAGAGAGAGAGAGAGAGAGAGAGAGAGAGAGAGAGAGCTCAAGAAGTCAGCAGCCGCAGGCATTTACTCCTGATACAGCATCTAATCACTCATACACCACCTTATAGAATCAGGGTGTGAGAGATGGATCTGTGGTGTTTTGCATGCAGCCCAGGCTCTGTGTATGTACCACACTAACAGCATCCGAGAGCTCCAGCACTGTGAACAAACAGAGCGAAAGGGTCCGGCCATTAAACCTTGAACAAATGATGAAAATGGTTATTATGCACTCCAGCATAATTGAGGTGACCACAGCTACCTTTTTAATATGACCTGAAATGTGATTGGCTTTTCATCTGATCCCAATTAAACAAATGATATAAAAGCATCGAGCAAAACTCACTACGAAAAATGGTTCTGGAGGCAGCTCTGCCTCCAAGGCAGAACAAATGCATTAGGTTCAGAGAACAACCAATTAAAATAACCATTAGGTGGAGCATAAGAAATGTATCTGTTCCTCAGAGCTTCATGTGTGAATAAAAGTGAATTGTGGCCGTGTGCATTGTATGATTTTGTTTGTTTTTAAGAAATTATTTTCAGATTCTCAGACAACTGCATGCAAAACTAGCTAAATGTCTACGGCAGCATTTTCTTTGGTTCCTTGCACCATTTGAAAGATCATTTCTTAAAAACATCTACCTCTCGAGCTGAAATGCACATCTATAATGCAATGCATCCACATACACAGCTCTGAGGAACCTATATCTCCTCCCACTGGTTATTATTGGCTTCTGAACCACTTGTGTTTGTTCTGCCCCAGAGGTTGCACTGCCTCCAGAATCATTTTGTGTAGTGATTATATGGACAAAAAACATATATGGACAAAAGTACTGGGACACACTTCTTAATAACTGAATCCGAGTGTTTCAAACTTTACAGTGTTACTGAAACATGCGGGAATTAGACCGACATTCTTAATACACTCTTAATGATCTTGGATTTCCAAAGACCAGCAGCAAGTAGAAAGCAAAGCACCATCTTACCTTATCTTTCCAGATAAGCAGGAAGCGATTGGTACCATGTCAAATGCCAGGCGTGGGCTAGAGGGGTCTAAATGCTGGGGGGCGTAAGGTGTGGAGCAGTGGAACTGTGGAACCATCCACAGAGAGTAGGGAATGAGGTCGGTGGTGTAGCTGAATGCAATCCAATTCTCATAGCAATGTTCCAAAATTTTGGGTAAAGCCTTTCCTGGACAGAAGAGACAGTTTCTCCAACAAAGGCAGAACAAACTCTTTTTAATTCCCTTGATTTTAGAAGAAACAATGAATGAGCAGGTGTCCCAGTACTTTTGTCCATGCAGTGTACTTAAGATTAAAATCGAGCATAAGCTCCTCAAACGTTTTAAGTCAAACCTCCAGTTGATTGGTTGAACGTATTGCTGCTAAAGAAGAAGACGGGACACTTTTTTAATGTTGAGTAATTTTGCCGAAATTAGATAAATGTAGGAGCTTTGCTGTTTATTGGGTTTGGTCTTTAAGATCTGAGGACATTTCAGGTGAAACCTACGCAGAAATACAGAACACATTACCGTGTACTGGGAACCATCTATGGTTGAACGCCTTCCAAATATCGTACAAAGATCTCAACAATGAATAATGACATCATATCAAAGACAAAGTTGCGTATTAATCAATCAGTCCCGACGCAGTGCTGGCAACCGCTGCAGGTAAAATGAATCAAGGCCTATTATGATCGGCTTTAATTGAGGAGCTGCAGGTTTCCCAGCTAAACTCCCACATGGGAAGAGAAGAGAATTGAGCCGGGAAGCGGCAATATGCCAATTCAATCCTCAAATGGCGCCTTTATGCCTTTCACTCAGGCAATCAACCTAAGCCCACCACTGGGGTACTGACACGGAGCCATCCGAACACACTCTCTCCGTCTGTAGCTCGAGAAACGCAGACAAGTCATATTCAACTGACATATAACATAACCAAGGACTGTAGAAAACATTTCTATAGAAACGAGGCTGGCGTGTGTGTGTGTGTGTGTGTGTGTGTGTGTGTGTGTGTGTGTGTGTGTGTGTGAGATCCAAACATTAAATATTTCCCTTTTACATGTTCATTACACCAATTAAGTCCAGCAGAAAGGTTTCGTGCTCCAAAAATAATAAAATTCAATTTGCTGTATTTTAAAATTTTAAAACCCATTAGTTCTAAAACCCATTAAGTTTGACCCATAACATAGCAGGAGGGATACCATTGAAAAGTCATGTTTTAATGGTATTTAGGCAATAAATTTGTTGAGAGCACTGTCTGAGATGGAGTCCAGCTTGTCTATCTACACTACACACACTTCCACACACACTACACACTGCCCCCATCATCATCTTTACTGTGTGTGTGTGTGTGTGTGTGTGTGTGTGTGTGTGTGTGTGTGTGTGTGTGGGTTAAATGCACTCTGTGCAAAACCCAGTGGGTCTATGAGCTCCTTTACCTGAACTTCCTTTAGTTTATGAAATAATTGTACACACACAGAGAAAGGAGGACATGTCCTCGTTCGTTTGACTGTGAAGAGCTTTAACAGTTCTTATGTACAGCGTACACAGGACTACAGCCCCCAGTACAACGGAGCTGACGTGTAAAAGCTGTGGTTGCTTCACTCTGTCCATGTTGTCTACATTTATGGTAAAAACCAGTTCGAATTTATCATCAGATAAACTGTATATTTTATTAATCACACATCGAGTGGTTCAGTGCTCTCTAACAGACTTGAGTATGTGGTTTTGGACACTGTTTGACTCACTGCGTTATCAATAAATAAGTCCATAAGTGCACAGCTAAGAACGTAAGCAATCATTACAAAGCCTTCCCTGCTGAAACTAAATGGAATTCATGCTGGTTTAAACTGGTTCGTTCTGGTCTGGTGCTGGTTTAAGTAATTTCCAGCTGGTTCATCAGTGGATTAGAACATGACTGTGAGCAGCTATGATTCCCTCGAAGCTTTTGATTCGAGCTTTTATCCGTGTAAAAATTAAACCGTCCAACATTTTAATCGTTCTTAACATTGTTTCCACATTTCATGATGAATGAACCATTAGAAATGCCATTCTGGAGATATATGATGTCTTGTATGACAGCGATGATTTACTGCTGTATTTACAGGGGTTGGACAATGAAACTGAAACACCTGGTTTTAGACCACAATAATTGATTAGTATGGTGTTCTAGGGCCTCCTTTTGTGGTCAATACAGCGTCAGTTCGTCTTGGGAAGGATATTTTTTGGACACAATCCGGGTTAACACCCGAACATCCCTTTCAGACAGCTTCCTCTTGCGTCCACAGTTAATCCTGTTGGATGTGGTTGGTCCTTCTTGGTGGTGCTGACGTTACCCTGGATACCGTGGCTCTTGATACATCACAAAGACTTGCTGTCTTGGTAACAGATGCGCCAGCAAGATGTGCACCAACAATTTGTCCTCTTTTGAACTCTGATATGTCCCCCATAATGTTGTGTTTTGAGCAAAACTGCCTGCTAATTGAACCTTCACTCTCTGCTCTTACTGGCGCAACGAGCAGTTAATGAAGATTGACCACCAGGCTGCTCCAATTTAGCCATGAAACCTCTCACAATAAAATGACAGTTGTTTCAGTTTCATTGTCCAACCTCTGTACATTCATGTGAAAAAGTTGGGACAGCCCATGACCAACATCTTCCTATCACCATCTACCAGTATCTGACTGGAATTGTCCCACTCCTCCATGTGGAATTCTTTCAGCCATGTGATGTTTCAGACAATCTACAGACACTGTGTATTCTCCTCAACCCCCCTCTGATGCAATAAAGATTTCCTAGTGGTTTCTATGATGGAGAGATCTCCAGGGCTTGCCAAAAAGCTAAATATTTTCCTCACAAAATTGTATTTCTAAAAATTACTTTTTACAAATGATCTTTTAAAAGACATTTCTTCAGTTGTATGTGTTTAGTTGCATCATCTCCAGCTCTCAGCACAGTTAAAATGAAGCTCAAATGTCCATGTGTTTAAATGTTAAATAGGGCAACGGTTTTGAGGTGTCCTAATTTTTACATGCTTGTAGATACTTTTTCACATTCACTGTTCACAGCCTATTTTTGCCTCTATATTTCCATGATTAAAGAAGTAAGATTTCGACACACATGTACAGCTTCTCTGTACTGTCCACACTCAGGCAACATGATACTGAGAATACATGGATGCTGTTTTAAACTCATTCTCAATTAAAAATGAAAGCATGGAGCCAAAAACAGACTTGAAAGTCAAAAATTATCTACATTTAAATGCATTCATGTCTTTCTGTTCAGTGGCATGTGCTGCAGTGATTAGTGGACGGTCCTGATCCTTTCACAAAGATAAATTAGCACAGCTGTGGGCAGTTTCATTTGACACTGATATGAAATTTGTTGGATGTTTTAATGAAAATTTAATGAATTATGGTCTGAAATGAATTTCAGGGCATCAGAAAATTAAAAAAATGGACAAAAGTGTTCATTACAATAATCCACATTGTTTGTTAGAGTTTGTTAGAACATAGGTTCATCTCAAGACCCAGACAGGTGACATCAGGACGTCCCAAACTTCCCAATTCACCCCAAAAGTACTGGACTGAGAACCATCATTCCAGAAAACACAGTTCCACTGTTCCACAGTTCAATCCCTGGGGTCTCTTTATACCCTTCCAGCCAATGTCTGCCATTATATCCTCCTATTTTATTGGCAGTACTTTTCAGAGTCTAGGTAAGCTGTGTGTGTGTGTGTGTGTGTGTGTGTGTGTGTGTGTGTGTGTGTGTGTGTGTGTGTGTGTGTGTGTAAACTGTAATAGTCAGGTTTGGTGTGCCGCCCCTGATTGAGGATGACCCTCATTTTCAAAGAAGCTGACTGTTTACAATAAACGGGGATTGTAAAACAAAATAGATAGATAGATAGATAGATAGATAGATAGATAGATAGATAGATAGATAGATAGATAGATAGATAGATAGATAGATAGATGTAAGTTAGTGACTGTCTTTACAGATAGAACCATGTAGAACTAAGTTAGTGACTGTGTTTACAGATTGAACCATATAGAACTAAGTTAGTGACTGTCTTTACAGATAGAACCATGTAGAACTAAGTTAATGACTGTCTTTACAGATAGAACCATATAGAACTAAGTTAATGACTGTCTTTACGGATAGAACCATATAGAACTAACCTAGTGACTGTCTTTACAGATAGAACCATATAGAACTAAGTTAGTGACTTTCTTTACAGATTGAACCATATAGAACTAAGTTAGTGACTGTCTTTACAGATAGAACCATGTAGAACTAAGTTAGTGACTGTCTTTACAGATAGAACCATGTAGAACTAAGTTAGTGACTGTCTTTACAGATAGAACCATATAGAACTAAGTTAGTGACTGTCTTTACAGATAGAACCTTTATGTTGTAAGTAAAAAGTCATTGAACTTTAAAAACACCTTTTTCAAAGTTAAGTAGTCGTCAAGTCACTCTTTTGACATAAATGTCAGACAGAACCTCACAGTTCTAAGGGGCAAAACAGTGAACATGAATAAACTTCAATGACACATAAACCCAGAGGACAAACAGGTTGAAAAAAAAATCAAAATGTCAACTTTTAAAGAATAAAAACCTGCATGAAATTCAAGTGCAATAAAACAGGTCGACCAACAAAGTGATCAAATCTAAAACAGAAGAAAAGATCAAAAAAGGGAGTCGAAAATGAAGCTAAACTAATTAAATGCTGCTGAAACATTAATTTCCCTCTGCAAATTAAAAGCCTTATTTCATCTTATCTTATCGCTTACTCGAGATGTTCCCACCGCTGATTCTAGATAACAGTGTGTCACACCCAAGTCGAGTGAAGCAGGACTGAGCAATCCCAGCACTGCAGCAGGAACGCCCGGCAGTGCAGAAGGAAATGAATAAGGAATCATGTGCTTCAGTCTGAGCAGTGAATATCTGCGAGGCAGTGCTCACATCTCTGCCCAGCCCAGTGAACTTTCTGCAATGCAGGAAAGTTGAGCAGCTCTTAGTGTTAAGCGTCACTACCCCGTGTCCTCGGGACACCAGATGTTTCATCATCCCTCCCCCGCATGAAGAAGGGAAAAGCTCCAGACAGCCAGGCTCTCCCATCAGCTGCTGTCAGAGCAGTGGAGACTGCGGGGCTCCGACAGCTCTTTCTGGGATTTTTTGCGCCGGCACAATCGCATTAGGCGGCTCCATGCATGGAGACTCTCAGAGGCCTCTTTCACAAACACACACACACACACACACACACACACACACACACACAATGGCATCCCAGTAGTGTGAAGCTGCAAACCCACAGAATAGTGATGTGAATCCCCAGGCTGGATGGAAGAAACCCCTGCTTGGATGGATGCCAGTTGCCCCTGAAAATAAATAGGTTACAGGGTTACGGTTAAGTTTGCCAGTTGCATGAATTAATATTAGCTCATATATAATTGAATAAATTACTCCTTCAAAATAAAGCCCCAGCAATGCTCCAAAATCTAGTACAAAGCCCTCCCTGGACAGTGGAGACAGGAGAACCTCCTTTTAATACCCTTGATTTCTGAAGAAACACTGAATAAGCATGTGTCCCGATACTTTTGTCCACGCAGAGTGTGTGTTTCTTTGTAGGTGATTATGACCGTCCTTCCATTGTGGGAGTGAGAGCTCATCAGGAAGCTCTTACTGACTGATGTTCCTTGAGAAATGGACTGAAAACCCCAGTCCAGACCTCAACATCATGGGATGTGTTTGAGAGGTCTTGGCTGGTGAAGAGCAGAAAATGCTCCAAGACTGAAATCTGGAAGTGTGACAAAAGACTAAAAGCGAGTCTCCTGGAGGATGGAAACTGTAATCAAGGTAAGCTGTCACTTATGCCAGTCACCTCATGGACCTGGCTTGTAACTTGCTCACATTTAGGAGGCGTGAAGGTTCTCCGCAGAAGCATTCTTACTTTGGTTAAAAGCTCCCAAAACATAAATAGATAAAAAGTCACATTCAGCTTTTTGACCTCATTCCTGAATACAGTCTGTAATGCTGTACTGCATTGTATTAAAGAGATGTACAATCATTGCAAAAGTATTGTTGCATAAATAGTTGCACCCAGATGGAGGTGTGGGATTGCAGTGCTATTGGAGGAAAATAAAGATGATCAGGATCAATAACTGATGATAAATGTAGGCTGATATGATCAATATTTATTGGGTTTAACGCAACATGCCAGACGTCTCTGCATGGAGGTGTAGAGGTTCCTAAAGGTGTCCTGTGATGATCCATCTATTCATAATAAATTAAAATATGCATTTTTACATTATTACATGGAGATGCCGGGCAGAAGGAGAAGAGGAAGACCTCAGAGAAGGTTTATGGATGTAGTGAAGGACGACCTGGAGATGGAGTGGAGTGGAGGAGGCAGGGGAGAGGGCAAGATGGAGGCAGATGATCCACTGTGGCGACCCCTAAAGGGAGCAGCCGAGAGAAGAAGAAGAAGAAGAAGGAGAAGAAGAAGAAGAAGAAGAAGAAGAAGAAGAAGAAAAGAAGAAGAAGAAGAAGAAGAAGAAGAAGAACAACAAATAACAACAACAACAACAAATAAACAACAACAACAAATGCTGTCAACAAATAAGAAGACATACATGTCAAATGTTTATTTTATTTTCCACTTTAATACTATAATATTACAGGATAGGAATAACAATCGTGACGGTGTTTTGTCACAAACCTTGTATCCCGTGTTGTTTTGCTTGATCCCATTGCATTTTGACATAATGTAATCTGCCGCTGTTCCTTATACTGTTTCAGAATTTCATGATGAATGGACCAATAGAAATGCTCCAAAAGGGCTTGGAATAAATTCCTTTTACATTGACGTCCATTGACAGATATGACGTTTGAAGTACAGCGTAAATGTACAGCAGCCTGTTTCTCTCACAGTTAAATACTTCACCATGTGAACGTCCGCTGGGTGGCATTTCATCAAGCTTCAGCTAGAGATTTTCTCTGGGATCTAAGCAACCCCAAGTGCTCATGTTGTTGAGTCACACGACACTTTCTGTCCTTGGTAGCTCTACAATGCACTTTTGTCCATGTTTATAGACAGCAGAGATTCATACAGAGTCTGAAGACACATAAGCAAGTCTATTGGAGATTGGAGACATTGAGGTTGGAGATACATGGCTTGCCAAAGCAGCAGCCGCTGTTAAGCGGCTGTGAGATTGGCTGGACTCTTAAGAGGCCTAAGCATCGCGGTCACCTTGCAGAATGAGTAACTCACAGCAGTGATGGCACAATCGGGGCCAGTGAAGGCAAATTGATCATAGATTCTCTCTCTCTCTCTGTCTCTCTCTCTCTCCTCTCTCTCTCTCTCTCTCTCTCTCTCTCACACACATTCAAACACAAACACAGACACACACTTATTTTACTGGCATTAAAATGCGACTGACCCTTCTCTCAATATACTCAGCTCGTGAAACACCCTGAGGGGCTCCGAGTGGCCCAGTGGTCTAATGGTTTACGACTATGATCCCAGGAGCCCAGGTTCAAATTTCCAGGTCATGCTGCTTCCCATCGGCAGCTGAAGTCCAACAGGGAAACATTTTGTGGCCATGTTTTCAATTGAGTTTGATTGTTTATCTTGGCTACCAGTATGACCAGCCTGCCCAGGGTGAACAAGTTGACCTGCAAGACCAGCTTGACCACACCAGATCACCAAAATGACCAGGTTTACCAAATAATTGAACCAGTATGTATGACCTGATCAGCTTGGTTAAGCTGGTCATGATGAAAACATGAACTAAGCTGGCCGAGAACTAAGATGGTAAACCAGCTTAACCAGTTTGCTTACCAGCATAGATTGGTTGCATTGATTTTACATTGTGGTCACACACATTGCATAAATCCAAAGCCAGAGGTGGCCCAGATTTGGTCCAAATGTGTCTCCTTTCTGGGGCATTTCTTATGGGTTTATCCAAAGAACAAAGCCACAGTACTCAGTTAAAGCCTAAAGAGCACAAAGACCCTGAATAAATTAGAGGATGAAAGGTGGGCATTATCTGAAGATTATTTTGGAGGAATGATTTGAATGCCATCCCTCTTCTGTATGAGTGTATGTGAATATGCTCCACCTAATCCAACCTTAACCTTAACTTCAGAAACCTAAACATCTGTTTTGGCTCCTGTTTCCTCAGCGGCAACAGCAAAACGTCCCCATAGCTACAAAGCCATCATCCAGGGGGGAATGGAGATCCACACAAAGAGCTCAACACGTACACACACCATCCAGGCCTCACACACAGTGACAGATATCATAGAGAACACACACTGAAAGCCACACTAACTGAAATTATAGTACTAGATATGGTGGAACAGAACATTTGGTCCCCACAAAGGGATGAATGAACACACACACACCCACACACCCACACACACACACACACACACACACACACACAGTGTCTCACTGCCCCAGCCCTAATCAATAAGTCATACCCTGCACTGCCTGCATTGTTACTATTCATATTATAGACATGTGTCATTGAAAAACCTTGTATCTCAATTTTTGGAATTTTCCACTTCACATTCAACGTGATTCAAAGGTGACGGTTGTTCTTTACATGGTAAATGACTTGGAATAAAATCTTTTTATTGAAAGTTAAGTTGTTTTTTCGTCTTTCCTTTCAAATTTAAAGCTTCATACTACTTGAAATTACTGTATGTTCCTAGATAAGGTAGTACAGAACATTTGGTCCCCACAAAGAGCCAAATGAATACACACAGATATGCACACACACACACACACACACACACACACACACCGTAGAGTCTCATTTCCCCAGTCCAAATCAATAAGTCATACCCCGTACTGCTCGCAGTGTTACTATTTAGATTTTACAGTTGCTCATTTAACCAGCAGTCATAAATGAGCAGAAACACAAAGTGTGTTGCTGGCCAGAAGTCAAACAAAGGCCTCGATGGAGTTTAGAAACGAGAAAGGCAATCTCACGATCAATCTGCAAGCAGCCCTAACCACTGCAGACAAGCAAACAAAGCCACTTCATTCTTTACACTCTGAATGAGGTGGGATGAAGCATGCGGCCTGCTGGAGCTCAGACTGTATACCGAGTTAACTCAGGTAAGCAAGCAATGACCGTCCACTTATCTCTATACACCCAAAACATCCACATCTATCTAGAGGGGTCAGAAGGGTTATTTGAACAGCCACTCAAATCTGATTCTGCCTCTTTTTTTTTTTCGTGCACCTGCCGGCCAGAAAAACTGGCACGTTCAGTAAAGCAGAGGAAAAGGGCTCGGACTAAAGTTCTTGCAGGTGAGCAGCTTGATCTTCTGCTGAGTCAAATGGAAGCAGAACCTTTCAGTGAAGTCAATTAAAGACCCAGACTTTCTCAGGGACGCAGAGCAACTGCCGCGACTCTGACAGCCTGGTGGGAAACATCGCTGTTTAATCAACCTTTTAATCAACAAATGTCAGACTAAAGGAACAAGACGGTAAAAACAGAAAGGCATCACACATTACATGTCTAAATGTTAGTGGACAGCCCCTTCTAATGCTGACACAGATGTGCAAATGTACACAGCAGATAAACATCAACCTAATGGAACCATGCCTAGTGCCAAGGGTGGTCTACAGGGGAATAAAGCCCAGCATTGAGCTGTGGAACAGTGGAACTGTGTTCTCTGGAATGACGGAGCTCCATCCAATACTTTTGACATGAGTTGGTCATTATCCAACATCCTGGCCTCAATAACACTGGTGTCGCTGAATGCAATCAAATCCACACAGCTATGTTCCAGAATCTAGTAGAAAAAAATTCCTCTGGACAGTAGAGACAGTTACTTCAACAAAAGCAGGATAAACTTTTTAATACCCTTGAATTCAGACGAAACAGTGAATGAGCAGGTGTCCCAATACTTTTGTCCATATAGAGTATTTGTTTTTCTTTGTTTTCTTTGTTTATGACCAGTTGTGTCCATTACTGCTGTGAAAACTATGACGAGACTGTGATGAGTTGGCATAAACTGGCATCCAGGAAATCAGAATGTGTCCGTAATCCAATCAATGTGATTACATGCAAAGGTGGAGTCACGCTGGGTGCCCGTCCCTGATCAGGGACAGCTACAGCCTGTCGAGTAGAGGCGTCAAATCACAGACTGAGAAAACCCGAGCGAAATGAGAGTAAGTGTAAACATGTGCCAAGAAAGCGGATTACCGAGGAAAAATCCAGTTATTTTGATCAGATTCCTTAATTGGATTTTCTAGGCCTTAATCGGATTGAAGAAATTGGAGTGTGCTGTTTCCAAACCCACTTCAATAATGAGATAACTGCAGAAATCAGATTTTGATCGAGTGCATGTGAACGCACTCAATGTCTCTTAATGGCTCAATTTAAGTCAGACCAGCCTGGACCAAACCGGACGTCCATGGATGTCTCCTGTCAGTTGGTGCTCATTGGGAAATGGGAGAGAGATCTTAAGAGACCTTTCCTTCTAGAAGTCACGGTGCTTCCTGCTGACGCTTCAACAGTGTTTAAGTCACTTCTTCTCCATATAATTGCAGCAAAGCAAGTCTGTCACGGTTTTTCCCAAATAATACAAGAAACAAGCAGCAAAATACTGCCCTTCTGACAAACCCAGCAAACATATCCTTTTCTGCTAACTGGTTTTGGGTGGTCCAATCACATCTTTGATCGACGGGGTCATAACCTGAGCCAGACAACAAAGCCCGACACCTGATTCAGTACCTGCCAGTCCGATCAGGTAATAAATAGTAATGTGTCAAATTCAAGTGCCCACCTACAGTGTAAATGCACTCGGAACAGCTTTTCTTTTATTGCCCACCGTATCTGTCTAATCAAAGAACAAGAGTGTATTCCAAAAAAACACTCCGCAGCAGGGCTCATCAATTCCAGTCCTGGAGGGCCGGAGACCAGCGCGGGTTGGTGAATTCTCTGCTCTAATACACCTAATAAACCTGGTCATTAACTGATGAGCTACATCAGCGATGTTTGAGTGCAAAAACTACTGGACTCTGGTCCACCAGGACCGGAATTGATGACCCTTGCACTACAAGATGTGCGGTACAACTTTTAAACACTGAAGAAAATCTTTAATGGGAATGTGTTCAGTGTGACTTAATACACCTAATGGTCCCCTTATCAGTAGCTAATAGTGTTCATTACTGGCCAATTTGAGGTTATGTTACAGCTTTAAAGCACAGTTCAATTTTTGGAAATTACATTTTTTGTTCATTTGCGAAGAAAATACAAAAAAACGAGCTCTAAAGCAGTCAGTTTTAAACGTTAATGCATAACTATTACAATGTAAACAATATGAGGAACACACACACACACACACACACACACCTATATGACTGGGCAGGTGAAGGAAGTGTTATTGTCTGCAGGATGTCCTGCACATATCACGGAGCTGTTAGTGTCCCTCATATCACTGCTAGGCATCATATACAATGGCTCTCCAGATCATCACACCAGCACTTTGGACAGCGTGTAGCTCCACAACCAAAGGCAGGATTGAAGCTCACCACAAGGCCTCTATACCGAAACCTGACTATTGCTGGATCCCAAACAGAGCCTGGATTTGGGACTCCAGTCCATAGCAGTCCAGTTTTGTGGTTCACAACACCACTAGAATCGAAGGTGACGGTGGATTGGTCAGAGTGGCCTAGATGGCGAGAAATTCGTCAACACAACCAATCGGCTTCTCCCAGTCCAATGATGCAGCCCATGTCTTCACAAACATCTCATAATTGTTGTTTTTAGGTTCTTAAGGACAAACAGGCAACCAAGCATATAATCATACATATACTGCAATGAAATGCAATGAAGTATCTCCAGTACAACCTGAAGAAGCCAACTTTAGATGCCAAAAATCTCCGGGCTGGCTGACTTCGTTCGGGTTAAGAGGGAAAGTGTGCATTCCTTTGTTACCGAACTGTTACTTAAGTCTACTTTCCTGCTGTTTGCTGGAAATGTAATAAATGTATTGCTGAACATTCCTCGTTGAGTCCTTTCACAACTACTACATGGCTCCCTTCATGTTAGCAGCCAATAGCACCCTTTTAGGGGCCCATACAGGATTTGGCTATTGCCTGAGGGAGCTGGATGATTGCAGGCCTATCTCAGGTATGCTGGAGATTGGCTCTGCTTTCTTGCTATTCAACTCATCTGGAATGCATTTTGAGCGTGTAATTGGTCTGCATTCGTGCACTGTTCCCTCCACTCTCTTTCCTTCTCCGGATTAAGGAGGGCTTTTTCCCCCCCAGACATAGCCGGGAAAATCAGCTGCGAGAGTGACATGCACTATGGCATTCCCGTCACTGTACACGTGCTGTTTTCCTCAGTTTACTTCCACCCACTTGGACTGATAATCCTTATTAGCGTATTAATTACTTCCGATGCTTTTGTTTCAGTCGCCAAAAGCGGCAATTCATTGGGGAGCACGGGGAAAAGGAGGGGAAAAGGAGGGGAATAAAGAGAAAGCCCTGGGTGTGGGTAGATAAATGCAACTTGGAGTATTTCAGCAATTCAAAGCAGTTTATCAGTCGCACTCAGATTTTCACATTCAAGCATGTTGAGCTTTGATCCAGGCTGCCGGAACCAAGACGCAGCACCTTCTGGTCCAATTTACACTTTCTGGCTTTTCATACATAATGATTCACCCAACGCCACCATCAGGGCACCGAAAGCTGGAGCGCAGCCAAACGTTCCGTTATATGGCCTACTCTCTGCTTGAAGAGCCAATAAACGTTATTTATTTCTGACCACCTTTTATTGCCGAGACGTGACACTGGAGATAATGCTTATCTAAGCTTTGCTTCGGATAGCATGGTTTCAGTATGTGGACGCACACACTATCGCCGGTTACAGAACTCCCTTTCCCCCCAAACTCTATGGACCTGAACGTTTCCTCATGAGTCCACAGCACCGCTCTATTATCAGTTTTATCACCCAGCCTCAGGCATATATCTGATTGCGTGCTAGGCTGATGCCATCAACAACATTCTTGAGCTTTAGCATTCGGTATATTAAAGGTGCCCCAAAAAGGAAAAGTGTGCATCGGAATATTTCAATAAAGACAGCTCAGTATATGGAAAACCGTCAACCTCAAATACAGCTGTTCACTGTTCAAGAGAACATCCAGCAGAACCAAACAGAGCTGTACAACAGGCCAGTTCCAAAACCCCAAGACTGTTACATCACAGTCTTGACCTGTGCTTTTTACACCCCTAACATTTACACAAACCCCAGCCACTAGAGAAAGACACCTTTGTGAGTCGCTCTGGATAAGGGCGTCTGCGAAACGGCACAAATGTAAGTGTACATGTAGAGAAAGCCTTTCAACACCTTGTATGGCATGAAAGGTAGCAGCGACTTCAGGAGAATGTGGTGCTGTTGATACTGGAGAGCAGCTCATCACCGCCACACTCCGCTTGTAATGCGGAAACAGTTTGCTGCACAAATGAGGCCGTGAGACCGTGACGTTTCTGGAGCCAGTGTCCGCAGACGGGGAGCTCAACATCAGCAAGAGACGAAGCTACTGCTGGGGAACGGAGTGGATTTCAGTGTACGGTTAAGAACTCCAACATCCTGTGAAACTGGACTTTTATTTTTTACCAGGATAGATAGATAGATAGATAGATAGATAGATAGATAGATAGATAGATAGATAGATAGATAGATAGATAGATAGATAGATAGATAGAGAGATAGATAGATAGAGAGATAGATAGATAGATAGATAGATAGATAGATAGATAGATAGATAGATAGATAGATAGATAGATAGATAGATAGATAGATAGATCTCAAGCCTTATTAAGAAATTATGACTTTGTTTTTCATGATATCTCTTTTTTTTTCAGATGTTCTGGTATAATGTTGTTGTTTTTTTTCTCCAGAGGCTCTTCAGCAAAGATAAATCAGCCTGTTTCATTATAAATGGTGGTAAACTGATATTATTTATACATCAATAAGCAACTTAAAATACTCAGTAAATGCATTTTCGTCACCTGTAAAGAAATACTGACTCCAGTATTAGTCTGATTATCACTCTTCAGTGCAGACGGTATGGAGCACAAGGACAGTGGCAGCTTTGAGTAACTCTAAAAGCATTAGCCACTCGCTATTGATATTGCAGTGTGCATTAATTTATTCCTCCCTGTCTGTCGTAGCACCAGGGAGCCATGGGGCGAGAGAAGATCTGAGAAAGCTGTCGTTAACTGTGCACACATTCCCTGCATTTCCACTATGGAAAACAATAAATATTCAATCACAAGAAAGATGTTATTTTATAGGACAGGCGGGCAGCTTCTTATCGTCCCTGCCCAGGACAGGCCTGCTCTGCTTACAAACCTCACGTTGGTGGAGGAGCAAAAAAAAAAAACATTTCATATGAATTCATGGTCTTGTAAACGAAGACACCGCTGAACAAATCTGTCTTCTCGGTGGACGCAGTCTATTTATTTGACCAATTTCTGCTCAAATAAAACAGCAACTGACTCAGGGTCTATTCACTTTCAGCCCGCTTCTTGAATCATCTAAAACCCCAGAACAAATCGACAGCTACCGCAGAGCAGCAGTCAAGCTGCTCCAGGTCCAGATGTGGCTGGTACTCCTCTGCTGTGTTCCCTTCATTGGCTCCCTGTAGCTGCCCGCATCTGATTCAAAACCTTGATGCTGACCTACAAAACCAAAAACGGACCAGCCCCTCCATACATGATGGCAATGGTCAAAACTCAAGCTGCACCAAGAGCTCTTCGAGCTTCAAGTACAGCTCGGCTTGACCCACCGTCCCTCAGAATGCAAGGAAAACATGCATCCAGACTCTTTTCTGTTCTGGCACCAAAACGGTGGAACGAACTTCCCCTGAGAGTCCGAACAGCTGAGTCCCTCACTGTCTTCAAACGCAGACTGAAGACTCATCTGATTCAGGAGTATTCAGGAGATTCAACAGGATCTAAGCGTGAGGAACCTCTAGATTCCAGCCTCAACTACTAGCTAAGGATATTCTCCGAGTGACCAGCAAAGCACTTTTGTAAGTCGCTCTGGAGAAGGGCGTCTGCTAAATGCCACAAATGTAATGTAATGTAAATGGTGTTGCCATGAGCCAAAAAGAGAAGTCCTACTGAGTGAGAAAGTCCCTGGGAAGACCATGTACAAATCATTGGCAGAAATCTCAAGGCCAGGTCCAGGGGTGGTCAAAAGGAGGTCGGTGGACCAGTCAATTAGCTTATCAATTAAGGCTGGTTTTGCAAAGGATGGGAAAGAGCAGTCACAGATGAAAAACAGATGGAGCATCATGGTTTGTCTGGAGTTCTAAGAACTTGTTCACAAAGAGGAAATATGTGATATACTGAGCATTCAAGGACTGACGAGGCTTCCAGCTAATTAGGCCTGAGACTGTACGACGTTCCTGTATTCCATTAAACCACTGATACCTTCACATCAAGCTGTGCAGCAAGTCAAGGTCACTCGCAAAGCAGTGCTGGGGTTCATCGGTGAGGAACGTTTTGAAGCAGGTGGATGCTGTTTAGTTCAGGATGCACTAACGATCTCAGCACTTTCATGGGTTTTGATTGGACTAAACGGACAAGCCTGAAGTGGTCGTCAAACTGGTCACTCCAATTAAAAGTTGTGAAAGCATGTTTGAACAACCATGACCTAGAAGACGTCAGGTTGCCATAGCACCACAGAGGAGCCATGTACATATCAGGCTGTGTAGCTGGTATAAGAGACTTCAGCAGAAAGAGGCCCTGACACTGACCCTTCATCAAGCCGTCCCATGTTGCCATGGAATTCAAGGCGGACTTAGAGTATCTGTCTCGCTTGCACGTTAAACGCTCTCGCTCGGCCCTGTTTATCTCCCGGCACATAATGAAGCCTTTAATCTGTTCGCGAGCGTCTGAGAGACGCTCGCAGAGATAAATCACAAACGGCGAGGTGAATAAACTGATGTGAAACAAAGCCAGAGGAGAGTCACTGAACTCCACGTGGCGCATTGCCGCGTCTAATGACTGCTTCACAATGCAGTGCGGTCGGGTGAACGCACCATTATCACTACAGGAGGATGTCTAAGCATGTCAAAACTGAAGCATGGTGTTGCAAGACCTATTAAATATTTCAGCAGTGGGAGTCCTATTAGCTTCGCTTTAGTAGCGTCCAGTGACTTGTAGCAAATACGCATTTTTCAACCGTCCCATGTCCCCCATTGTCTGTTTCTCATTTGTGGCTCATTGAAACAAGCTTTCTTTTTTTAATATTCATTGCAGTCACTAAAACGGTTTTCTGATGCAGTTCTGCGACTTCTAAAGTACAGTTTTTAAGTATGAAATCTAGTCTAAAGTTTACGTTTTAAGTACAGATGAAAATAAAATGTAAAAATAAGTACTGAAATTAATCTAAAGCACAAATTCTTAAGTACAGATTATAAAGTAAGGATTTTAAAGTTCAAATTTCAAAGCACAAATTTCTATATTATGTACAGATTACGATGAATCACTGAGTCTGAAATAAAGGATGAATACTAAAATATCTTTAGGGTTTTGTTTTCGGATGTGAATTTGAATTTGAACTGTAAAGTAAATTCATTATAATTCATAACATCACCTTCAACTCGTTTATACCATAACTTTCAAAAAATATGCAACACAGCTAAAATGAGCAGCAGCCATTTTCATGTCGAGGTGTAATTTTGCAGTGGTCCACCTGTTTACTCTCGAGTGACTGCGTTAAGCTCAGCTGAGCCGTTTTTCCCCGAAATGCTCAACTCAGTGGCTGGAAGGCCATCCCAGGGGAAAATGAACTCGTGGCATGACCAATCCGCAGAGATGGGCGAGCTGAATGGCGTCTGGCGGACATCCATGGCCACGTTAACAAGGCGGGGAAAGTTCTTTTGCACAGCCGCGAGCATCCCAATCCTTTTCCAGCCAGGCTTTGAAGATGGTGAAGCCTGCCAAGAAGAGTCCGTATCATTTTATAGCAGCGGACAATTGCTGCTCAATCTGCAGCTGGACATCCAGAGGCTGGGCCTACCTGGGTGATAGAAGATGTGAAAGCAAAACAAAAGACATAAAGGAAAAAGGATCACCTGCGGGGAAATCACTGTGTGTGTGTGTGTGTGTGCGTGCGTGTGTGTGTGTGTGTGTGTGTGTACTCCACCCGTTTGTTTATCTGTTTACTCCTCCATTATTTACTCCAGCTGCCTCTGACACAGCACTTTCTCAATACTACGGTGTAGTTGAAGGCATACTCTTGCTCTCTCTGAGCTTCTGCTGTAACATTTCAGCTTTTCATTTCAGAGTTCGCTCATATTTGTCGTTTATCCTCCAGACGCCACTCCGTGGAACAACTGTAAAATACATATATTGTTACACGAGAACCTGGATGAGGAAGCAGATGTCAGACTCACATATTTAAATGTTTTTCCCAGTGGTGCCCTCCGAGTAATATGCAAATAGCAAACAAAGCACATGTCTCACACACACACACACACACACACACACACACACACAGAAGCTAGTTCATATTTTTGTCTGGGTGGAGCGTCTCTATTACTGTCAGTATAACAATCTCAACCCTGACTTTGTCTGGTGTTTATGTACACCAATATACATACACGGATTGACCATAACATTAAGACTACCTCCTTGTTTCTACACGTTGTAGTTCTATAATTACAGACTGCCGTCCCACAGGACCACCACAGAGCAGGAATGATGTGGGTGGTGGATCATTCTCAGCACTGCAGTGACACCGACACTGTGCTGGAGTGTTAGTGTGTGTTGCAGCAGTGCTGCTGGACTGCTTTGATGACACCGCTGGACTGAGAACAGTCCACCAACCAGAAACGTCCAGCCGAAAGCGTCCTGTGAGCACTGATGAAGGACTAGAGGATGACCAACACACACTGTGCAGAAACAGATGAGCTGCTGTCTTTGTGTGTAATAGAGGGGACAGTGGACACAGTGTTTAAACACTCCGGCAGCACTGCTGTGTCTGATTCAATCATAGCAGTGCAACACACACACTAACGTGCTGAGAATGACCCACCACCCAAATAATAGCTGCTCTGTGGTGGAGAGAGAGAGAGAGAGAGAGAGAGAGAGAGAGAGAGAGAGAGAGAGAAGAGAGAGAGAGAGAGAGAGAAGAGAGAGAGAGAGAGAGAGAGAGAGAGAGAGAGAGAGAGAGAGAGAGAGAGAGAAGCCATGGTCTGGTGGTCGCCGGTTCAAATCCCTGACATGGCAGGACATGACTGCAGTGCAAACTCCCCAGCTGCTCCCTGGGCACTGAGTATAGTGATGCCCACTGCTCTGGGCATGTGTGCTCACTGTCCCCTTGTGTGTGTATCACTGTATGAGGATGGGTTAAATGTGGAGTATATATATATATATATATATGCATGTATTTGTACATATGTAATGTGAACAATTACAAATGCAACCAGTGTAGAGGTAGCACTAATTGCAAGCTTTTTTGGAGTTGATAATGAAGGATTATGGGTAATGAGCTGCCTTTCATCCCTGTTGCCTAAACAAAAGTCAAAAGCAATAATGATCTTTTGAATAATGATTGTGCTGTTTATTCTAAACACTCAGCCGCACTGCCATGTCTTGAATCCGTGTTTAATTAGCCCAGCACATTGTACATTCAGTTTCATGCGTTTTAATCAGGGCCCATCGAAACGGAGAGAGTTCAGGGATCTGCTTTACAGCCACTAATCCAACAAAAAAGGCTTCAGTTCTCACAAGATGATGATTTCATAAAGACAGATTGAACGATAAAGCGGGCCTGATCTTCACGATAAACATATTAAAACAGGGCTGTGGAGGGAGGGGTGGGCCTGATTCTGTCAGGGTTGTAAAACCTCTCTCTGCATTAGTTCTGGAAGCAGCGGCAGCAGCAGAAGGAGCAGTAAGAGCAGTGTGAGCACGAGCCGAGCTCGTGGCCCCGAGCTCCCATCCACGCAGTTTTATCTCTGATACACATCTCGCTTTCATGTCTGGCTTCCTAAACACTCGTCTGCATCATGATAAGTCCCCCCTGCCACCCTCTCACATGTGCACATGCATCCTCTACGTGGCATTTATTACAGAGGGGATTTGTGAACGTGCTGTTTGCTTCCAAATCTGGCTGTTGGTCTCTGCTAAATTCTGCTGCTTTTCTAACACGCAGACACACACCTGTATTCGCTCACGGATACGCACCTGCTTCCGCATATGGACGCACACCTGCACACACACGCGGGCGTGCACATGCATATCCATGCACACACAGACATACACCTGCACGCACACACGGACACACACTTAATGCACACATGGACATGCACCTGCATGGAAACACAGACACGCACCTGCACGCACACACAGGCACACACCTGCATGCACACAGGAACACACACCTCCCTGTGCACACGGACACACACCTGCATACACACACAGACACACACCTGCATGCACACACAGACACACACCTGCATGCACACATGGACATGCACCTGCAGGGAAACACAGACATGCACCTGCACACACACACAGACACACACCTGCATGCACACACAGACACACACCGGCATGCACACAGGAACACACACCTCCCTGTGCACACGGACACTCACCTGCATACACACACAGACACACACCTGCATGCACACACAGACACACACTTAATGCACACATGGACATGCACCTGCATGGAAACACAGACACGCACCTGCATGCACACACAGACACACACCTGCATGCACACACAGACACACACCTGCATGCACACAGGAACACACACCTCCCTGTGCACACGGACACACACCTGCATGTGCACAGGGACACGCAAGCATTTTCCACTTATTTCAATCAAATTAAATTTACTTTAGTAATAAACAGTATGAAGTCACTTTAATACCACATAAGTCCATATAATCACTGATATGAACAGCCATAGCAATAGTAACTAATAGTAACCTCTGCAGTGAGGATCATTGGACAATGTTGAGTCTCTGTTGAATCTATTCCTCATGTTTTAGTCATTAGCAGCTTGGACCTGGATTTAGCTTTGTGATCTTATATATATATATATATATACACACCACCATGTCAGTGTCACTGCAGAAATGCTCCTGGTAAATAAAGCTTATAGAATGGACAGTGACTGTATAAGGGATTAGAAACTTTTATTGGCCAAATAACTTATTCTTAACAGTCACTTTATTAATGATACTATCAATCAAACCAGCATGGAGTTGGGTGATGCTCCTAAAAGCAGCAAGCATGTCGGCTGTGTGGATGCATTTCACGGTTTCAGTCTGAGCTAGAAATCAGACCACGGTGCCACAAATTAGCAAATAAGCGAGCAGCGTCTAACAGAGCACCTGCAAGAAGGCGACAAAACACTTTTGGAGTGATGCTGAGACCAGCAACAGAACTGGTGAAATGAAGGATTTCGAATGTTCTTCATCTTCATATTTTCATTTTTCATGTTTCCGATGTGTGAAGAAAAGCAGCAGAATGCAGTTTGGGTTCTACATGCCATTCATGTCACACGAGTCATGAGCTTGTTGGCTGGATGAAGCCGAAACAGGGTTACTGCTTGGCTCACGTAGACCCGGAGTTTTCCTTCATCTGATTAGTGAAGTTCATGTAAACTTGTTGACTAGATTACTGACTAAAATCTGATTTTCTGAAGTGATGGGATTAAAATCATTTCAGAGCTGAACGGACTGTTTCAATATAATAAGGCGCCCAGTTCGCCTGCAGTGTATTGGCTCGACAAACAAGATGTGTCATTCAGTACACATTCTCTGTCAATACTAATCACACCAATATTGCAGATTCAGAGTAGCTGATGAAAAATCAGTTTGGCCTTGGGACAAAGCAGAAGCTGCTGTGGACTCCCTGTGGTCATTACTGCTGTGTAAAAAATCCTTGGCCATGATTTGCCTGTCTGAATTTCCATTCTGGCCCTTTCAATCACGGCCTTCTAAAACCGAGCCGAATACTGCTGTATAATGAGTACACTGGAGGAGTGAGGCGCCGTGAAGTAACTTTATTGAATACTCAGGGTGTTGCTGGCATGCTGGTTCGAACAGCAGGCTCCAGGCTATCAGCCCCAGAGGCACTAACCTCACCCAGAGCCCGAGGCAGACCCTCAGAGCTTGCAGTGTGTGTGAGGGAGCCGTGAACAAATCAAGAGAACACCACCTAGATACTACCAGTGCACTTAACCCACATGTGTGCTGCGGTGGGGTAGATCTGTCAGGGACACATACGATACACTGTATGCTTGGTTTACTACGCGAAGGGCTGAAATGCATCTGACACAGGACCTGTCCGTGGATCCACGTTGCACTCCTTTGTGGGAAACCAGGGTGGCCAAAGGTTTAAGAAGAGCAGCAAGTGACAATCGAGTTTAAAAAGCCTCAACTCAAATGTAAATAGAGACAAATCAGTTCTGCAGTTTCATCTCACAGGAGTAAAAGAAATGAAAACGTTGAACTGAAAGGAGCTGATTTGGTCGTATAGACTATTAATAATAATGAATTATTTAAACTGACATGTCAAAAGTCATGGTAAGTGCCATTACATCAGGGGACGGCTTGGGACCACCCACACCTGTTTAAGTTGTGAGGTGTTGTCTTGTGAGCGAGGCTGATCAATAGTGGGTGTCAGATGGATGGGACATTTCATTTTTGAACTTGTGAATGTATTTAACTTCCCTCAATCCATAGACTAACAAGTGTACTGGAGAAACATCATAAAAGGCATTACCACCCACAGTGGACAGTGCAGTGGGTAATAATGACTGTGACCAGCAGAGTTCGGCTGCCAACAGATACCCGACTCTGGTTGTCCACAATCAGTGCAGGAGCGTCACACACATATCCTTTATCTTCAGTGTGATGTGGTGAAGTGACGGGACAAAATAATTACATTCTGTCCGTGACTTTTGGGTTTTCAGGGGATACGTTTTGGTAAATGAGTAAAGGCAACTTGGCATTTGAGGTATGTAACTTTTCACACATGTGCCCGGAGCAGTGGGCAGCACTATCCTGCCAGTTCAGGGTTTCAAACCAGTAACCTTCCAGTCACAAGGCTGGTTCCCTAACCACCAGGCCATGGCTGCCCCTAGCTTTTCAACCACAGTAGCTGAATCCAGTTACCTGCAAAAGCCAGTGTTGAACTTGACTTTTCAGGAGGACGTCTAGGTGAGGGGACTGAACTGACCTCAGCTAAATTTGATAGTTCCAGTTGCATCGAAGCTCCAGTGCAACAGTAAAGAAGTAAACACTGTCCGGTTGAGCACATTTGGGGTAAGAGAAAAACCGTGTAAATTAGATTTTTGTTTTTTTTTCCTTTAAGCACTTTCTGTCCACTTCAGTGGCACTTAAGGCCAGATAAGGACTGCACGGAATCAGTTGATGGTACTCCACATCCTCATGGCAATTTTTTCATTCAAGAGACTGCAGTGGCCAAGCAGAGGCTCCATTTGCATTGTTTAATGAGAACGCCTGAAATTGTCCCGGACTTGGTCACCTTGGTCAGAAACCGCTGTGCATTTTCGCAGTGATTTCCATCTATCTTGTTGAAAAATCAAATCTCAGCTCCACATATTTCCCGACTTCATTTTTCATTTCGGAGCTAGACCTTTTCTTTCCCGAAGAGAAGCCTGCCTACAATCTCCTCACAGACCCAGCGAATTCTGAAGGGATCAGAAGGGAATTGGCTCTTTTTTTTTTTTTTTTGACTGAACAGAATCCTTCCCTTCATTCATCAGCCGTGAGCAGTAACACTAATCATAGCGGGGCTATAAAGGCGCTGGCTGTGCTTCTAGCTGGCACGAGGTGGAAATGACTGTCTCCCATCACTGTGAGTCATGTGAGGGAATTGCGTTGTACATTACCAAGCATTTGATGGACAATCTTGGTGGCTGGGGCTCAAAGCCACCCCCAATCTTACCCTTTTTGGACTCACCCTGCTGCAGAGAGCAGGCCAGTCATTTATCTGTCACTGTTTGTTAGGATTGCTGCTGTTGACCTTGAGGTTTGAGCGGTTTTGCACTGAAATATTGGAAGTCCTCAATTACTGATAGGTCAATTAGGTGTGTCTACCAGCAGTGTACACAGAATTTCATTTTCGGGGGCGGTGGGGCCCTGTAACGTTGTGTGTGGGTGGTTAGGAAGCTTTATGTCCTAGAGATATTACTATAGTCAGTGTCAAGTCTGTGACTGTGTAAAATGTCAAATGCAATTTAAGGGCATTGCAAGTTCATAAACCCCATAAATACATTTGACCATAAAAAATGACTTAAAGAAAGTAGACCCTGAAAAATGGCTGATTCGCATCTGTCCACAGAATTTCAGACATCCCCTAACCCTAACCCTGTGGGTAAAGAACACATGCTGTACAAAGACAGGACACTGGAAACACCGGAGGCCATTACTGTATGTTTAAACAACCAATAAATCATTAATGCACCGCTGCAGACATGCACTCACGAAGTGTCATGAAGCACATAAGGTCGCCTTGTTATTTCAATTCTCTTCTCCACATTAAATTAGGCAGTTAGACAAAAAGCACAATATACACTACATGAGCAAAAGTATTGGAACCCCTCGTTCATTGTTTCTTCCAAAATCCTGCTTTTTTCCTTTTTTTTTCTAGCATTGCTATGAGGATTGGATTGTATTCACTGACAATTGACAACACTGACAAGACGTTCACCACCCTACCTCGTGCCCAGCTCCCCAACTCATCCCAAAAGTACTGGATGGAGCTCCATCATTCCAGAGAACACAGTTCCCCAGCTCAACAGCTCAAATACACCCCACTAACCCACACTGCATGGTGCCAATAGGTTCATGTTTATCTGCTCTAGAGAGTCCTATTATATTGGCAGTACTTCTCTACAGGGAGTTGACCGGCTGTGAGTCTGCATTCGCACATCTGGGTCAGCAATTTAAAGTAGATGAATGCATTCATTAGAAGGGGTGTCCACAAACATTTGGACACGTGGGCCACTTTTTCCACTGCAGGACTGAGTGGTTGCTGAGTCTGTGCATACTCTCCCAGTGTGAACCCATGAACCCATGATATGATGGTTTCTTTTTCCATTTGCTGTGTTGCTAAATCAGGATCAGGGCATGTACAGCGTCTCATAATCATGTGATAGCGGTGGTTGTTCAACTCCTCTCTCTCCATTAGCCAATCAAATTTAAACAATTCCAAGGAATTCCCAAGAAATTCCCAGTTTACTCAAATCAATTGGGTAATGATACAAGGGAAATTAGGCATTACTCCCAAGTGACAGAAATTGGGAAATTGGTCGATGATGTGTGCCTTTACACTATATTAGCCTTGTAGTTCTCCACCACTGGAAACATGAAGACCACAGATCTTAGCCAAAAGGAACACCCACCGGAATGTTGTGTGCTTTTTTTGTTTGTTTTTTTTTTACTATGTATGCATGTGCATGATATTTCTGCCTCATGCTTGCATCCTACATGTTTATTGTACCACATTCCTCTCATAATATACAGATTCCTCCACCTGTTCTGACAGATCATCTATATTAGGGCTTGTTAAACATCTCGAACATCTGTATGTAGTGAGCATCTAAGTTTATTCATGAATGTCCCCGTCTCATCTGCCATTCTTCTGACAGTACACGTTGCATCTGACAGGTGATTGATATGTAAGGTGTAGGTAACGTGGCCATTCTAACACGTGCATTTATTTGCAAAATCTCAATGTTGTTAGAGCTATTCTTATGTCTTAAGACAATAAACAAGGTCCTTTGACTCTTTGCGTCCAGTAGGAAGTGTGGGATCGCAGTGCAGTGCAACGTCAGACGTCCATGCATGGAGTAGTAGAGGTCCCTAACGGTGTCCTGCGATGATCCATCCCATGCAGCTTGAATGTTCTCACTCAGTTCTGCAGATGGTGTGGTAGGGGTGGAGTGTTGATAGAGCGTCCAATAGCATCCCACACATTTCAATCAGGGATAGATCTGGAGATGAGAGCGACCACGGCGTAGCATCTGCGTCTTCAAGGTGAGCTCTTGAGACGGCCGCATTATGAGGACGAGTTTTGTGCACAGGAGTGTGTGTTCAGAAAAAGGTAGGAGGACTGGTTAGAGGACCTCATTAATGTGGTCAGCGAATGTGCTGAGTGGGCAGAAGACCCACTTATGCTGCAGGTGGATGTACTCTTTAATAAGGTGATCAATAACAGGGAGAGCGTTCAGAATAGCTTACATGCTGCAATGTCCAAGAAACGAATGCACATGAAAAAGTTGGTAGTGATTCACCAGTTTAGGGAGGACATGAAGAAAACATCACAACCAAGTGTCTATTTTCGAGCTTACTTTTGTGAGGCGAGGCTGGTGTCTGACTGGGCGTTACATCATATGCAGAACGACGTTCTCCCAGAAGAGTGGGTGGAAGCATTCTAATCGGCCTGTGGGACTGCAGCCAGGATACCCGACCAGATTTCAGTGGACGGACATCACTCTCGGCCTCTGGCTATGCCACTGGCTATAGTGGGGCTGCTGACTAACAACTAGCCCACCAGCCTCCTTCAATGTAATGTCCATAACCAGAGAGAATAAGATCACATATTTAAATACAACACACAATTCCTGAGTTTACCATTAGAGCACATAGTTACAGTGTAGCATCACAGTCGGCAAAGGTTAATGAGGCTATTAAAAGAGTCTTGTCTTTCACAGCGCCAGGCATGGTGGTGTTTTCTGAGATTTATACACACATCAGTGTCACTGCTACTGCATGTTGAGGGAGTGTCCACCCCCGAGCATGTCTAATTCCACTACTATCTAATTCTAAATAGAATTATAAACAATCAAATCCCCTACTCTGTTCTTTGGGGTTCAGGAAGTAATTTTACTAATTTGTCTATGGTTCTCCAACCAGGAGCGAGTTCTCTAGGATGAAGAAGCAGACAAGCAAGTGTTGAACGAATCTTTTGACAAAAACAGCCAAAGATGATTTAATAATATCGAGAGACTGTGCTGAAAATCCAAGGATTGTTCAACAGTTGTTCTCCATCCTGATGGATAATGTGAATATTATGGAAAGCTGCTGGACATATCTGCATTGCACTGATGCCAAACTGGCTTATAAAGTGAGTGCGTGAATAAACAGAGGCTGAGTGAGGCTATATATAGTGAGTTATTCCTTATTAGGATGCAACACTAAGTTTAAAAACAATGTTTTATGTTTAATTTCATGTAAACATGAGGGGTATGTATGCGTTTACATGTACACAATAATCTGCTAACCGCAGACAAACAGAGTTTGCTGCTAATCTGATCAGTGCATTTACATGGACTTGAGCAGTCAGATAATGAGAAAACTCTGGGTTTACAGGTAATAAGCGTATTTCTGCTTTGCAACCAGCTAATCATCTCACATAAGACGGGGGGAAGCCAGAATCTGGGTGTTCAGCCCCCAATCAGCTCGTCAGGGCATCCAATCACAGCCTGAGAAAACTGAGAGAAATCAGATTACAGGGTATACATGCACGAAGATCTGATTACTGAGCTAAACGTTTGTAACAGTCATGTAACTCCTCTGCTACATTCTCTTCACTGGCTTCCTGTAGCTGAACTTCAGATTCAAATCCTTGACACTGGCCTACAAAGCTAAAAATGGACCAGCCCCTCCATAGTTGATGGCAATGGTCAAAACCTCAAATGGTCAAATGGTCCTACAAGCATCAAGTACAGCTCGGCTTGAGCCACAATCCCTCATTGGAAGACAAGCGTCCAGACTTTTCTGTCCTGGAACCAAATTGGTGGAAAGAACTTCGCCTGGGGGTCCGAACCACCATTGAATCACTCACTGTCTTCAAACGGCGACAGAAGATCATCCCTTTCAGAAGTATTTAACTCATTAAAGGCTTATAATTATGCTGAATCGTGTGGGTATCGAGGGCTCCAATCTGACGTGTTTCAGCAGCATCTAAGCTTGAGGTATCTCTGGATTCTTGCCTATTCTAACTGGCCATGGATATTTTCTGAGTGAACAGCAAAGCACTTTTGTAAATTGCTCTGGATTAGAACGTTTGCCAAATGCTGCAAATGTAAAATTAGATGCATTAATCAGATTTCTAGGCCTTTAATCCAATCTAAGAAATCAGAATATGGTACATGACCACTTCAATAATCTAATAACTGGAGAAATCTGATTATAAGATGTCTGTTCATCAACATATCCCATGTAACTTTTAAACTGAAAGAAAAAAAGACTTTTATACTGATCGTACTAGCAACGTTCCCATAATTACTTAGACACGCAAAAAATGTGCTTTCCACATCGCCCAAAATGGAAATCGCGACTTAATTTAAGACTCGCTCAACGAAAAACATGCGTGGCTTCCCAGACACACGTGGTGGTTCAACCCCAGGCTCATCTTACCCTGCTCTCCTCTAAGTGATGAGAAGAAGAGGAATATAAAAAGTCTTAGATGAGACAATTGGCTCAGTATTGGTAAAAACATAAAAAATCCAGCGTGTTTACGGTCATTGATCCAGGGATGCAAATGCATGAAAAAAAAATTTAAACGCTATTAAAGCGGCTTTATCTGCACCTTCCATTGATAGGGTCTGGAATTAAGGCTTTGAAATAATGGCCTAAATCAGGCCCGTCTCCTTTATCATTTTTGCTGTTTTATTGCTATGGCAACCACTAATATATTTGAAATGGGATCTGTGGAGTGGAGGCGAAAAACAAGCCGCAAAATAATGTCTTTGAACTTTGAGTCATGGCTAGTCATTATTAATATTCCCCTCCCAGTAAATAGCTGATAAATCTCTCAGTAAGCCATGGAGGGATTAAGCCGGGGGCTCGGGGTGGGGGGACTGTCTGTCTCCTTTTTATATATAAAAGCACAAAATTAGCCGGAATCAAACTGTGCCTAAAGCCAGGGCTACTGATCATTTCCACCTCGAGCCGCTTATCATGGAAGAGGCATCAAATAAAACACTCGGCGACTCAGGACAGCAACCCACACGATTTAAGAAAGGGCAATTTTGACATTAAGATTCACCTGGTGCCACGTTCCCTGAGAGGGCCAGTGTCATTGTGACGAGGGAGGAACACTCAGGCCATCATGGTGCAGAATACAGCAGAAGGCAAAGTTAGGAGAGGAGGGGGAAAGTTTTCCTTTTGCTCAGACAACATAAGGTGAGGAGAGAAGGAAGTTAAAGTGAGGAAGCCTCCTCGAGTGTGAACAAACACCTAATTGGCATCTAATTAAGCATTTTTTTCTAACTTTGGACTGTAAGAGCTGCCAAATCTCAGCACTTTGTTTTACTTTTAGTTCCCTGGATGTCTAAAGGTGGTTCTGAGCTACTGCTGAACTCTCCTGCTCTGCACCGAGACAAACGGGTAGCCACACAGATGGACTTCTGCATGTGGACGCTCACTGTGGTCCAGGTAGTCTTGGCACAGTTATAGTTAGAAACTGTAGTTCATCTGTTCATCTAAATACTTTATTCTCTTCCATTCACCCTGATCTTCAATGATCAGGACCCCACAGGACCACCACAGAGCAGATATGATGTGGGTGGTGGGTCATTCTCAGCACTGCAGTCACACTGACACGGTGGTGGTGTGTTAGTGTGTGTTGCTGGTACGAGTGGATCAGACACAGCAGTGCTGCTGGAGTGTTTAAACACTGTGTCCACTCACTGTCCACTCTATTGGACACTCCTACCGAGTGTCTCCACCTTGTAGATGTAAAATCAGAGACAGAAGCTCATCTGTTTCTGCACAGTTTGTGTTGGTCGTCCTCTGGTCCTTCATCAGTGCTCACAGGACGCTGCCCACAGGACGCTGTCGGCAGGACATTTCTGGTTGGTGGACTGATCCCGAGGGGTTTTGAACCAGAACACACACTAACACACCACCACCATGTCAGTGTGACTGCAGTGCTGAGAATGACCCACCACCCACATCATAGCTCCTCGTAAAGGCTGAATTTGCAGGTGTAAAGTGTATGTCCATACAGGTCCACCATCAGTGGCAAAATTGTGGTGGAACCATGAAGTGAGTTAAGGCCTTTAGTTCCCTGTGGAGGGTTCTTTCAGAAATTGGTTGTGAAGGACCAGAACTGACCTGTAAACTGGGATTTCTGCCACTGCTGGTAGACCCGTATGAGTGTATGCTTCCATACTCCTGCAGATTCAGCTCTGTAACCCATTTTCCACACATGGAACGTTACATTCGCTGCACTGTACCTCCTCTTCTCAATCTATGAATCCCATCGCACACCCCGCTGGTATTTATAGTCCAATCATCCTTGCACAACACCATCTGGAGGAGCCTGAAGTTACTGCCACTTAGTCACCTGGTCACCTCATTATCATTATAAATAAAATGGCCTTTATTTGTTTTATTTGGATCAGCATTGTTAAAATCAGACATCCGGGATCTTAAACTTATCCGGGATCTTAAACTTAAAACGGGAACTTAAATTATTAGTAACTGCATTTTAATTTTGAGCAAATAACAATTCAAACAGTATAAATACAGCATACGGTCTAAACTCGGCAGACGCAGCCACAAAGTTGTTTACAACCAACTTTCTCATCTCAATTAGCACAAATTATTATATCATCATCGGTATGGCTTCTGGGAAAGCATTCCTCCTCTACAGATTTGGTCTTTGGAAAATTTCCAAAGCACTCAATAGCAATGAAATAACCACTGGGGTCTTTATTGACCCACCTAAAGCATTTAAAACAGTCAATCAAAGCGTCCTACCGCAATAATTACAGCTTTATGAAATACATAACGTAGAATTAGAACCATTCAGAAATGATGTATCACAGAAAACAATGCATGCCATGGCAGAGCTCTTATTCCAAATTGGAAAATATAAAATGAGGGTTCCTCAGGGATCAAAACTTGGACCCTATTGGTTTGAATATATGTAAACGATCACATGACCATGATGACCATGCATAATTGTCTTTCGGTTAAAGATGGACATGAAATGATACCAACTATAAACTCTGAAATGCCCAATGGTTCAAAGCAAATAATACTAAAACTCAAAAATAGGAAAGGTACAGACATACTTCCAGTGCACACATCCAGTCATAACACACCCCGGGTTCATTGAGTTATGGTATTAAATATTGGTATAATCAGAAGAATCAAATTTCTCCTGCCATGAAGGAGAACTAATCAGCCTGTATTATATGATGATTTATCTATATCTCTCTCAGTGCAGCAATATCAGGGCCAGTTCATTCAAAGCTAATATCAGTTGTTTACACGCACTTCAGAAACGCTTAGTCAGAACGGTCACTGCATTAATATCACTCGAGCTCTCGTCCATTATTTCAGGACCTTCAGATTCTCAATGTCTATGAAATGAATCACCTTCAAATATCAGTTTATTGTTCTGCTTTACACAACCTTCTGCCCAACTTCCAGTACAATCCTCAGTGCACCATTACTCCACAAACCTTCCAATAATCCAACACCTCTGGGATGGACTAGGAGGGAGACGGCGAGACGGGCCCTCGTCCAACATTGGTTCCTGATCTCACAAATGCTATTCCCACAACTTCCCAGAATCTTGTAAAAAGACTTTCCAGGAGAGTTGCAAAATGGGACCGATTCCATATTAAAGCCTGTAGATTTAGAATTGGATTCCATAAAAGCTACTATAGATATTTTATGACGATATAAGATTTGGGTTTTATTTTTCCACAAACAGTAAAGCAAAGGTTGCTGATTGGATCATAAATGACCGCAGCAACCTTAGGGGTCTAGTGTCGGGGCTTGTTTGTAGAAGTGGTCAAAGACGGGTTATAACAGGATTGTTGCTGACCGGATCATAAACGGCCACAGTGACTTTCGTGGTCTGGTGTCGGGGCTTGTTTGTGATACTGGTCAAAGATGGGGTATGTTTGTTCTAATCTTTGCTACCCTCACTTTCTGGCCCACTTATTGTTCCAGGTACCCGGTGGAAGTCTTCTCGTCCTGTAATGGCCTGCTTTCTGCGCGACCTCCTTTTTTGCAGCAGATTGCAGGTGTTTGTCTCTTTTTACCGTACATTTATCACACGTTCCTTCTTCTGTTTATGCAAACATTAACAAATAGAGCCGAAGCCCAATCTGAGTGGGCCCTTTATTTAGTTACGCCTCCCTCTCCCATAAAAGACTGCTCAGTCAGTGACGCCCCAAAGACAATACGGTCTAAGTGGGTAGGCTTTGTGCCTGAGGCTTGAGTGCATGAGCAATTTGACGGGAGAACACGGGTTTATTTATTTGATAAGGAGAGAGTTTAATTTCCTGCTCCAGTAGCTAACTTGACTAATTATACATGACGGAGCCCGTTCAGATGCATTGCGTCAGCTGTATACATGCACTCCTCGATGCGGAGGCTGGCGAAGTGCTGGCAGACTACACAAAAGTTTCTTCAGGAACAGGAAGTTTACGGACGCGCGTCCTTCATCAGTTACTGGAGGAAAGTCTTCTGAAGCCGTAGGAGGTGAAACCTGCTGATATTCAAATTAACCCTGTTGATATTCAAATTTCGTGTTTAAAAGCAGAGCATTCGTACGGAGCGGCTGCCGAGCTGTGTGCTTGAGTTTCTTTTCTCTTCTACTTTCCAAAGTGCTTTGCTGCCATAGCAACAACTTGCAGTGTTACAAATGATGTCACTAGTATTAGTCCTGTTGCTATTAAAGTGTGCAGCCATCTGAAATGGAAAGTCCTTGAAAACGATGTTTCAAAGACGAAAAAATAATCTTCTGGCTTCCCCCGGCCTGGAGCTCCTCCTGAACGTACACAGGTATTGGGACATCTGGCCATTGTCCCTTGTTTCTTCTGAATTCAGGGGTATTAAAGAGGTTTTGCTGCTTTTGTTGGAGTAATGGTCTCTACTAGAGTTCCGTACATTGCTTGGAGGTTTTGATTGCATTCAGTCAAAAGAGCTAAAGTTACTTAAATAAACTTCACAGAAATCAAAATTAAGACGATCAACAACACGGATTTAAATATGATTGTGTTATTTTAATTTAATTAATATCATTTTATTCCTCCATCAGTCCCTGTTTACTGTAAACTATAGCTACAGCTATTTGGAAAATGTGTTCACTGTATTTCAGCATGAAAATAGAAGTTGACTGAGTGATTCATGTGTCTTTTTGCACCATAAAACATTTATAATATCTTTTAACACAACTTCATACTCCTAAAAACAGTGCGTGTCACTCTGCAGATTTCATGGTTTGCTGTAATCCAAAGTAATCATGTAATCACTGAAAAAACTTGTTCCAGGGTTGATAGAACAGAAAACTACACTGAAATGTGCAGAACATCACCGCTGTCAGGAGCCTAAAATTAGACGGGCTGCTTTTGTTATTTTTCCTTTACAACTGACGGATGTAAATTATATCTCGTCTGATTCTGGACGGTTGCCTGCATTCTATTATGTCACCTTCAAAAAACTATTCTGGCAGAAACATCGGGAATAAGCAGAGTCGCGCTGATATAAATGATAGAGTAAGTGTATAAACAAGGGGCATATAGTTCTGTCATATCTGATTGAAAGAATATGTTACTGTGAACAGCTGGGTGAAGGAATCACATTTCTAAAAGATATCAATAAAATATATGTTTATTAAAACAACAAATTACATTTTTATCTTTTATAACTTAATACAAAATACAACTCCCTGACGTGAGTATCACAGCTTGTAAACTTTGCCGCTTTGAGTCCGAGTTCTTGTTGGGGGGCTGTTGAAGTTGGAGTCACTGTGAGGGTCATCTTTAGCTTGCCCCTCTTGAGGTAGTCCATAGTGGAGTTTGAGGCGTGCTTCAGTCCTTAAGTGTTTCTACAGACAGTGTGGTGTTTGCTTTCAGAATTTACTGGTATTTAACCAAATCCCTTTCCTCACTGTACCACTGAAATGTTCTTAATGCCACTGGCTGCAACACAAAGAATGATCCAACTGCCCCATAACAGTTGGAGAGGTTGGAAACCTAGTAAAAGGTTCCTTATTGGAGCCAAAAAAAGTACGTTTTAACCTCATCAATCCGCTGAATATATTTCCAAAATAAATCAGGGTTGTTTAGATCTGCTGCATTTTGTGGTGAGGACGCAGGAATGGTTTCCTATGGACGCTGCCTTCACAGTAGAACATTCCAGCTCATAACTTCAGAAAGTTTTCTTGGTCCTTCAGAACTCAGTTTAGCCTTCATCACTCCTGTTAACTGTCATTTTTTAACTATGTGAACTAAGAAAACGGCCACATGAAAACATTTTATCTTCTAGATGTTGAAGGGTGTTTATAGAGCTTTTTGGACTTTTTTGGCTTCCATACATCCTTGGAGGTTTCTATATAATAAGTTACATTTTTAAGATTTGTTGTATGAACGTAATAATAATGTAAGTAATTCATTGAAAAGAGGGTCTATTTCCCTGTTGGACCTCTAGCCTGAGACACGGCTGGGCAACAGGTTCCGTGTGGCACCCGGCAGCTCATTTGCCCACAAACGTTGCTGCTGGGCCTGTAGATCCTGCACGCTCTTAACTGACAAAGCTCGCACCCCAGCTGCTCCTATCAATGCTTACTTGGTGATAAATCTGGTGACCAGGCAGATCAGTGAAGTATCTCAGTTTGATGGGGACGTACCTGGGAAACCCTTGCTGTGGGAGCATTATCCTGCTGAAAATGCCAGTTGGAAGCCCAGCTGTGAGAGGTGAAACATGTGGCAGCAGGATGTCCCTCTGATCACTACAAGGGGTGACTGACTGTCATATGTGATGGCACCCCAGATCATCACACCAGCAGTTGGGGGCAGTGTGCCACTCTTCAGAAAAGGCAGGAGTGATGCTCACCATGAGGCCTCCATACTCTAATCCAACCTTCATCATATTCCAAACAGAACCCTGATTCATCGATGATTCATTACTGCAAATATGACACCGTGGGCACTATGAGACCAATGGCCATCCCTCTTCTCTCAGTCCAGTGATGTACCCCCTCTCAAGGTCTGTTAATGGTGCTAAATGTCTTTGAGTACATCATAGAGGCACGTCTAGCAGTCAGATCTCTTACCAAGAGGTACACTACTCAAAAGTAGCTTTGGAGAACCTTTTTATAGGGAAGTGAGGGAAGCACTTGTACGCCCTGTTATGCCAATGTGGGTTATTTCAATTTTTTCCAATCAGTATATCATTTGACAGAGGATTGATGAATGCCAAAGGAATTCCCATGGACCCATACAGTTCAACCATCTCGGTTGTGGATGTGTATAATATTAGACGTTGTTGTTTAAGTTCTGAGTGTGTACGGTTTATGAAATCCTTTGCAGCTGGATTTACATTTATCATATCATTAACGTTTGTATCCTAGACGGCCCATTTATGCACCAGGAGACTTACATTCCCCGCACACACGAGAGCACTTATCCAGAAAAGTCATTCTGATAAGAAGATCTGCTGATTGTTTGGTTGAGCACCTCAGAAGCAAAGGAATGAAGGATTTGTTCATAATGTCAACATTAATATTAATCACAGTTAACATCACTACTTGTTACTATGGCAGCACTGGAGTTAGGGAACTTAAGGAAATTAACATCTTCAAATTTTATTATCAGCAGGTTTCACCTCCTACAGCTTTCAGAGGCATTCATTCACACTGTTAATGAAGAATGTCCATCGGAATGCTTAATTCTGCAAACATGCATTTTAATGAAATACTGTCATGCATGGCTCCTACTGCCTGAATTAATTCACATGTGTATCAGCATTTTTACACAGAGTCTAAACCTTTAGAACTATAGGCCAATTAAGCTTAGGATGCTTTTGGAATTTGATGCCCCTTTATTCGAACAAAAATATTAAAGAACTATTTATAGGGAACCAATATTGTAATTTTTGGATCATAGGTTACTCAAATTTGTCTACATTTTAGGTGTAAAAATGAACAGAATTTAGATATTTGAATGAATTTGACCAAGTTTTGATATAGTTTTTCTCAGAAATCCTGTTTCTGAGCTGGAAATGCAAGAAGAAGAGGTTATTTGTAATGATTAGATGACAAAGATATTTTTAATAATATGTTCTTCAGAGCTGTCCAAAAAGTATTTGGTGAATGCATCAATATTATCCCTTCTCAGGACTTCTATTCTGAAATTTGAACACTGTGTGACCAAAGAACAAGACCCTCTATTCTCATTTATCTCTATATCCTAATATCTGGGTCAGTGATCGTTAGCCCGCCCCCCTCAATGATCAGTCAGGGTCTGTATGCAGGCTGAGCAGTAAACATGCACTGGAAGCACCTTTGGGATTAAAACTGGGATTTAATTCAGTTGGATTGGATTTTAGCTGTTTTCCGAGGTGGAATGCTCACTGATAATTCGTTACACATTGGTAGGTGGTGTAGTTTGTCAGGATGTGTGTATCGTGTCTGTACAAATGTTTAAAGAGCAAGTCGATCTCCAATGTCAGCAGGTCTCTGGACCATTTTAGCACATTTAAAAATGTTAAAGGTTAAGGGGTCAATAAGAAATCAGAGGTGGGGCTTAATGAGTGGAACTGAATTTTCAACCACTTATTATCCAGGTTTGAAAGAGCAAAAGTGTCATTAATCAGCAGAAAGTAGTTTTTGGACAAATGTATAAAAAAGTCTGTATGTGAAAATGTACATTTGGTGTTAAACGGTCAATTCTAGCGAAGTGCAGTCAGAACTCTTCACTGTAATGATAAATAGAGACAGATATTTCAAGTTGCAAAACAAACTCCGCCCACTTTACCTCCGTCCACTCATGCTCAAGTTACAAACAGTAAGTATATGTAAGAGAACCCTTTGGAACTACCTGGATTTCTTTATCGACTAGTCCAACGTGGTCTGCTCATTATCCGAGTAAACGTCCACACTGCAGGCTCGAAAAAGTAAGTGAATAAATCATAGATCATAGAGGTATAAAGGGTTGTCGTCTCTTCTGGTGCAGAAACAGAAACAGCCTGTTTAATTCCAAGGGATTTTAGTCACCTATGTAGAAATTCATAAATGTCATTATTCAGTGTTCAGCGGATATTTGTTGTGATCTTTATCCTCCTAACACACACACACACACACACACACACACACACACACACACACACACACAAAGCATTCATTTCTTCCCATTGGCTTCGCATTTGTAAGCCTGCGTAGGCCACAGAGTATAAATAATCATAAATAATAAAGTAAGAAACTGCCATTGTGTAGTTTTTTAAATCCAGTTTCCCACTGCCATGGTGATTTATTCCACATGATGGAGACCTGGATGGATAAATGAACAGATCAAAGGAAATCATCTGCGCGCGCACGCACACACACACCTGATAAACATGTTCAGACTGCGTTGCCAGATTGTGAGCTTCTCTGCACTGCGGAGCTGCTTGTGGTTGGACTGTGTGTGGGGGAGGAAAGTGCTTCAGGCAAGCCAGTGGACACAATTCGGTCTGGTTTGGCATGATGCGGAAGAGATTTTAAAAAGATAATATTCAATGTTTAACCCTACGGGACCTGGGCTCTCAAAGTGAGGGCAAAATCACACCTTGTGTTCTCAGGTTTATAACTCAGGAACGCATTCATTCACCAGAACAACATACACAAGGTTAGAAAGTGCAGAACCTACCATTTCTAAAATGTGCTTACATCAAGCTTCTGGGATTAATTAATTGTGGAAAAACATGCTTTGGAATATTATTATTATTATTATTATATATTTTTTTAAATCTGCTATTAAAAATCCAGTTTACTAAAGCCTGAGATCTTGGCCATATTGGCCCAGAAAATACTTCAATGCTTGGCCTGCTGTAAGTAGAAGTTTTAGAAATCTCCATGGATCCAAGAGGTTGGAATTTCAAAATAAATAAATCTACTATAAAAAACGACTCGTATTTTGTCACTGTGAGCACTGAAGTATTCTGTTTTTCAACTTGGACACCCGACTGTAACCACGAGACATCTGTGTTTTAGAATTGATTTCAAGTTTATTCAAGTCTGTTTATTTAAAAAATGGTAATATTTTGATTAAAGTAGTTAAAATTAAATTAGTACTTATATCGAGTAATTACATATTTAAGAAGCCATAGCACATCTATAAAGACATCAGCATATGGCATGTGACTCTCATAATTACTGTGTTATTGCAAATAAAAGAGGAAACAGAGTTTATAATGAATAACAGAACAACATACAAATCCCCCGTTTTCCAGAGTCCTCACCAGATGGCTAAGGGCTCCAACCATCCAAAATAAAAGTCTTACAATTTTATCGAGAATGACACAAGAAAACGTATAGACTGTGAACATGTCTGCTCCATCACCTTCGTAGAAGAGCTTTACTTTGATTTGGCATTGAAGCTACACAAGATTTGAGTTTTAAGATGCTTATCATCCCTTAAATCCTTTAGTTCCTGTAAGATGTGAGGTGGAGCCTCCATGGATCACATCAATGAGCTTTGGGCAACCATGACCCTGTCACCGCTTCGCTGGTTGCCCTTCCTTGAACCATGTTTGGTAGGTACTGACCACTGCCAGAAACACCCCACAAGACCTGTCTGATATATTGGAGACATCCTGACCCATTCATCTAGCCATGCCATTTTGGCTCCTCCAAAAGTGGATCAGATCTCACTCCGTGACACATGACTTTATAATCAGACAAAGTTGTTTGGACTTCACTTGCATTTATGTTATAACCAAAATCAAATGAGTGAAAACTCTTTATTGAACACTAGAAAGTCACTATTTAGTAGTTATTATCTGCTTATCCACTTGGTCCAGGACAGGGTCACGGTGGTGATAGGGTGAGCAGGTGAGCAAGTTCTACCAGGTACTTCTAGGGGGGTCACCTAGTGCTCCCGGGCTGGAGAGCAGATATAATCCCTCCCGTAGGTTCTGAGTTTTATCTCCTACCTAAAGGGAGCATACCATCCTTTTCTGGCGTACAACCAAGGCCTCAGACTTGGAGGTTCTGATTCGCATACTGACCCCCCCCCCCACACACACACACACACCCCTGGGATGTAGAGGCCAGAAGGACAAGAACACCTGCAAATGGCAGATATCATATGCAAAACGCAACCCACTCAACGCCAAGCCAGACATCTCTCCTTCTCGTTGGCACGAACAACACAAACAGAAGTGGTGATAAGGCACAGTTCTGAACGACTTGTTCTATTATGGAACATAACAGGCCACAGACCACATGTAGCCTGGGGTGGCAAACACTGATACCCCTACATGATCTCAGAGTGGGTAAAGACCTGGACCACCCTTCCACAGTCAGTATCCACATTGATCCTCCAGCATTAGAGGTTCAAATATCTGGGATTCTACTTTCCAGTATCCTGGTATCAGCTTCCCCAGGAAGGCGGAGATATGTGATGCCTTGATATTTGGCACACACCCTCCGGCCCCCTTTCTTGAAAACGGGGGCTACCATCCCAGTTCAGCAATCCAGATACATTTTCCCAAAGTCCATGCAACATTGCAGATGTGTGTCAACCAAGATAAGACCCAACATCCAGAGACTTCTGGTATCCTCCAGGCATATTGCTTGGGTTTAGGAGTTGCACTGCATCCCCCAGGAGTGGGCGATAGTCCTGGAAGCTCAAACCAGGCATCGCCCCTGATATTGCCAAACTGGACCTTGCAGACGATGGGGCCAGATGTTAGAAAAAGTACGTGAACACTGATAACCTGTCACTAACAAACAGCTCAGTGTTTATCAAAATAGCCCACTTTTAATGGCACACCCTTAAGATGGGCCTCATCATAGCTAGGATAAGTGTGAATTCTGCTGCGTAAAGCTCCTATTCCACTCTATGTTGTACGCAAGTGTTTTTCAGGTGTTGTACAGATGTTGTACAACTGTTGGGCAGGAAAGCATCAAAGCAGTCTTTCGGTTCTGCTTCCAGCTACAACTCTAAACCCAATCACAGAAAAACCCCAACATCAGCCCTGCTCAGCAAATCACATTTACTCAGAGCTTTGCTGCTCTGCTGTGGACCGGGCGTCTCCGCAGTATCCACGTCTCCAAGCGCAATACTGTCCTGATGTGTGGCAGCTGCAGAGTGTGCAATCAGATCATCAGTGCAGTGTGCGGGGAGGTTTAGTAGTTTTCCCGAGTGCAGGTTGATTGCAAACATCGACGTCATGGGTCAACAACCTTTTTCCCTCCACAACAGTCAGCGCCAACAAAACCGCCCTCACCTTCGTTTGTGTTCAAAGCTGAGCACTGACATGCAAATCAGCTTTATGATGTTTAATAAAAGGCACCTCGGTGACAAACCCTCTCGGCTCTAATGGAGCACTTCACCCCCGAATACTAATCGCTACACAGGCTGGTAGTTAGTATTAGCGCAACACAATGCAAATGAGCGCCTGCTCTCATATCAGTCTTCGTCTGTCCATTCACTCCTCTGCTTTTATGTCCTCCTTTATCTTTTCATTCATCCCTTTTCTCCATTTCCACATATTTGCTTCCTCATTTCCTTCTGTTTTCACACTAGCATTTTTCCATCAATCTTCTGTTTTCTTTTCATCTTTCCTTCTTTCTTTTTCCCCTCCCTAACCTTTAGAACTCGAGGACAATTCTGTGGGATGTTTCTGTAATTTGATGCGTTTTAATTACCAAAATATTTGAGAAGTATTTATAGGAGACAGTCACACAAACCAGATATTTTTTTTCAGGAGATCCTCAAATTTTTCTTCCTTTACACAATTGCTGTTTATCAATTTGACCATGTTTTCATCAAGAATTTAGACATCCAGGGAGAAATTGATCAATAGTGATGTTTTTTTGGTGCTGGAAATGTTATTTGTAATTAGATTGACAAAGATATTTATAAATAAGTCAAAATACAATAAAATAAACAACCTGAATTATTACTCAGGTTACTCTGATCCAGTGATATGAACCTAGAAAACGGCATGTAACTGCAGAAACTTGGGTTCCAGGAGTTAATTCTCCTTCATTTCTTTCTTTTTCTTTTTTTCTTTCTTTCTTGATTATCACTTTTATTTGCATTTTAAACACACCTGAGCACATCCTGGGACAATTCCACTCAACAGAAATAACTAGGGTTCAATTCTCTGGGCAAGCAAGCCAAGCTACACCAATGGAAGTTCTTGGTGAAGAGTCCTAACTATTCTCCTCAATGTTTAATGTGACTCAAATGGAAGTCAGTGGGGTTAAGAGCATCCAATAAACTAAATAAATGTAAACTTATGACTAAGGGAGAAAAGACCGTTTGATTGGAGTGTCCATTTAAAGGTCCTTTGCTGGTTGACCTCCTCACACCACTTGCAAAGACTACCCCCACCACCACAACCACCACCGACACCTACTACATTTAAACACCATTGAGAACAAGTGGTACTCTGTGTGTGGAAATGTGTGGGGAAGAATCCAGCCTCCACCTCTAGTGTAGACAGCAGTGAAGAATGCATTAAGAGGCTGTTCACAAAAGAATGACAAAGTGGTGAGAGGCGGTAATCAAGACCACCAAATGACCTTTAAACAGACCCTCCAGCCAGAGCAGATGAACCCTAACTTCAGACTGATGCATCTTGAAGGTGGGAGAAGGTGTACTTTTTGAAAAATACAGCATAAAACAGAAAAGAGGAAACCAGATACCCAAGAGTACATGGTAAGAAAGAAAAATTTAAGACTGTTCTTGTCTCCAGATCAGGATTGAAGAATGCTTCCAGAATTAAAACACTCAGTGAAAAAGCAGTTTGCTATTATGCTCTGAAGAGCTGGAGCTCCGTCAGGTACATGTGGTTACTAGCAGCTGAAATATTATTTAGCTGAGCATCTTATTATTGGTTTTGTTCTTCTAGACTCATTCGGTCATTGATCCGTCCATCTTCTTATCAGATTGTTCCAAGCCAGAGGTACAGTCCAGAGCCATACCGCAATCACTGGGTGCAAGGCAGGAGTGACCTCTGGCCAGGGTGCCATTCCTTTGTACGTACAGGGTATGTTTTTAAATATACGTTTATTTACACAAATGAACGAATACATTATCCCTAAACAAGATCAAGGTCTGGGATGCAGTTGTTTCTCAGTCAACATATAGGCACCAGAGGTTGATGGAGGGATGAATCATGATGTTAGGCACCCAATACTCATCTATGTGCAACAAAGGCCTTCACATCCAAACAAAGTGAAGGCAGGGCTCCTGCAGCACAACTCACAAAAACATTTAATGACACTATTTGAGTGTGTAGACATCAGTACCCATGCTACCACCCATCTGCTGCAGAGTGCGCCTACACTGGACGGGCGAGCATCAGAACTGAACCTTGGAGCAGTGGAAGAAAGTCATATGGCCTTCCCGTTTTCTTTTACAGCACACAGTTATCCAGGTCAGGATGCCACATGCCTGGGGAAGTGATGACACCAGGATCCACTGTAGGAGGACAAGCCTATGGAGGGAGTGTGATGCTTAGGAAACAGCTTGGAAACTCTGGGTTGAGGGATTCATGGGAACCTCAACATTAAACCATCCACACGACACCTTATTTGAGAAAGGTCTAAGGAACACTGCAGAGGTTGCCCATTCCCCCTCCCACGGAATTGAGCAGAACAATATGATCTGTGGAACACGCTGGAACATCTAATCAGCGACTCCACCTTAAGCTTATAGGTCTTCAGTTGCGTCGGTTGCCAACTTCTTGCTGCCAGAAGGCTTTCAGGCTCACGTGTATTAAAGTTTCCTTTTCGTTTGGTGTTATTTTTTGCAGGTTCATTGTTATATTATGAAGTACTTTCAGCTGCATTTGTATGCATGAACAATTCAGCATTAATAAAGTGAATGTTCGATATTACCATCATTACAAGAGAAAGCCAGTGGTGGAACTATTCAGTCCAGGCAGGGGAATCTTGCAGGGGTGCAACCATCCCCCTAATATCTTTAGACGCCTTACATCACGACGACCGCAATTAAAGCCATGACTCCTGGGTCTCTTCAGTAACTTAATAATATCCTTCAACCATTAACTTGCATTACAGTACCCTTTGCACAGCAGCAGCCATTTTTCCTCTTGCACTGGAGGTCATTTTTGGATGGTGGGCCCATTATTGTAATTACCCTGTACTGGTTCATGTCCTTCTTTCTGACAGTCATTTGTGCCCTGCTTACTTCGCACCATCGTAGAGCTCAACCATCTTCTCCAGCGTGAGTTACCTGTGTGGGTCCAGAGAAGCAAAGGCTGTGGAAAGGGGGGGTTCATCATATTGTCTGGTCAATCACTGCTTTATCCTTGCTTTCTGACACCTGCTGCTGCCCGGTCCCATTCCTCAGGTGGACAACATGACGCTCGTCATAATTATCCCTGGCAGCTTAGGTCAGTCCATGTCAGAGGACTTTTATGACAGAGCTCGGAGAGAAGACGTGCCACTCGCGTAGCCTTGCATAAATTGTCTCGAGCACCTTGACAGCCCGCAAACACCTGTTCCAAACTGTCATAATTCAGAATGTGCTGATGACAGCTTGTTTGCCATAGACCTCTGAGGACAATTTACACAGCATGTTGGTTTCTCGAAGCTGGGGCTCAGCTCTACGTGGGCTGCTGGAAAATGTTCTGTAGTTTTTGGCTTCAGTTGTGTAATTAGGAAGGAATTAGTGGAAAACTCACGGCACGTCTCGGTTGATGAACAGTAGGAGTCCCAGAAGATTATAGGCTTTTGAAACATAACTGGGCTTTTAGCTGAATAATCCGCACCACCAACATCAGCATCTCAATTGTCCTCGCAATCTTTGTTGTTTTTCTCGCATCACACACAAACCCTTCGTTCATTGTATCCAGCACACCTTTGCTGAATCAATATTTTCTTCAGGTTTTAAGGATTTACAAGATTACTTTTGCAGGGGGTTATGGAGGGGGGTGGGGGATAGTGCTTCACTTCCAGTGCGTTCAAAATCCGCTGTTGCCATGGTAATTTTAGCTAAGGTTGGAAGGAAATAACAGAAATGTCATGACTTAACAGCAAGATAGCTCGTTTCATTTTATTAAGCCAGAGGATTTTCCATCATAGCTGACAACCTGATCTTCAACATCGCAACTGCAGCTGCTGCCGCTGTCATCAGTGTGGCGTTTTCAATGGGCCGTGGTAATGTGCATGTATTCCTGGCCACATGGAGCGAGAAGTCGGGATGAAACCCTTTGAGAGGCGAGAACAGGACGGATCTCCTTGGCAAATAAGACACCTGAGGGCAAATACAGTCAAAGCTCAGCTGCCAATCAAGGACACTAGATCTCTGATGTTCTGCACACAACCTGTGTCACAGTGGTACCATCCACAGGTCTTGGGTGATTCATGGACGAACCGAATTAATGGCAAAGGCGGTTGTTGGGGAAAATGTAGGGCACAGACAAGCTTGAGAAACATATCAGCTGAGCAAACAAATCATCTACACAAGCAGCAAAGCACTTGGATCAGACAGCTCATTTTTTGGAGACACCCTCCTACTGAGTCTATTCTTGGCCCTGCTGGGGAACCACATCTGCTCCAACTAATCAAGGTCTTCAGGTCCATCTATATAAGGTGCTCACAGACCAACTGTGAACGCAGGGCAATTTGTCCACTGCATTTAACTCGTCCACACGCAGACACACACATACACACTAGTGAATTTATGTGCCCGGAGCAGTGGGTAGCCCTATCCTCAGCACCCGGGGAGCAGCTGGGGACTCAACTGCCTTGCTCAAGGGCACTTCAGTCAAATCCTGACAGTTCAGGGATTCAAACTAGCAACCTTCCAGTCACAAGACTGGTTCCTTAATCACTAGGCTACCCCTTAAATCGCAAAGTAAGACAGGTGACATTGGATCTAAACTTAGCAGATGAATGGCACTTCAGGATGTGGACACTTCTTCACTATGGACCATCTTGTGCTATTAAAGACAAATTTATATATATAAAACACTCCAAAAAACAAAACTTTCCACCAGCAAATACTAAATTCTGAGTCCTGCTGGAAAAGGGACACCAGCATTTCTATAAAGCTTGTCAACAGATGGAAGCACATAGTGCTTTAAAACCTCCTAGTAGACACCACACTGACTCTGGACTTCATAAAACACAGTAGCACTTACATTAGGAATCAGGAATGCTGCAGTCGGAGCCCCTTCCTGGAGACGTGTGTTTGATGGCTCTTGATACACTGATATCAGTCTCAGTCCACTCCATGTGAAGTTCTTCAAAGTTCTTGAATCAAATTTTCTTGAGCGTCCTCTCAAGCCTGTGGTCTTCTCTGTTGCTCACTCACCTTTTCCCACCCCATTTTCTCCTTACAGTCAATTCCATTAATATTGATACTGCACTCTGAGGCCTTCCGTGGCTGACCCTCTATGTGGAGGGGGTCAATAATTGTATCCTGGACAGCTGTCAGGTCACCAGTCTTCCACGTAAAGTAGACAGTACGTATTGTTTCAACAGTAATTTACTGAAAATGAAAATTTTCTATTATAATTTAATGTACTAGATTGTGGATGTTCAGGTTCTATAAGCCATAATGATTAAAGGTAAAACAAAAAGGTTTTGAAATGTCACTTAACATGGAAGGAATTTAAAACAATTTACTTTTAATTACAGAATTCTTTTTTTCCCCATAAAATTCTAATATTTCTGCTGCCAACAAGATATCAAGGCATTGTGTAACATATTCAAGCCATTTGAACAAGTACCCCGTGATGTTCAGCATGTATTTGTTTCAGAGATTGTCAAGGACAGCCAAAGTAAAGGGTTCCACTTTGAAAAACCTAAAGTACACAGGGTTGCCAGGTAATTAAGTACACTCAAACCATTAATGTGTGTTGCAAGTACAGCATGTGGTATTAATCATGTTGTCTCCTCTTTTATGTGGGAACATCTTGCGCCCAGTTTCCTGTTTATCATATTATTCTTGGTAGACTCACAAAATAAACATAAAAGGCCGGAACAACAGATGCCTCTTGCTCTGTTATTTGCTGTGCAACCAGAGAAGGACAATTTCCCACTGGAGCCTGGGTTCCTCTCCTGGCTTGCTCAAAAGAGCCTTGAACCAGAGTCTCTGTAACATGCCATAACATCATGACTACTGTCCATTATATCAGCTCCTCTAAGCATACAGGAGGATTTTGTAGCTCCTCAATGGTCAGAACCTCACAGAGCAGGTTGTTGGTGCATTGTTCTCTGCACTGCAGTGACACTGACCTGATGGTGCGTTAGTGTATTGTGCTGGTACAAGCACTGGTGAAGGACTAGAGGATGACCTACACAAACAGCAGCAACAGATGAGCATCTGTCTCTAACTTTACATCTACAAGGCTGGTCAACTCTGTAGGAGTGTCCATTAGATTGGCATAGCACAGCATATCTGCACATCACTGCTGACCAACTCGGTTTATCCACAATCACAAGGACACTTCTGGATGTCTAATACAAGTCACGGGGAGTCACTGAAAGGTTCCAAATGATGGTGAGTTTTCACTGCTTCCATGGCCTTCACGGCCCACACATTCAACCGTAACAAGCATCTTTGGGAAGAGACGGAAAGGCTGCTTGCAGCAAGACCGTGCAGCAAGGCAATTTGCAGCCTTTGCGCAAGGTAATCAATTCTGCTTGGTACAACACATCCAGCATCTTGTAGAATTCCTTCCCTGACGAATTCATGCTGTTCCGCAGACGCAATACACCACCAGAGAGGTACCTATAAAATTGGAAATTCAAAATAATACTAATACGCTCTCCATCAGTGTGTTCGAACGTCTTTGACTGGTCTTTAACTTTCAGCAAGGCTGATTTTGGCCAATGGCAGCGTTCATAAATCTGGTTCACAGTGAGCCACCCGTAGATCTATAAGGAATGTCCTGCTCCGGGAGAACCAGCTTCATATATAAGTGCCCAGAAAGTCAATGTATGCTGTATACAAAGAACCTGATGCACATATGCACTGGACGTGGCACCATCAGTCATCCCAAGGCATGTCCATTATGAACAAGGCCTGCATTTCAGTCGATGAGTCAAGCTCCCTTTGCTCAGGTTGTCACAGATCTCAGAGTGCTCATAATTAATCCCCCTTCCCTGCAAGAGGTGACTTTATGAAAGCCTCTGAGTCACCATCCTACACCGAAGATGATATTTAATGTGAGGGCCATCGGGGATTAGGGGAGAGTTAACTGGGAATATTTTCTCATGGACTGTTGTCAAAACAGCTACAGGACTCTCCTCTTCCAGAGTAAAACCTGTAATAATGAAGGCCTAAAAAGCTCAGAAGACAGAAAATGAGTCACCTCGCTAATTTAAGGTGTTGCACAAGGTTGATTAGGCAATAAATACCTGCAGGGTGTGTGGCAGGAATCATATATCGGGAGGGAGCGGTACAGTGCAGCGAATGTTCCATACGAAGCATGGAAAATGGGTTGTAAAGCAGAAAGAGTAACTGCACTTGGACGTTCCAAAGGCCAAAGTGTGAAGGAAGGAGTATGGAAGTGGTTTTCCCAACAGTGACAGACATTCCTGTCTCTTCAGAGCTGTGGCTGAAGAATAAAACTGACCACCTGTGAATTACAATCACTTCATTTCCAGGCAAGAACTGCTCCTAGAAGTCAAAGCAGGTCCTTCACAACCAAATTCTGAAAGAACACTCTGCAGGGACCTGCAGACCATCAACATATGGAGCACAGTGGAGCAGGAGGTCTTTTGGCCACAATTCGGAGAACTTCCTGTAGACTGGGATTTCTTCCACTGCTGGTAGACCCATATGAACATACTTTAAGACACCTGCAAATTCAGGACCTTCCTTCACACTGTGGTCTTTGGCATGCCAACCTGAAATCACTCCTTTCAGCTTATCATTAGCATCTGCATCGTGACCCATTTTGCACACACTGAACACCACATTCACTACACTGGACCACCTCTTCTCAATCCATATGTTCCATCGCACACCCTGCAGGCATTTATAGCTTCATCCTCGTACAGGAGCCTACATTTACTAGCACCTTAAATATGAAAGATGCACAAGATCACATTTCGTTTAGTAAACCAGAAATATTTTAAGGAACCCCCGAAAAAACATGAACATAACCACATTCCAAAACAGCCGCGTCACATTGTTCATCTAAACTCCTTGTTTTCCGTAACATGAAAAATACGGTATAGCTTCGGTTTTGGTTGCCATTCCTTGTTCATAAATTGTTCCCTGTAGGCTACAGTTCCTGGAACACGGGCAGCAGTTGACGGGGTGTAAAACAGTGATTAGAACCATGTCGGCCACCAAAGGCAGAGGACATAATCGTCTGTGATTAAAACTGATTTGACAGGTTCATTTGGAACTGCTGATAAGGGAACAGTTTAGCCAGCAGTGGCACAGTGTGGAGGCGTGGGAAGGGGGTCCGGACTTGTGAACTGGTGCATTATCGTCACGAAATTCAGAGACTTGGGTTATGTCACGTTCAAAGCTAATTTCCAATCAGACACTGATTCATGAGCAGCTTGTCCTTGATTTAATATTGGGTGCTCGGTTTAATATTGCCGTGGAAGCTTCGTCTAATACAAAATTCTGTTCCAACCGTGCAGCTGTAGCTCACATTTCTCACATTACAGCACCTCACGTAAAAACAGATGCTGAAGAAACAATGGAATGACTGTTTCTCAAAGACCCAAGATCCCTGGCAGATACACCTGAGCAGATGGGGACAAAGCTCCATAAGGAAACAGAGAAGACCAAGCAGCAGTGAGATGCACACAGGTTTTATTACCAATATATCAATAACAAACAATAGATACCACCTCATCTTCAATGTCAGCGTGAATATGCCTTAATTTGCACTGGGGTTGGCGGTGTACACTCATCAGGGGTCTTGTAATTCAGCCTTCGCTCTTCTGGCTGCACTTTAGCTGCTGTGCTCCTGTAGCGCTTCCGCCATGAACAGCTTGCCGAGGTTCTGCGCGGTGAACTCCTTCACATTCTGACAGTAGTTGTTGATTTGTCCTTGTGAGGGGGAAAGAAAACATGCACACACATGTAAACCACAGTGAAATTATTAGATAAACCTGCCATAAATCTGTGAAAAGACCTTTTTGGGGGTAGAACTGGACGGAGTTCAATCAAGACTCCATTGGAACTTCACCAAAGAAAGGCACAGTATAAACGGTTCTGCCAGAACTTGCCATCTGAATCGGAATCCGAGGATCAAATCCCACAAGAACAATATATATAGCTGCGAGTGGCAATTAAGGGAGACAAGCACTCCAAGAAAGTGGCGTAGCAGATTGTAGAGCTGCCCTACCCACATTTTAATTGTTAGGGGGTTAAGTTGTTACAATAATATTGGGACACCTGGTAATTTATAGTCCCTTGGGAAGGAATTGTGTGTTTATCCTGCTTTTGTTGGAGTAACTGTCTCTACTGTGCAGTGAAGACCTTCTACTAGATAGCAGAGCACTGCCGCGAGGATTTGATTGCATTCAGCGATGCGTTAGGAGGTCAGGTTTTTTGGATGATCAGCACCACACCATCCCAAATGTACTGGATGGAGATCATTTGATTTTGCTTTCCTCCAAAGCACACAGGATTAGAAAGGTGTTTACAGGCTATAAAAGTACTTCACTTGTGTTTCTTCCAATCCTGTCCAGGTGGGGCTTCGCAGCTCATCTTTCACTACGTATTCCTGTAATTCAGAGTTCAGATTGCTGAGACTCAAGGATGTCATCATTTTTAGATGCTTTCTCCCAGCACACCAAAACAGATCGACAGACACTGCAGGTCGAAGCAGAGCTGTATGTCAAGAGGCCCTTATTTTTTCATGAAATTTTCAGAGCTCGGAAAGTCAAAGGGGCTGAAGTTGAAAAACGGACGGGCTGAAAAATGCCCTGACGGAAAAGCAGGCGCAGAAACACAGCCAATAACAACTTTAGGCAAAGTCAAATGTCCCGTACAGACATTCTAGATCTGACCAAACACAAACCCCCTCGCAAACAACCCCACCTATGCAGTGCAGCACAGTTTGTTCACACCAGATTGAACCATAAATAATATACTACCGGACAATCAAATATCCCTGAACCTTGTCTGCTGCAGTGACAGTCCGGCAGCTCTCAAGGCAGTCCACAGAGACCTCTTGCAGTCTGGGTTTTTGCTCCATCCATGTGTTGTGAGCTTTGCTGAAGCAAAAACCTGACGAACCTCTGAGGAACTGTTCGAGAACCACTGCAGAGGTTTGCCCAGCAGGAACACAAGTCTTCCCCTGAATACTGGCTTAGATAAAAAATATTTAAAATTCCTTTCTTCTATCTTCTCTATATGGTTGATCATTTTCTCAAAGACCTTTAATTGTAACCACATTCAAGCATGGAAACCTATCCTTTCCTCCCTAATCACCCTACTAGATCCATGCAGATGGGAAAATCAATGGAGTATGAGTGGGGGAAAAAAAAGGGGTTTAATTGGAGTTGAATGGCTGAGATAGCCCCCTCAGGCACCTGCAATGAGAAGTGTGTCCATGCGTGGAGGAGGCAGTGGAGGCTTGAACATCTTGCTGATGTCTTCCTCCGGCAACGGTGGTTCGCCGCGACTCTGCCGCTGGGCATTCTCCTGCTGCCGCCGCTGCAGATACTGCGGAGAGGGGAACACAAGGGTGGAGGTAAGAGAAAGAAATGAAAGATGGGGAGGGAGAGCAGGAAAGAGGAAAAAAAATAAAAAAAAGCAAGAAAGTGGAGAGAGAGAGATCCAGATAGGGAGGGAGCAGGAGAAAGGGAGAGGGAGAATGATCCAGATTGAGGAAGAAAGGAAGAGGGAACAGAGAGAGAAATCAATTAAATTGTGAAAGACACCAGCAACAGGCTGGGAAGCTTTGTGGGGAATCCTCCTCAGCTGCTCTGTCGGCTCCAACAACTGAGATCTGTCTGAGGGAGTGTGAACGAGTGAGAGGGAAAGAGCTGTAACAACATAATGGAGTGAGATAGGCCAGGAGAAGAGGGATGAAGACAATGTAAAACAACTGTTTCTGAGACCATCTGGACAGAAATGAACCCATTTATTAAACTCCCATTCCCTCTTCCATTCCATTAGCTTTAATCACTCGTGAAGCCCATTATCAACATTTTGATTCCATCTGTACTTGAGATGCACAACATCTAACGGCTGCTTTTTTGTGTGTTGTTCTCAATTCTTCAAGTCCCATCTGCTAACCAACCCCATATTACGCTGACACATTAGGCTTCACCTTTAGAACTCTGTCAAGTTTGGGGGACGTTTTCGTAGTTTATGTACGTTTATTCAACAAACATTAGAAATGTATTTACAGGAGAGACACCAGTTATTTCAGAAAATCCTAGGCCACATTTGAGCTCTAAATATGAACAGATATTAAAATATTCGTATGAATTTGAGCATGTTTTCAGCAAAAATGTTCTTGCACCTATAATTTCTCCTCAAAAATCTTCCGTATTTTTGAGCTGAAATGCAGGAATTTAGATGAGGTTTGATATGATGATTAAACTGACAAATATATTAATATTTTATATAATTTTAATATTAAAAAATAACACTAATGTCCTTTATTACATTACACATATTACGTGACTCTTATTCTGAAATTTGATCCCTGTGTGAGCAAAGAAAGCAAACAGCCCCTCCCTTCTCGTTTTCCTCTATAACCCAATACCTGGATCAGTGACCTCATTATGAGAAGGTATGCAGCTTCATGTGTGTAGGTTCCTCTGATCTGAGATATGAAAATGAAGAAAGTGCAGATCTTGTGTTGTAAGTGTCAGACCTGCATGTGCACTAATCTGCCAAAAGTAAGCAGTGACCTGAAGTGTGTTCTGATGAGTGTCTCGATCCATTATCATTTCTGTAGATCTCTGGTCTATTAAAGGGAATACATTAGTGGTAAAAGGCCAAACAGTACCTTCAGAGCCAAAACCCAACTATTTTAGCGTTGCACTTAGTGAATTACACAGTATACTGATCAGCTATAGCACTACGACCACACTTTCCATTTGATCAGTTCCGCCGACCATCCATCTGCTCCTCTGCATCCTTTTTTGGCCTCCTTTCACCCTGATCTCCAATCGTCAGAACCCCACAGGACCACTACTATGGGGGAGGTGGATCATTCTCAGCAAAAAGCCAGCACCTCACCTGTTTCTGCAATTTGTGTTGGGTGTGTTGGTCGTCCTCTAGTCTGCAGTGCAACAGGATATTTCAGGTTGGTGGTCCAGAAGTACCCCTCGGGGATTTAAACACTCCAGCAACACTGCTGTGTCTGATCCACCTGTTCCAGAACACCACACACCAACACCTCACCACCACTGTCAGCGTCACTGCAGTGCTGAGAACGACCCACCACCCACATAATAGCATTACATCTACAAGGTGGAGACACTCGATAGGAGTGTCTAATAGAATGGACAGTGAGTGGACACAGTGTGTCTGATCCACTCATACCAGCGCAACACACACTAACACACCACCACCATGTCAGTGTGACTGCAGTGCTGAGAACGACCCTCAACCCACATCATAGCTGCTCTGTGGTGGTCCTGTGGGGTCCTGATGATTGAAGATCAGGGTGAAAGCAGGAGAATAAAGTCTACAGAGAAACAGATGATCTACAGTCTGGAATTATAGAACCACAACGTGCTTCTGTGTGGAAAGAAGAGCTGATCAAATGGACAGTGAGTGCAGCAACAAGGAAGTGGTCATTATGTTACAGGTCACTGGTGAATTAATCACTTTTCTATGCTGAACCCTTCAATCCACTTTACATTTCAACTGCTTTTAAACAGGAACAGTCAGCTGGTACAGCTGGCCTTTCTGACGCACAACGCCACGTTCAGTGACACTCAAAGACCACAGTGGCGGTTTCCAAGTGCGCACTGCACTGGGACAAGTGAATCACAGAAGTGCTGCTGGAGTTTTTAAACCCCTCAGGGTGTCTGCTGGACTGAGATTACTTCAACAACCAGAAATATTCAGCCAATAGATTCCAGCGAGTACTGATGTAGGACTAGATGATGACCCACCTAGGACAGTAGGGAGTGTCTGATCAAGTGGACAGTGAGTGGACACGATGTTTAAAAACTCCAGCAGCACTGCTGCGGATGATCCACTTGGGACATAATGACATCTATCATTTATGCACCAATTTACAAAGAGGGGCAGCCAGGGGGCGACAGCTCCTTGATAACAGCTGATCATTAGGTTGCCTTTAGTCAACTGCAGTAATCAGTGTCGCTCTCACAATGTAAATCCTGAGAGTCAGCAGGTCAGACAGACAGATCCAGCTGTAAAACTGTATTTCATTACTATGTTTGTGACTCACTAAATGATCTTTCAACAGATCTTTTCTTCCCGTGAACACCACACTTCTGTAACCACTGGCGATAATTGTGACTCGCAGTAGTTCATGTAATAAACAACCACAACCCGGAAAGAACAGGAGACTTCATTCCCTGGTTCCGTCTGCACGGCCTGCAATATCACCGCTGAGGATAATGGTCATTTCTGTTCAAATTGGTGGATATGATTTAAGAGCGCACACTGCCCACAAAGTGTCAGCGCGGTTAGATCTTAAATGGTGATTGATGTGGCGTGTATGGTCCGCTGGGGAGGGCAGCAGGGTGGGGGAACGGCGTAAGAGGTGGTGGTCGGAGGAGGAGGGGAGTGATTGATGTCGGAGGTAATTACTGAGGATTTTCGTCGTGCTTGATATAAGGGCCTTTGTGACGACCTGAATGCGGCCACTGCCGAGGCCAGGCCTCGTTTGCTGCTGCGTTTGAAGCAGACCCTTAAATCTCTTTCAAAGGCCTTTTACCCACCAGCCAAAACAGTGTGGCTAATAGTCTAATAAACGCAGACGAAACAGCTCGGGGGGGGCAGATCATTTCCCGCGGAAACGTGTCGTGTAGGTGTTCGACACACACTGTGCTAAGTGGTGTACAGGACAGTGTGTACGGAACAACGGCAACTCGAACAAGTGCTCCCTTTCTCATTACACCCGGTGTGAATTCCCCATAGTCTATGACTGCTCTTTAAATGTAGAGAAGCTCTTGTGGTTCTCTGGAACTTGTGATATAGTGAATGGGCCAAAGTATTGGAACATCGGCTCATTCAGAGCTGAGCGCCGTACCTCGCCTCCAAGTCCAAAACCAAGGGTGGGCTCTTCCGGTCCTGGAGGGACGGATTCCTGCACAGTTTTCCGATTTCCTCCTCCAACACACCTGATGCAACAGGGTGCTGGACTCTGGCCACCATTGCTCGTCCCAGAAGTATTGGATGGAGCACGATCATCGCAGAGTACACAGCTCCACGGCTCAACGCTGGGGGCTTTAAACACCTCTAGACCATGCCTGGCATTCAGCATGGTACCAACAGGTTCAAGTTTATCTGCTCCAGAGGGTCCTATTCTATTGACACACTACATATGCGTCAACAATGGGTGCCACGTAAACAGCTGAACGCATTCATTAGAAGGCGTGTCCACAAACAATTGGTCCTATAGTGAATAAGCAGCCACAGCTGACAGAGATGAGACGTTTTCTTCTTCTCCGACGACGACGTCTCAAGGTTCTCGGTTGAAGAGAATATAAACAATATATAACATCCTCTTGACATTACAGTTGCTAAGCTAACTCTCCCATATTCATATTCATGGAATAGCATATTTCAGATGCACCAACAAAAACCTTGTTGACCTTGTTCGAATGAAACCCCCAGAGGCTTTTAAAATTCCGCATCCGAGATGGCACTGTCCTCAGAAGGCGAAGTTCACACCTGGTCAAACAGATGACTTGGCAGGAATGTATTTTAGTTCTAATTTGCCACGGCACACTCATAGTTGTACACAACCCCCCACCCAACCTCACCTCACACCTCCACCACTATCCTCCTCCCTAGATAGTTCCTAGAACTGATATCTCCAAACTGCCAGCAGGCCAAAAGCTTGTGTAAATGTCAAGGTTTTTTTTTAGCCGCATTGTCAGCGTGAACAAAAGGGAGGAAATTCTGATTTTGAAAGAAGAGAAAACAGCTCCAATTTAGAACGTCCTTGCGAGGCCTGGCTAACCGTTCGTTGGTCAGCCTTATCTGCCGTAGACATGAAGGACGTAGACTGATTAAGGGATGAATAATTTACAGATACATTAAAACTCCTAATGCTCCAGATGAACTACAAGAATAACAATGTCACTGGGCTGCCAACCTCCACGTATTCCATTACAACCTGCAATGCTGGACTTACCATTCTCAACACCGTCATGTTTACAGATGACTATATTGACAACGATTATACAGCTGTGGGTCAAATCCCCGACCAAATGACAGATTTCTCCGTCATCAATATTTTATTAACAAGTAAACAAACAGATGACAACAACCACAACAACCGCAAAGCCCAAGATTATGTCAAGAGGACTGTTCAAAACAGATGAAATGTAAAGTTAATTGCTACTTTAGACACCGACAGCAGCTACAGCACTTATTTATTAAATAGTTAGCAAGTCCACTACCTACAAACCAAACCACCACGTAAATAGTTAGCTAGTCCACTACTTACAAACCAAACCACCACTTAAATAGTTAGCTAGTCCACTACCTACAAACCAAACCACCACTTAAATAGTTAGCTAGTCCACTACCTACAAACCAAACCACCACTTAAATAGTTAGCTAGTCCACTACCTACAAACCAAACCACCACGTAAATAGTTAGCTAGTCCACTACTTACAAACCAAACCACCACTTAAATAGTTAGCTAGTCCACTACTTACAAACCAAACCACCACTTAAAAGAAATTTTACCAGGCAGCTGAAGGAATTCGGGTGTGTCAGTCATGGTTGCGCCCTGATTTTCTCCCCGTGAAATTTGGAAGTGCCAATTCCCCAACCCCATTACCATCACATACGATGTTCCCAACACTAGTAGGGTGAGGATGAGCACATGCTTCCTCTGATACACATCAACCACCGCCTCTTTGTGATCTGCTGCCATTTTACATGCTTGTTGGGACATCTATCACGCGGGTCCCCCAGCTCTGATACAATGGCTTACAGACGCCTGTGCCGACCAGCATCACACAGTGTGAGAGAGAGAGAGAGCGCGCTATCTACCCACCCAGAAAGGGAAAGTGGGCCATTTTTGCTCTGCCTCTGACTTATGTCCAATGGCCAGGACCAGATTCGAACCTGCGATCCTCAGATCAGGTATGAGGTTGTTGAAAGATGATATTTGAAAAGCTCCACCAGGCCTAGCCTTCAAGTCTGCTGATGGGTTCTCAGAGTTGCCGTTTTGGTGCTACTTTGTCGTGCTATTCTGTGTCGATCAGAAGAGGACCACTACTGTTCCTCAAGGTTTCTACCCCCTAACCTGAGGGAGTTATTCTGCCACTGTCATCATTTGGCTACTCAAGAGGTTCAGGCCCGGGTCTCTGTAAAGCTGCTCTGTATCACTGCTTCCATTGTTAAAAGTATTATATAAATAAACCCTGATTCTGTGTTTTGCATGGTTTTGTCCAAATACAATAACTATTAATAAGAAAATTGTGGTATAATTGCCATAATACACTGCGGTCAGGCTGTCCTGTGAGATATTGGCACTGGTGAGCTGTGGTCGAAGGCATTAGGCCAAAGGCTGAAGAGATCAGCACACATTAGTGCCAATACTTCACACTGTAGCACTCCGCAGTGGTGTACAGCTGTGAAATTGGATAATGTCAATTTTTCAACCAGGTTGTGCATTTCTTGTAACTTGGGACAGAAGTATGGTGGACGTGCTGGCCTCTGCAGCAAAAACCGTGGTGAAAAATGACTGCAGTTTACTGGGAATAAAGTGAGACAGACAATGGCATAATGAGACGGAGAAAGGGATGGTGAGAAGAGGTGTGTGAGGGGCTGGGAGACAGGGACAGTAAATAACGTTCTTTAACATGGTACCCCAAGGAGTGGCTAAAATGACACAGCAATTAGAAGAGAATGCAGTGTGAAAGCAGAAAGCAGGACAGCGGAGGGGACTAAAAGGACAGACCGAACATTTTTTGACATACAGAATACAATCAAATCAAGAGGTATAAGCACAATCGTTCCTTTCCCGAGTCAAAAAGAAGGAGAGGGGGAATACCTGGTGCTTCTGCTGCTGTTGCTTGCTGCTGTTGCGGCAGAAGGTGTTGAACTTCACAATGTCTTGGCTCATGTCGTCCACGCGGTCCATCAGCAGCTGCAGGCTCTTCTCCAGATGGTTACTATGGTTGCAGATCAACACCCAGTTTAGACCAACCGAGCGAGTCTCAAACGGTTGACTGAACATCCACACATAATTACTGCACTGCAATATCCTCTTCAATTAAAAAAACCCAGCGACAAAATTAAGATCCAGCCGATAAGCACTACTGGCTGATTGAGCAGTTCAAAGCTCAAGGCGTTCTCGGAGCAGCACAGAACATCTAAGACCTCCAACCAGCCTTTGGCTGGGTTCCTCATCCATCAGTTCTTTAAAATGTCACAGATCAGCCTCCAACAGAAATCCCCTTTTAGGAGGGATATAGAACGAGGCTTCAAAAAAAAAAAAAAGAGAGCTCATAAATACCCTTCCTATTTAATGTACTTTTCACCCAAAATTTGTGGAGATGTGGCCGCTCTCAGCTACGGGTCAACTACTCTCTGACTAAACACATTAACAGTCCACATTTACACGCTTTCAGACCGGGCGTTTTTTGGACTGGCACGTATGCCCTCTGGACCTCTTGGTATTTGCCTAGAAAGGAAAAGGGCATCGCTGTACACAGCAAGAGTGAAATTACACCCTGAATACATTATCATTATCTACCTGACATTGGGGAGGCAGCGGAATTCTATGAGTTTGCTTATTAGACACAGCAGTTCGGCAAATGCTCTGAATTACAAATGAAAGTCTGACTCGGGGGCAAAGTATTTTATATCTAATGTATTTCTGGGGGAGAGTAAGTCAAGCTCAAGCCACAATTAGACTAATAAACTGCCCACTCACCAACAAGCTCACCAGCTGTGCAACAAGTGAATGTGAACATAACTTTAATATATATATATATATATATATATATATATATATATATATATATATATATATATATAGATATAGAAATATAATCTATTTACACAGTACACATCCTTCTGTACCTTCAAACGATGCTCCTCTGTCTGCTGCACAGCATCGAATTTGAGATTTCCAATGGGCGTGGCTTTTTCGCATTATTATTTCGAATTGATGAGCTGCTTCCGACAAGAGAAGAACATCAGTTTTGAAAACTGGGTTGGTCTGGTCTCTCTGGCACTGCCCCAAATTGTGTGTGGTGATACAATACCAGGGTTGAGCACTTTGTGTTTCCTGGTGGTTTTTGGAGACGTATAACTCTGCCAGCGGTCCTCCTCAGGGCTCTATTTTTGGGCCACATTCATTCTGCCCATAAGCACTTCACCTAACGAGGGCTGTCTAAGGGAAATGGAGTTACCTTTCACACACCAATGAATACATTTGGGGCTCTTGACCTATTCATTGGACGTGCAGCGCTGCCAATTTGCATATCTCTTTCCTCCATAACGATTAATTTGAAATGGTTCGTACTGACACCCTTTCCGACTCTTAAAGTGGGGAGTCCAACTTGTGTCAAGACGGAAGTAAAGAATGTCAGGCTCATATCTGACTTGAACCCTACGGTTCCCCATTAAATCCCACTGTGACAGTACTGCTGCAGTCTTCCTCCTGACAAACACTGCCACTGCGTCGCTCAGAGGACTCGTTCGGCTGGACAATGACTTATTTCTGTGGACAGTTGCACTCAGTAAAAGTCTTCACAGATTTTTTGCTTTATATTGGATAAATAGAACCAAACTGTGGAACGAAAAAGTTTCACACAAAAGCTCCTCAGAAGACATCATGGCAGAGGCTGCATCTGCGACTAATTTAAAGTTCACTATTCTGTTTATACAGAAATATTTATCAAGCCAATGACATAATGGATCAGCATTCAAACTGATTCGGATGTAAATTCAAAATAAATTGAAATATTGATCAACAATGATGTCCATCGATGCATATATTTTATTGCTGATATTCGTTTATAGGTGACGTGCATCAATATCAGTATGTAAACTGGTTATGGTTTAACCTCAGCGGGCGGCTCTGGAAAGCCCACACCTGTGAGTGAGGTTGAACGCTGGCCACCATACTCAGGGCAAGGTGAGGATCTACTAGACTTTGAGCGAGGCATGATGGTGGGAGCCAGATGGATGGGACATTCCATTTCCAAAATGCAGGAATTGAACATTCCTCAATCCATTGTCACATGCGTACTGGGAATACCACATAGAACCAATTCTGGACAACTTGGGCCCGAAGGCATGGTGCATTGTTCTGCTGGAATATCCAGAAGTCCATGAGGGCCCCAATCAATGAGATGTTTAGGTGGACCAGTGGACCCAAACCTTTGCAAGAGTATATAGCCCATCCCAGTTTGGAACCACCAGCAGCCTGCACAGTGCATTGTTGATAACTGGGGTCCATGGCTTCATGGGGTCTACACCACACTCAAAGCCTACTGTCAGCTCAAAACTGGTTCTGTGACCTCACTGCACATTGCCACTGCACAGTGTTCAGCCTCACTTCCAAAATCACCTCAACTTAGGAGGTGTGGCCGTTCCCAATCCACCTCCTAATCATTTTCCATACAGATATCCCATGACTCGTGGTATATCAGAGACCATCATTTATCATCCCTGTGTGAGTGCAACACCTGAAACTGGTCCACCAGTTTAGAAATGAACACCTAATTAATCCAATCATTGAGAGAAACATCAAGACACACAAATCAGTGATAAGAAATCAGAACCAAACGAAAATACATGTGAAAAGTTGATCCTGACCTGCTCGACAGACTGAGCAGCTCATGCTTGTCGGACACTGTACTCTTGTCCTCCAGCTCCCACATCAGAACGTTCATCAGGTGGGAGTTTTTGATGGCGATGGGCACTTCCTCGAACATGTTCTCGAAGCCAATGCTGGCCTTCTTCAGCCTGGGAATTACAGAGCAGGGGGGGGGTTAATGATGTAATGATGCAAACACTCGAAACTGCATCTCGTATTAGTGTCTTCATCCTATAGAGCTTACATTACATACTGGTCAGACTGGTTTAGCCCGACTCAAAGTGTACAGTCAGACCTACAACAAAATGAGCCCCAAAAACAAACCAAGTAAGGAGTCAGTGTGGATGCACATTTGGAATAAACCACGCCCCCTCTCTGCCGGCTTGACCCCAGATGCACTCAGAAGTCTAACCAGTGATGGTGGCATCAATCAAAGACATCAAACTATCATTTTTCCCGATTGCTTACATTTTTGGGATAATTCCGACTTCTTTACAGTCAAGGTGGCTGATTTGAATGATCTTAAACGTGAACACGCTGCTCACGCCACTTTTCACAACTGGGACACAAGAGCACTCACATCCCACTCCCTTCGCCACTTGAGTGGAGCTGATTGTCTTCATCACGCCATGTTAAAAGTAATTCCTACACCACTGCTGTTATGGCAACCCAACACTGCACCAGGTGTTATCTAACACTGTTATTCAACCGTTTTACTTGGGTTGATGTCTAGAGCCACGTACGAGTGAGAGAACAGCTTCAACCATCGGAACCGCCCGTTTATACAGCACGGAAATCCCGCTAATTACTCTTCTTGCGCTAAACTGATGCAAGGATTTGCCAGTGATTACCTTCGCTACACATTAACCCACGCTGAAATGAGCTTACAGACACTTTCAGTTTGGTTTAGTTTGGTGTTTATGAAAAACATCGACGCTCCAATTCAGGTAGAAGATTGCTGTGACATACAGTGATTAAATGAAATGGTCACAGCAATTTGTATCTGATCCAACACAGCAGAGCAGAAATGAGAACAAAAAAAACAACAGTTCTACACTTTTTTGAAGGATATACTTGTTTTTTTTCTGTTGCAAAATAATGACCTGAAGCAGAAACTCTGTTTTAGATCATTTAAGACAATGAAGGAAATGATCGTGTTTTTATATATAAAAAGAGCAAGAGTGAAAGTGAAGGTCTACAAGACAGTAGTGAGACCTGCTATGATGTCTGGTTTGGAGACTGTGGCTCTGTCTAAGACAGGAGGCTGAGCTGGACGTGGCGGAGATGAAGATGCTGAGATTTTCGTTGGGAGTGACGAGGATGGACAAGATTAGCAATGAGCAGATCAGAGGGACAGTGAAGGTGGAGCAGTTTGGAGATAAAGCCAGGGAGGCCAGGCTGAGATGGTTTGGACATGTGTTGAGGAGGAATAGTTGGAGATGAAGCTGCCGGGCAGAAGGAGAGGACCTCAGGGATGGTTTATGGATGTAGTGAACGTGGACAATGGAGATGGTGGGTGTAACAGTAGAGGAGGCAGGGGATAGGGCAAGATGATCTGCTAAAGGGATCATGCATCTGCAGTCGTCTACAACCAAACCTGAAGTGTCCTGTGAAGTGTCCAAACACTGAGATAAGGTCAGAGACGGTGCTTTAGTGAATAATTCATATTTGGCAGATTCCTATTGGAATTCTTCATTCCACCTTAAGCGATACAGGTGCCTGTAGGGGAATCTGAATGCACTGCGTTTTTAAGGTAGAACAGTACAATTTCCAATAAGGTCATGGTTATGTAGAGCATCTAAACATCAGAAGATCAGTCCTTATTCAATTCGGATGGAAGTGACTGCATGACCATATTTTTAACCATATTTTACATATTATTTCTTAATATTTTAACATTATTATTGAACTATTAGAAAGCAAACAAGATCTTTAATATGCACTCTTTCACTGCATCACCCCGTCACAAAGCGCACCACGTCACAGCGCCGCAGAGATGGCTTTCGCACACTTCCAGAAATCAGGTGACCCTCCGTGAGGCAGTGAAGTTTCTAGGCTGTTTTGCGAGAGATCCTGGGCCTGAAAGAGTCTGATCTACAGGACAGGAAGATGTCCGAGTGATGTGCATGGAGCCTCTCCTCAAACGGTCGGCGAGCACCAGTTCTACAGGGCAGAAGAACCTGCTCCTCTCGGACTTTTGGTAAGACTTTAAGACGCTTGAAGACTGTGATCCACAAGGATGGGCTGTAAAGGGAGATAAGCAGCTCGTTTTGATTGGACCCTGTGGACACTGTCTCATTAACATCACCCGATGTTCTTTATTAAAGACCAGCCTCTGATTATAATGTTGTCAGTTTTGATTTACATGTCATTTACATAAAGTAGAATCTGCATCCACCAAGTTAGTGTTCGGTTAGAAGGAGGAACATTCGACGATGGTCTCACCCCCTGACTTTGACGAGAGTGTGTGTGAGGGAGAGTGAGAGATTGCAGTGGTACATTAACCAAAAAAATCAAAAATCACGTGTGATTCAGAAACTCAAATTACTAATTGAAATATTAAATCTTTGATCAATCAAAATTTGAACAAACAGCATCAGCAATAAAAAAGAAACAAGGCTTGAAATATCACTTTAAAAATTGAGAAAATAAAATGACCTTAGTTTTATCTTTTGAACAACATGAACAATATTCTATTTCTTTTAAGACGCACATAAAAAAACATAAAATAAGACTGAAAATCCTGCATTTTATGGAGCAGATTTTCAAAATAAAATTATCAAACTGTTTTCTGTCATTAACTTATTTGTTGTGATTAACAGTGGCGTCAGTTTACTGTAGAACAGTGGGGACAAAACGGGACGACCACGTTCCGCAGTGGCTCACGTTTCACCTCATCAAATCTCAACTCACTGGCCAAAATGATCCCCTTAACTCAGAGCGATCCCGATTCTGTCCGACTCCATTCGTTCCCTCCTAAACAAACATTCACCGGATGTGAAACTAGGCCAGAACACCTGGACCTACCTAGGAGCGCACGTCATACTGCGTTTGTTCATCTCGCCTACGTCCTCCCGTCTCGTTATCATTGGAGGGCTGCACGGCGTTCACTGCATTCTGCAATCAATAACCTCTCCGTTTCTGAGCCTGCTCATAGAGCGGGTCCACTCGGGTGAGTGCGGCACAGCGATACCAACTATCATATTCAGCGCAGGGCACCCGGACCCAGGAAGACCAAGGTCAAAAGCGTGCAGTGGAGTGGTTTTAATATTTATGGGAGAATGCTCTGTACCTACCTCCTCTTCCGTCAGCACTTTCAGCAGCGTGGAGCGAGAGGCCGCCGTTTATATGCGGCCCAGTTTTTTGATTTCTGAGCTGTCACTCCTTCGCTGTTACGTTGTCATATTACGCTTCTCGCTGCAATTTAAAAGCAATTACCATCTGCCGGCGAGGCAGGGGAAAGTCGTAAACTCCGCGCACATGTTGTTGCTCGACTCGGGCTGATGACTTATCCCTCCGATGTGGCGTCAACCTCGTTTTTTTTTTTTAAAGTTTGCCTCAGTAGGGGTTGAGACACGGGCCTGTTTAGGCCTGCTCACGAAGCAACGGACTGGAACAGGCCGGTGACTGACCCTTCGGAACGTTCATCATAGTTCTACGGGTAGATATTAATGTATAACCGTAATCAATTATTAGATTTCTGATCATTAAAGTACACAGAATGGATGATTACGACTCATTAAGGATAGACAGGAACACTGGTTGACCAGCAGCTGGCAGTTCATGGCAAGCCCGTATCTTAGCAGCCCATCTAAAAGCTGACCATTTCCTGTCTCAGCTGAGGGTGAAATTCCGAGTCCTCCTGATAACTTCGGTTTGAAATGGATCTTAGAAACTGCAGCTGATTCGAAATGGCTCCAAGAAACATTCCTGACCTGATTTTCCTTTTCAGACTGGCTCCTTGAACTTTCCCACCGTACTATGGGTTGGTCTGCCATTCATATGGGGCACAAACCACCAAGCAGCTGTAGTGCCTTATTATAAGACATTTAGCTGGACCTCTAATCCAGAGTGACCCATATTACACAGTAGTGTTAGGTGTCCTGCCCAAGGACTCTTATTGGTGTAGCACAGCATAGTTGCCCAGACTGGGAACTGAACCCCAGTCTCCCACATGCAGTGGTGGCTCACTGGTGTTTTCAGCTGTGCCACACCAACCACTAATTCCATAAAATAAAATACTGGAAACACCGAATTGGTGGACAGTCCTCTCCCGTGGCCGAATTAAAGCAACTCTGTGAGGACCAGGACTCCTCCACTGTGACGAAGACATCTACAGTTACAGGAAACATCTGGCTGCAGTTGTTGCTGCAAAACGTAGATCATATCTTAACAGAGATTGTGTGGCGGGATGTTAAACAAGCAGGTCATGCTGGAAAGCCCTCCTGAGCAAATCCCTTTCCTTCAATAAACTATGAATTATTGAAAAACTGTTTTAGGGTCCCTCGTCTTCGCCCTGCTGATACATAATGTATGAGGATGTCAAACCATTTACTGTGACAAATATGCAAAACAAGGGGGAGCAAATACATTTTTATGGCCCTGTAAATGACACTGCTTATTGATGATATTGATTAGAGGAAAAAAAAAAATCCACTCCCAGCACCCCATTCATTTCTGCTTTAAGCCACACCCACTTTCGACAGCTAATTTATAATAATCCTAAAATATGCAGGCTAATCTTTAACCATTTAACAGAATTGCGCACATTAATCACAGTAGGGCTAATCGTATGGCTGGAATCACAAAAGCTTACCTACGAAAAACTGAAGATCAAGACCATAAGTTCCTAAAAACGTGCTTCAACGCAATTCATAAAATTTTCTTTTTATTAAAGAGCAACACCAGCAGTCTTTCAGCCCCGCCTCCTTTCTCCAACTCCTTCGAGGTTGTGGTGGAACGGCTGCTGGTTGCTGTGACGTAATCATGGGTGGAAAGACGGTATGTTTGACGAGATGCTCCCAAAACATCATCACATCGGTTAATTTAAAACATGTTGATGCACAACCATTAATCCTGATTTTAACAGCTCGTCACAAAAAAAAAAGCAGCATTTAATTTTCTATAATTCAGTAAAATCTGAACAGTAAAGGAGAAGAAACTAAGCATTCAAAGCTTTTCCGTAAAAACTAAAAGGGAAGGTGGAGGAGACAGAGGACAGGAGACCAACCCAAAGTGGAAAATATGAAAACGGACAGGAAAATTCAGTATTTAAGATCAGGATCCAGTTGGAATCTTGAAATATTAGACATCAATTCTAGTAGCTTTTCTATAGAAATTGATCATTTGATCATTTTAGGGGCCGACCGTCTGAACTTCTACAGCCTAAGATCAGTGTGGATATCGTAAGGCTCTGAAGACATTTAAGACGATGCTCTTAAGAATACGACATTTTTCGAACGTCAAAAACTAGTTAAAAAAATTAAATTCCAATAAAAAAATCTTAAGAATTAATTTAAAAAAAAAGCACATCTAAGAATTTGAGGCATTTTGTTAATCCTGTTCTTGGTTTTGCGTGCATATAGTCATTTGCTGTATGACTGATATATGTTTTTATGAATTGCATGACTTTAACAAATTATATTGCACACAGGGGTGTGTGTGTGTGTGTGTGTGTGTGTGTGTGTGTGTGTGTGTGTGTGTGTCTCTTACCCCTCTGGAGAGAAGTCTTTTTCTTTGTAGATATCCATCAGCTTGGGTGTTAACCTGTACGCCTTGAGGCACAGAGAGCCTTGCGCCGTCTTGATGGGATCTAGAAGACAAGACATTACAAAGCAAAACGCCGTGGTTATTGTCTCGACAATAGCTGGCCCATTACATCTCTCTCCTTAACACTCACCCAAGGCGTCGGAGCTCCAGCGAAGGCAGCAGAGATGTTGTAAATTGCTGTAAACAATGACGAGTCTGCCTGTATGCCAGCACACTAAATCACCCCACAACGACAAAGCACTCTTTCACAATGATCAACAAAACACTCTCTGCTCCGAGATATTTACTCTAATACTTAGCGTGATCATTCTATTGAGCTGTGAACAACCCTGAACCCCAAAAAGAGAGGCAGCACAAATGACAAACATGGCTCTCTTGGGCGTCTTTAAATCAGTACCTTTAAGAATTAGGGGCCGACTGATGTCCGTTATGGTGATATTGGTTATACTGGGATCTTCACTGACTGTAAGTGACACGTTTACACACAGCTTCCATCATCAGCCTTCAGAAATGAGACATTAAGAGCTATGATTTTCCTAACATTTGGTTTACTTGAGGTCCACTGATGTTCCAAAATCGGTCAATATTCATTTTGCTCATGAGAATTTCCCAACCTAGCTTTATCCCTTAGATTGATGCATGTAAATGAGCTGTGCTTGCATTGGCTAAAAAGTGCTCAAAGCTGAGATACACTTGAGAACTGCAGCTTAAATGGGCGGAGCAAAGTGGCAGTACACAGCATACTCTTACCAGAAACAACCACCCACCTTTCGGGAGCCCCAGGACAGTGTGCCAATATCTAGATGTATCAAGAGCCACGGTATCCAGGGTAATGTGGGCACCACCAAGAAGGACCAACCACATCCAACAGGACTAACTGTGGACGCAAGAGGAAGTTGTCTAAAAGGGATGTTGGGGTGTTAACCCGGATTGTATCCAAACAATGTCATTCCCAAGACAAACTGACGCTGTATTGGCCGCAAAAGGAGGCCTTAGTACACCGTACTAATCAATTATTGTGGTAGAAAACCAGGTGTGTAATATGTAAATGACATGGTTTTCATAAAATAAGAAAATTCACTTTTCCTTGAAAAGGGGGCTTTAACAAGTCGTTAACATGTTGGCTACGGGCCTCGTCCAAAATCAGTAACGTGATTAACTTCGTCGTAAATCGTTAATGAATCGTACCTGGAAAAAACAGTTCTTTTGAGGCACAAATCCCATTACGATGACAGTACAATTACAGGTTCTTAACTGGTTTTGAAGCACTGGTTATGGGCAGTGCAGAAACATTTCACAAATGACGCTTTCTATGGATACTTATTGGAAACTGAGCTGATGGCAACTGTTCCTGAACGGGGACAGCGTTCAGGACCCTCGCGGCACCTTCTCAATAACGCAGCCCTCATTTCATCTCCACACGGTCGGGTCAAGACGACCGACAAAGCTATGAGCGGATTTATGACTGCGTTGTGACATTCCGGCGTTCCTTTATTACATGTAAAAGTTCACTCTTACTATTATTACATTTTTAACAAGCTGAGTAGAATTTTTATTCTTTTTTTATTATGCAATTTTTATACAAAAAGAGTCCTATTAGGGAGAACGTTAAATAGATGGCACGTATTAATGTCTACTGGTATTAAATCAATCGTAAAGGACCACAGAACCAGTAGTTTTGGTTGGTGGGCTCCTCAATGAGCTCATACTCGTGAAGACACTTTTTGACCGTGTCTTCAGGCATTATCTTAGAAATGAACGGCTCAAGTAATGAAAATAATTCTCCGACCCTCGTGTCTGCCACGGGAAGCCTTTTACAGTGGCGAAGATGTTGAGTAGGAGGGCATTTTGCCCATTTTCTCCGACACTGACAGCAACACGTATAAAGCATAGTGATCTGTTTGCCGAATTACCCTCGCAGGCTGATCGGTTAATCGCTTATTATGAAAAGGTACTCCGTTTGACGTTCCGTGTTTAAGAAATGTGGCAGAAACAGCTTGTCCTTTTCCTCTCCTTGGCTCAGAAGTTTAATTCATTTTTTGACAAACCAATCTCAAGCGTGAGAGCAAAAGGTCACGCTGCAAAGGCTTTTTTTCCCTGCCTTGTGAAGAGAAGACACAGGCCGTAGCGGTTTGTCGTGGCGATAATCAAGCGGGCACAAAGGGCCGCTCACCAGCGGTTTTAGTAATCGAGTTGTACTGAATTAATGTGGTTGTCACAGAGTTGTCAAAAGGCTTTAAAAACATTTCCAAAGTCCTTATCAGCCCTGCCACTCACGTCCAGCCCCGCCAAGGCCGAAGGAATCATCCACCGCCTTCGCTCATGCGCCCTCCAACCCCTCCCTCTGAGAAGCCGAGCCGGCTCCGGAAAGAAGGGATGGCGTTTCCTGAGCAGTGTAATCGATCAATAGATTTTGAACAGTCGGACGAGAGTCAACGGAAAGAACAGATAAAAAGTCAGCTTTAATGAGCCGTTAAACCCATGAGAAGCCGGGCCGGGAAGAGAGGAGACGGTATGAACGATCGAGAGACTTCCTTTTATTTAAGTGCTGTTTATACACATTCGTGACTTTCTCACATCACTCTTTCATGACAAGTTCTTAACTCGGTGGATCTACCAGACCCACAGACTGGAAACAATCACAACGTTTTAAACCAAATGAAGATTGGAATGTGTTTTGGGAGACTACAGCCCATCTAAGTCTAAGTCCAGTGTCCACTTCGGATTTAAACAAGCAAAATCAAGATACCTCCACTATGTCTTGGCTGACTGACGACATCTGGGGTAACAGTAGGCGTGTCACAATGTCACCTGACATTCTATGATTCTCAAACAAATATGAACACACACACAAACGGTTTAATTTCAGCTACTTCAAGATGAACATTTACTTAATAAAAAAAATCATTTTATATCTCGTTATCTAGTAACGAGTGGGATCGAGCCCTTAATTAGCCCCTTAAGATTTGTGCCTTCAATTAATAAGGATCAGAAATCGGTCAATGCAAAGCAACGCAAACTGGAGATGTTCAAAGTTACAACAGTGAAGGGAAAGAATCAGGAATCAGCGGTGGTTCTGCGAAGTTCAAGGTTAACAGTTTTACTTTTCCTTTAAGTAATAAACATCATAAAATAGTATTTTGCGCAAAAAATCAGTGTTTAAGTGTATTTCTAGTGCAAGTAAGTCTAATAAATAAAGCTTTATTTGTGTAAATAAAGTCTGATTTATACAAACTGCAGACTTTTCAGACACCTTCCAAATAGAACAGGACTCTGGAGCAGATAAGCGCCAATCTATTGGCACCATGCCTAATGCCAGGTGCGAGCTAGGGGATATAAAGCCCACCAGCATTGAACTGTGGAGCAGTGGAACCGTGTTCTCTGGAATGTTGGATAGTGATCCATCCAACATTTTCAAATGAGTTGAAAATTCGAATAGAACTTTTATGGACTTTAATGAAGACTCCAATACCCTTGATCTTAGACGAAAATGAATGAGCAGTTGTCCCAATACTTTCGTCAGTGTAATTTGTACAATGCTACCTGAGCAAGGCTCCCGTTGTTCCGTAATTGAGCCTCGCAGCGTCAGATGTATATGTGATATAAAGTAAAAGGGAAAACGGCGTAAATGAAATTTTAGCCAAACGATCCCTTTAAGCAGCCTCGACCCAAGCCTTTCCTCAAGCTCCTTTCTTGCAGTTATGAGGGTCATTGACGCGGGTTCCTCAAAGGCTCTTTTAGTTGGCCCTTTAATATAGCAGCCTGCATTATTGATGCCTTTTAAAGAGGACGTGATTAAATATAAGGAGGAGCAGCTGGAAGGCGGCACTGCATCACTCAGGGCTCCTCTCTGGAGAAGGGTTTGAGATTAATGAGAAGGGGCCCCAACTGTCCCTGAAGACCGAAACCCACCGCTTCTACCTCCTCTATAAACTTCTGCTGAAAGGGTGGAAATACGCAGTGTTCTACTCACTGGGTTGCCAGTTTAATAATAGGTACACGCACTTTGTACCATCACTCATTGACCACTTGATGGGAAGCACCTGTCTTATAAGTGCAGGTTCATTGAAGCCCCTTGCCTTTTATTTCGGTGGTGGACTACGATCGGCACAGCAGTGACACACACACACACACACACACACACACACACACACACACTCGTATGAGTGTATCAGGTACAGCGAATTGGGTCCAAAAAAACAACAAAACTGACCACTGATGACCTGCAGATCAACTGTGATCTTGGGAATGATGGTGCTCGGTCCTGCGGAGTGTGAGTGTTGGTGATGAGGTGGGTTGATCACTCACTCTCATCAATGAGTGCAATCCTCAGAGCAGTGCTCCACAATTTAGAAGATAGTCTTGGCTGGACAGTAAAGACAGATACTCCAACAAAAGCTGCATTAACTCTTTATTACCCTTGATTTTAGAAGAAACAATGAATTAGCAGGTGTCCCAATACTTTTGTCCATGCAGAGTCCATTAATGCACTGGTTGTGTTGAACGCTTTAAAAATGAAAACGGAAACAAAGCTCTCATCCTATCCGCATACCGTGATGATGCAATATGGTCAGCGGCGGTGCTAATCGACTTTATTGATTACACCGATAATAAAAAATTATTAGCAATAAATCATGTTATGGATTAGCTGACGCGAGGTTTGCAGTTCATTTGTATCACATTACTGGAGGGAAGAGGGACATCAGCCAGCGGCGTGGACACTGTAGATTCTGTAAGAGCCAAACACTGACGTATTGCTGTACGGTGTGAAAAATGAGTGAGGTGAAGCAGCGCGACTGCCAAGCCTGAGCACCTTGAACATATAAATATGATTTAGAATTTGTGTGAAAGAGCTTCATGAAAGAAGGCAATGAAGCTTCCATTCTGAACATGAATTAATGTGCTTTACCAACTATTGAACATCATAATGGACCCATCAAACCAATTATTCCAAAAACCACAAAGGACCAATCAGCTGATTATTAGAAAATACAGGTCAAATCGGCCAATAAACCGACCAATCAGCCGAAGATTCACCCCCCAAGGAAAAAGCAACGGACCAGCCAGCCGATTAATCGAAACGCTACAACGGACCAGCCAGCCGATTAATCGAAACGCTACAACGGACCAGCCAGCCGATTAATCGAAACGCTACAACGGACCAGCCAGCCGATTATTCGAAACGCTACAACGGACCAGCCAGCCGATTCGGGGGGGGGGGGGGAACCTTAATGGACCAATCAGCAGAATATTCAAAAAACCACAATGGGCCAATCAACTAAATATTTAAAATCTCAATGGACCAATCACTTCAAATTCATAACAGTCGGTCAGGACAGGTACAGCACAGCATACCTTACCATTCATTTGATTTAACCTTATTGAAGAACCTGAACATATATTAAATATAATAAAACGCTGTTGTATTTATGATTTTGAATCTGTACAAAATATCACACTGATTTATACTCATTTCTAAACCATGTTTTCAATAACTGAGCTTACAATAAGAGTCTGGAGAAAATTCCCTTCTTACCCCACTTCGCCTTTGTACAGCGTCCTTGTGTTTGTGAAAGCTGCTGTACGAACTGAAGCTATGATGTTGTGCTGTGGTTTGTGTACAGAGCAGAATGTCATTTCCAGTGGAACAAAGCCTGCAGTGACCGTGATCAGGCCCGACAGAGAGAATGAAACCGACAGAGCTGCAAGGGCTGTTTGGAGTTTACCTTTACCAAATCTGATGATTGACTGGATTAAACTAACGTGGTAGGAGGCTTTTATTACCCAGTGCAGGGACTATTAGATTAGAAATGCACAGAGTTAAAACATGACTGCAGTCAAGGTGGAGACGTTCTTGAGTACCGTTCTAAGGATGCCCTGATCCAGTATTTTGTTCCCCTGATCCAATCCAGGTGCCATAACGTTGTGTATCGGACAACAACTATCTGACCTTGAATTTATGACAGGACTAATTAACACTGTGTATATAAAACAGTGGTTCACCGTAATGTGTCTCTATTGTGTTATTAATATTCATTATCAGACCGTTTAACCCACTGAAGGTCGGGCAGGTTGTGCAGGGTGTTCCTGGTATGCAGTGGTCAGTACCTACCAAAACTGCTCCAAGGAAGGGCGAGCAGTGACCAGGCAACAGGGTTATTAGGCCCAAGAGTCAGTACTGAGGGGAAGTGAAGGCGAGTCCAGTGTTTTACTGGATGGCGCCGGAAAGGCTGGCTGGTTTAAACAGCAGGAACTCTGGTGCTGCAGATTTATAAGTTTTCATTTTCCTGTGTAAAACAGTTCCACACTGCAGAGTTTTAAAGCACCACTGCGGAAGGCTGTGCCAGTTTACGGTGTAAATGGAGTGCCCAAAAGAAAGAGCACGAGGTGAACTGGGGTTAAAATGACGGAAATGTCTCGGAACAACAGTTATACAGTCACTTGCCAAAGTTTGAGTCAAACTGACTGAACAGTTAAGCAACTTGAAGACGAAACGCTCTCCAAAAGGCATCAAATTAAATCTGAAACACTCTTTTCAATGTGTTAAGCAACATCAGTGTGTCATTTAGGTTCTGTACAATTTTAGAGTGAATACAGGAAAGGAGTACCGTGCAAAAGCATGGGAACCCTAGGAGATGAGGGGTCCTAGAACTATGACCAAGGTCTTGGGACCTTATTTAGCTTGTTAGGGTTATCCGGCCTGCTCATGGTCATCATTAGGAAAGGAAATACAAACTTCAAGGCTTTATAAATACTCCTAACCTGGTCCCAAAAACAGCAGCCATGGGTTCTTCTAAGCAGCTGCCTAGCACTCAAACTGAAAATAGCTGAGGTTGCCATTTCCTCAATTCAAAATGTAATAAACGGCAGTGAACAGGAAGAGCGATGGTCAAGATTAGGTTCAGAAGACCTGGAGAAATTTCAGAGACAGCTGCTTGGAGGACTGGTAGAAACTACTGATCTATTCAAAACGTTGGCATTGATCAGAATAACCACGGAAGACACACTGAATATAAGTGGGAAGCTATTGTAGCTATTGTTGTCTGTATACACACACACACACACACACACACACACACACACACACAGTCAGTTGTTAGAAGGAGAAATTACCGTAAATAAGCACCACAGACTCCTCTATGGCGTGCTGGTAGCTGAACTGCGAGTCCAGCAGGGCTCTGCTGACGAAGGAGCCGTAATACGTGGACTGATACCAGCCGACGTGAAGGTGGTCAATGTTGACATGACGGAGGCTCCTCATCATCTCCATCTGGTACTGAACTGAGGGACACAGAGAGAGAGAGAGGGGTGTGTGTGTTAATGCATGGACTGAATACTTCACACTGAAACGCCATAAGAATCAATGAAAAACCAAAGAAGCCAAAGCAGGACTCATTTCATCATTTCCTCAACAGCAAGATCATCACTCTTAAAATAAACGGATCAAATTACCTGCCAATATTCATTAAACACCACATTTAAACATGTACTGTACTGGGAACGCCTTCACATCTACTGGTTCAGGCAATTATTTGGGCAACCAATCATGTGACCACAATTCAAGGCAGAAAATCGTAGATGCATCATTCAGTCAGTCAAAACCAGAAAGCTGAGGCTGCAGTGGACACAGGCACACCAACCCTGGACAGATGAAGACTGTTGGTGAGGTATGTACTCTTAGATGGTAGAGCTCGACGATTTTCGGTGATTACACATTTAATTATGCATTTTTTAAAGGAAATAAAAACGATATTTAAATAAAAAAAATTAAATATAAAAATAAAACAAAATGGCCAAGAGATGGACAAAAAGAGAGACCTACAGACAGAGTGAGAGACAGAGAGAGAGAGAGAGAGCTAGTCTGAGAGAGACCTACAGACAGCGCAAGTGAGAGAGAGACAGAGGGAGAGGGAGAGAGAGAGGGAGAGACATCGTTAGTCATAGAGACCTACAGACTGAGCGAGAGACAGCAGGAAAAAGGGCGCGAGAGATTTGTCAGTGCAGGCAGGCTGAAGGTGAAGGAGGACAGGTGTGAACTTTAACAGGGATTTACGCGGGAAGTGCGTGACGAGAGCTGAGAACGGCTCACTTTCTACCAGAGACGAAGGAAACACCGGGACTACAGACAAGCGCAGCTTCAGACAAACAACCCTGCACGAGCAGCAGTCGCGCTCCATACACACTCGTCGCTCTAGCTGCTAAAACTCATCCTCTCTTCTGGAACAGCGGCGAACGAACTCGCGGCCGCCATCTGACAGCACAGAGGAGCGAGAGGCGCTGGAGACAGAGCAGCGTCTGAGACCCCTTTCAGAAGCAGCTGGAAATGGTCCAATTCAGTGCTTTTTCAGGTAATAATACCAGTGATTTCAAAATGAGTAGATGTCAATAATCACGGCCCAACACTGGCTTGGTACAGCTGGACTGACTGCCAAAACTTTAGGAACAGTTAGGAAGAAACTAAAATAGCAGGTTCCACAGGTTACCATCATCAGGACCACAATTTGGTCAACTCAAACAAGATCTCTGTCCAAATGGCTCACGAGGACCGTCTCTATTAGATAATGTCTTGTCTAGACAATGCTAGATTAGTAAGACTAGCACCACTAGGGCCACTTCATGTTCTTCAAGTCCTCATTAAATGCGTCCTAGACAACAAACCCAGAAAAGTCCCAGATGTTTAGTCGTGCACTCTTAAAATCAAAAGACGTTGCAAATGTTTTGTGGGATGTTGGAGGAGAACCACTCTCTAAAGTACCATGTTTGCAACAGAGGAGCCCATGTTCCCAAGTCTCTAAGTGGTGAGGCTGAACATTGGCCAGCTAATAGCAAGAGTTCACATCCACATTCAACGCAGATGCCCCACATGCATCCCTGGAGGTCAGCGCAGCATGTTCTAGTGTCGATGGGACGTGGTAAAATCATGAGGCACCATAACTAGTGGTTTTGGGTCTTCAGAAGGTTCTTTAGACCTTTTTCAATGGTTCAAAGAGAAGACAGGACATTCTGAAGGAACACTATACATACGGTCGCCCAGGAGTTGGAATTGACTTCATGGCAATTATTATTATTGTTACCATTAAAAATAATAATAATAATAATAATAATAATAATAATAATAATAATAATACTAAAAAAGAACTTTAACTTGGTGTGAAGGTTCTCTACCATTTTAAAGGCACTTGACACTCAAACATCTCCATGACAAACATGTCTGAGAGGCATTTGCTTCTGGATTTGCAGAGAAGAGGACAGAGAGAGAGAGAAAAAGGGGAGAAAAAGAGAAAGGACAGCAAGAGAGAGAGAAAGAAAGAAAGGGGGGAGAAAGGGGAGAAAAAGAGAAAGGACAGCAAGAGAGCACGAGAGAGAGAGAGAACACGAGAGAGAAAGAAAGCATGAGAGAGCACGAGAGAGAGAGAGAAAGGGGGGGAAGGGGAGAAAAAGAGAAAGAGGACAGCAAGAGAGCACGAGAGACAGAGAGAGAGCACGAGAGAGAAAGAAAGCATGAGAGAGCACGAGAGAGAGAGAGAGAGAGAGAGAGAGAACGACAGTGCGACAGCAGTTTGACAGGCATTTTAACATTGAATAACTCTACTGGGAAGAGCATCTAAGCGGAGCCGAAAAAACAAAGCCAAGCGCAGGCGAGAAGAAGGGAAAAGCAAATTCCAGAGAGATGAACGTGTTCCAGCAAACAACTTAAGTGTGGTTTTAATTTGCCTGGTCATGTGGGACACTTTAACCATTTTTGCAATTCAAATACCAGCATTTTAAACAAACAGTCCAAAGAGGAAACCCTTTATATTATTCTGAAGAAAAGAGCTGAAGAAACCGGAATGATGATCCGTATTCAAATGATTTCAGCGTGTGGCTTTGCAGCGACCGTTGGCCGACTTAAGTGACTAATGTGAACCAACGATGTCACATGGACCTGTAGAACAATGGCGCTACACTAGTTCGGAAAGCTGCGAAAACACTGTTTTTGACTGTTTAACGTACGATAAAGATTAGAACTGGGAGTCAGTCTTGTAAATGAAACCAGCTACATTTACTGTCTCATGTCCACACTGAGATAATAACGATAATCACAATATTTATAATAAGACGGCCTGATTTTATTAAGCGCTCAATTAAGCAGAATGTCCTCTGTGCTCTGATGTTGAGCACTGACCAATCAGACAACACAACTAAAGCTGCCACTAACGTCTATTTTTCCATTGATTAATACATTAGTCCAGGGTTTCTCAACCTGTGGACCAGTGACCAGCGACTGACTCAAATGTTCGGACCCTCAGTGGAAGTCCGTTCCACTGCTTTGCTGCCAGGACAGAAGACAGGATGCTTGTCTTCCATGCATCTTGAAGGGTGGTGGGTCAAGCCGAGCTGTACTTGGTGCTGGAAGGGCTCTTGGTACAGATCGGGTTTTGATCGTTGCCATCGAGCACGGAGGCGCTGGTCCATTTTTGGCTTTGTAGGTCAGCATCACGCTCTTGAATTTGATGTTCAGCTACAGGAAGCCAGTGAAGATGCAGCAGAGGACTGTATGTATATGGAGAGTGAGTGGAGAGGAAGTGGGCTGTGTATCGTCACAGCGGCACATGTGGAGTGAAAAGAACATCTATGAATTTAGAGACACTATATTCAGTAATTGTGCAGATAAGAATAGTGAGGTTCTAGATTGAGCAAATATGAATAGTGCAATAATAATAGCATGCATAATGCACAGGGCAGCGAGTGTGATGATGCAGAAGTGGCGGTAAGGAGCTCCGGACGATCATAGCCTCGGGGAAGAAGCTGAAGCTCTTCTTGAATGGCCTTCTGAAGCCTGCTGGTAGAGATGGAAGGTGGGTAAGAAGTCCATGGTTAGAATAAGAAACATCCTGGATGAAATTTCTCACCCTGCCCAGGTAGTGCTTATCGTAAATGTTCTCAATGGGGGGTAACTGGGCTGCTGGGATGGGCTGGGGAGTTTTCAGCGTCCCACCGAGATGCAGCTTGTGAGCATGCTCTCAAACGGTAGAGATAAAAGTCCACCAGATCCACCAGAGCAGCATTACGTAATGAGTAATTTAATTACCAACTTCTTCACCGAAGTCTGCTGCGAGTTTCTCTTTTTCTAATTCCATACAGACCTCGCGGAGAGCAACAGCACCCCCTGTGGAACCTATTCAGATCGTCTTCAACGAATCCATGTAGGTGTACGAGGCTGGCTGTTCTACTCGAATGAACTTCATTTGAAATGTAAATATTGAAAAAGGAAACCATATTCTTTCAGCTGAGAACTGCAGTGTTGTGAGGGGTTGTTAGTAATGTGACGTGATGCTTCTGCCTTGCTCTGGGAGCAGCAAAGCAAAGGGTCTCGCTCAAGGACACAACCAGGCGAACCCAGGTCACTTCTGGGACCTGAACACACAACCTCCTGGTTGCTGGCTCAAATTCTTACAGCCAGGCTACGGGTCCCAGTCCCTTATCAGGAATAATACTGTTACAGTGTGATGCACATCATCTCCTTTCCCCAATTAAATGTTGTTAATTTAAGGGTTCAAACGGGATGTGGTGAAGGAGCGGCAGTGAAGCAGAACCCCTGCCGTCCTTTTCCATTTCAACATGTTGCAACTTGCAAGTGGAAAAACATGACGCGAGTGCATTTTCCACACGGTGGCCGCTCCCAGGAAGCAGCCGAAAGATCAAAAGCACAGCGCCTGGGATTGGATGCGGGCATCTCTGCAATCCAGTCAACCAATACCAAGATGAGTTTGGTTCTCTATGCGTTTGAATACCTACGTTCATTCCTACACCCTTCACAGCGACGTACCATTTTGAGGTTGCTGGTCCACCACTGTGACCAGGCTAGACCTGAAATCCGTCCGTCCTGGAGAGGGGAAATAAAGCCACCGCAAGCAGAATGCCTCGCCAAACAAAAATCTCTGCAAATATCAGAGATCAGGCCAGTGTGTTTACACAAGATGAACGAGGTGCTGGAATTGGGCTGGGCTGGACAAGGGCCTGGTCAGATGAGGCTGCACGCATCATATCTCCCACAGGGCGTAAAAAACGTTTGATGTGGAGAGGATCACGCCGGCCTCAGCCGTATCTGCCACACTGAAAATGATGCCTAGAAAGGCGAGAATAATGCATACTGCTCGGCATTGGCGCGTCAAGTGAATTCCCAATTTCCGACATGTGCGTAATAACACTATTAGAGCTTCTTCGCCTGCTGTTTAGGTGCACTCCAATCCGAGCTCTCCAGAGAAGCAAGCGGCAACGTTCCAGTGAGAAAAGCACCTCAGCCTTCCCCCAAGACAGTTTTAAAATAGAAAAGCAGAAACTTTTTCCAATCAATTCCCGGCACTTTGTGCAGTCTACACTCAATGGCAGGTGACTGGCAGTCTCCACATCACAAAAATAAATTAATAAACGAATTATATAAATAAATTCAAAATCACTCCCAGTGGACGGTGCGTGGAATGAATTTTACCACTATGGTTTGCTTTGGTGATTGCATGCCTGCCTACGAGGCATAACAGCTAAATTTACCATCACCACGCCTTGACAGTCCACGCCTGAATATGAATGAGGCGCAGAGATGCAATTTGTCACGAAACTCTTGGTTGGTTCCTCTCGAGCGGAGCGTGGGGAGACACTCTAGACACATGCTGGAAGCTGGGCAAGTGATTCAAATCGTCAAGCCCCCACAAGCGCACGGGGAAAAAAAAAAAAAAAAAACTCTTCCAGCTCAGGCCACAAAAGTGAAGCCCGCTCAAGGTAAACAAACCCACTGGTGTTGAAAAACATTCGGATTTTCATGCCAAAAATGCCTTTGTGTATTAAAATGTCCATGAAATGACTTGACAAGCATGATTTGATTCAAACATATTCCCTGACGCATTTCCTATTGAAACAGGAGGTTGGCGAAAACGTGTCAAGGGGATTGAATTGGTTGTTTACAATATAAGGCATCTTCAAAATATGTCAAACACCGGTGCATGTAAGCGTACTTGGCAGGAGCTCGGAAATATCAAGCTGAATGCAATGCTGGCCTTTCATAAGGACGGGCTGGAATTCGCTTAAAACACGCGATCAATTGTCTGTTGTGGGAATAAAAACAACTGAAAATTGATCAACCGTGACTTGATGCTCGCTACTGCCAGCTTCCACCGTTCCGTCGATAATCAGCGATGGGTTGTGTAGGGATTAAAAATGCAGCAAAATACAGCAGAAATCAGTCACATCCAAAGCAAATCTGTCTAAAGCAGAAGATTTTAAGCAGACAAGAGAGACGATTGCTGGATTTTTGGCGTCAATTTATTCATTTAACTCGACTGTAAAGGTGACAAAAGGGGTTTTCGAGAGATGTAAGAAAATTGAAAGCTAAAGTTTAAACCCAAAGAACCTTCATACAAAGTTTTCAAATATCTTTTTTTGAAGTCCCGGATAAAGAGACGTCTTGGATCCCAAAACCATCTTTTTGATGGTTTCGAAAGTGGTTCTGTGGCACCTTCAATCCTACTGAAGTAACCGTTCTCCAATATTCACAGAAATCTGTCAGACAAAAAGAAAACCGTAAAAACTGAGGAGTAAAATAAAATCGTAAAGATGTAAAACTAAGATCTGCTCCGGAAAAAACACTAATCAGACATGGAATCTTCAGCACTGGAATCTTTTCCCAGCAGTTAGAACGTTGACCTTGTTTCTCACCTACAAGCTCGAGCAACTAGTTGGGGCATCTAATAGAGTGGACAGGGCTGAAACACTCCAGAGCTGTTCTGAAACGTCTGTATATAAATAAAACTGACCCAACCACTCAAAAATGATGTAAACATGAGTAGAAAACCATTCAGGAAGCCAGCGTTCTTTCACAAAACGGCTTCATGTGAAGCCACTTGACTTCGCGTTTAACGAGCAACAGGAGGAAGTCATTTACAGTGAGCTCCATAAATGATCAGAAGTGGAAAGTGTTTAAGAACAAACCTAAAATTATTTAAACAAATTAGCTCTAATGAGCTTTTACCAAAATGGTCCTCCAGAAAAGGCCAACACATTTGCATAATGTTTACTTCTAAGTGCCTCTGACCAGCTTCTGTTAGTCATTAGCACGCTGATCATTTTTACCAAGAGTCAAGAGCAAAGAGACAGGAGACCCTATTGGAAGCTAAACTCAGCTCGGCGAGGACCACCTGGAGTTGCTTCGGTCAGCGTCGTCCTTGCTCTCGGTCAAAAGATTCATCTTAATGCAACAAGCCCCGGCGCAATTGCCTCGGGTCTTTTGCAGAGCTGTACCAAATTGCATAAACACACTGCGAATCTTGCTATTTTCCAACAATACACTAATTTATTCCCTTGATCTTCAGTCAAAGCAGGAGCTTCGTTTGAACACGCGAGGCAGAGATTGCAGTCTATTGCGTTCCATCGCTGGCACAGCCAAAGAATTTCCATTGAAGCCGTGTAATTCAAAGGCTTTTGTGCGCGACAAGTGGCCGAGAGTCAAAGTCAACCCGCCCCAAATTACTTCGAATCTGTAATACTACCTTGGGAAGAACATTCATTTCATGATACATTGTGCTCTGCTGTCATGCCTCGAGTACAAAACAACGGCGGAGTGGGAGGCAGAAAAGTCATTAAACCTGGACGAGTACTGACATTTGATTTGTCACCGACTGTGTTGCAGAATTCTTTACTTGCCTAAATTTGCCATTAGGGCAGCGCAGCCCCTCTACACCGAGTGACATGGGTAATAAGTGCTTGTGTCAAGCAGGACAATAATTCAGGTCCCATTTTTCACGCAACGTGACTTTGCAATGCCAGGGCAAGAGCTGGGTTTGCAAGCCTTTGGCAAGCGAGTCTGCCAGCCCTGAACGCGGTTACGATGGCCCGGAATTGCACACTGTTACATGCATGAGCGGTGAGGTCATTTGCGAAAGCATCTGTCATGCGCAAGTAATCATTGGGGTCTTTTATCGGAAGATGGACGAGCTATTATCGGGTGGCGTCTTTGGATAGACTCGGGCTTACGATGCGGAGCATTCTGCTTTGGTTACACACCCACTCCCACACACAGATTATCCAGCTCACGTTAAACAGCAGTGACTCAGTCAACAACGTAAAATGTCAAGTGTAAAAGGCCAAGGTTTTAACCGGCGCAACACTGATGCGAAGATCTACTGCTAATCTACTTAATGTCAAAGGTATATTCTCCAGCACCTTCTACTTCACCACCCCCACCTCCCACACACACATGCATACATTCAGAGATCATCCTTTCTCTTGTAAACACGCTAGTATATCACCACTGGGCCTAGTCCAGGCCTGACGTTCTCGTCAGATATTCAATTTGGAAAAGCACGATGAATAATTCATCTTTTGGTGAATCCTTGAAATTTATCGCTCAGAAAACCACTCCAATTTCCACGGAAGAGCAGAAATGGCACGCGGACCTCCTCCACGCAGGGGGTATGCAACCACCTAGCAGGAAATGTTTCCGTGTTTCAAGGCCTCGTCTGTTGAAGCATCATAAATATCAAGCGAGACCACCGGAGCCATGACGCCAAAGATTAGGCCCAAGAATAATCATATTCATTCGGCTGGATCTAAAACCAAATCTCAACAGATAAACATCATCAATTCAAGCTGGGGTCTGAGGAGAGCACTCCCGGCAGAAAGGGCCACCACCGTGCCGAAAGACAATGCTACGGCGGCAGCCGACCTTGGTGATGAGAAACGAAATGGAAGTCACGATGCATTATGCATGGGTCCCTTCACACTGCCGTAGTGCAATTTTCTAATTTGATATGGGAGCAGGGCAATAAGGTTCATATGATGTTATCGCACTGTGGGCCAGAAACCCCCTTTCTAGAAAACCAGTGGTGGCAAGACGGTTTCATACGCCTGCTGCTGCACGAAGCAGATCAGCTGTAGATCGGCTTCCAGAACCGTATTCTTCATCCACCACCTCTACAGTGGTTTCCTGTTGGATCGATCGCTTCGAGACACATGCCTCATAGCGAGCTGATGGAGGCCACACTTTTCCAGCCAATGTGAAATCCAATTAACCTGATCCACAAAAGGCAGGTCATCTTGGTTTTCTCCAAGACTGTAACTTACCTTGTTAACCTTAAGTCTGTATATTCCAGGTCAGGAACACATGCTCTGGGTGCAATCAAAGATTTTAAGGAACAATGATCAATAGAAGCCCATGTCCAGCTGCACAAGAGATGCCGGCCTTCAGCAAGACGTAGCTTAGGAGGCCGTAGATGAAGGGTGACGGCAGCTTTAGAGGTAGACGACAGAAGTCGAAAGACATCCAGTGTATGAGGTGAGGGAAGGCACAACTGAAATCCTGGCCTGTGCCTGGTTAGACAGCCGACGCTTTAAATTTCTAGCCTGGCTGCTCTTTTGTCAGGATGTGGGAGAGAACACCGAGGCAGTTAATCATCCTTTCCTGACCCGGTCACACAGTGCCACCCAAAGACTTCAAAACTCATTTGTAGCCTCTGGATTTGTCCGAAAGGCTCACATTCTGCCTGCAGCAGACAAAACAAACGGCGAAGCACAGAACCGTAGATGCCAATACTGGCTTTTTTTTTTTCCTAAGACGAGCTTCTTCGTGACATCAGTAAACAGCGAAAGGTGAAAATGACAAGAGGCTATTCTGAGTGGTAGGCTAATGGATTCATTTGCATTCAAAGGAGAAGGAGTCGATTTCAATAGACCTCCATGACAACAAACACGTGACAAGCTTTAATAAATGTAAGTGCATACAAAATGTGGTGTAGGCAACTACGATTTTGACAAAGAGCAATTTCCACAACGGGAGGGAAAGAGGGATGGTCGTCGCTAAATAATACTTCTCAGAGTTTTCATGTTCGCTAGACCTGCAGGAAAAGTTGCAAGAAAGACAGGTTAGTGTGATTCCTCGCTGCAAATATCTTTCACAAGACATGCTATGAAGATGCTTGAAGAAACCCCAAGAAAAATAAAGGCTCAAGACCTCAAAGTACATCCATCTTAGGCAAATATCCTAGAATCAATCCTGAAAGAGGCTAAACTTTGCTCATATGTCCACCATCAGGAAAATGCTGAACAGGAACGGTGTTCAAGGCGAAACCGCACTGGTGACACCAGAGAAGAAAACCTGGACGTTCCACGATACTTCAGAGAAACGGTTATAACGACAGACGAGAGAAAACGTGCAGTGTGAGAGAAACAAGACCTCGCCCTACAAAATCTCATCCCACATGTGAAGTATGGTGGGGGGAGGGTATAATGGTTTGGAGCAGCTTTGATGCCTCAGGGCTTGAATCCCTTGCGTTCACTCACTGAACAGTAAATTCAAAGGTCTATCAAACCACTGCACAAGTCAGTTCCCTAAATCACAGGATTCTGAACGGCCAGGTCAGAGTCCTGACCTTAACATGAGGTGGGCTCTGCACTGCTCTGCGATACTGATAAACAAGGGCAAGTTTTTATGGCAGGAATGGCCTGAAGTGCTACTTGCTTTTTCTAGCCTGCACTACGGATGTTCAACATTCCAACTGCGTGTTGTTGGTCCAGTTAAACTGGACTCGTTCGCAACTGTGACTGAAGATTATTAAAAACCATAAACGCAGCAAGTAAATCTTATTTAGTAGGATTAAATCAATGCAAAAACATCTACAATATCTTCAAGAAATCATACTACTGTGACTTATCATAATACCAAGTCTTGCATGAATGAATCTGAATCTCTATTAGAAAAAAGACTTACTCTGTGCCGCTGACTACAAATGAACTGATGTGCAAATGTCATTAAGACAGAGTACACACAAATGGACGGACTTGACAACATTCATTGTAATTTCCTGTTCAAACACGGACTTCTTTAAGAGCAGCTCGTGCTGTATGCTTATGTTCATGGCATCATTTCTGGCCTATAGTATAAACCAGCATATGCTACAGATGTTTGAATGCGACTAATTGGGACTGGAGAATGGAGAAGTGAAGCAGCAGCACGGGTGTTCAGGATTGTTCTCGTAGCACATAATTGGGAAAAGCAGATGTGCAAATGCCTATCGGCTTGGAATTTGGGGGACCGGTTCCGTTACTTCGAATATTTAACAACCGTATATCATTTGTTAATCCTTATTGCAGTCCTGCCCTTTCTCAGAAGAATGCAATGTGTAAATGAGCCCATAACAGATGGTCCAGGTAGGCACGCTGCGGAGGCAGTAAGACAGTTGTCTTCAAACCGTGGGGATGAGTGCGTCCAGGAGCTTCATATGTGCATTTTTTAAGATTGTTAACGGAAATACGTTTTAGATCCAAAGTGGGAATCAATTCGGTTTGGTTTAATCCAAGAGCCTCTAAAGGTGCCTTAGAATGGAAAACTGTTCCCTGGCATAGATGAAAAATGGGAATGTAGTACATGGACATAAAACCATGAACCTCAAACATGGTTCATCCTTCAAAACAAGTGAAAAGTAAATCCAAGCTGTAAAACAGGCCAATTGCAAAATGCCAAAACTGTTACATCACAGTTTTGATTGCGTATATTTACACCCCTAAATTTCACAAACCCCGCCCACTATAGAAAGTATTAAGGCTAAATACAAAATGTAGCCCAATCAGGTGAAGGGCAGGCCAGAAGTGCCACTACAGATACTTTGTATGGACAGAAGTATTGGGACAGCTGCTCATTAACTGTTATAACTTTAGAGAGAGTTCATTCTGCTATTGCTTGAGTAACGGTCTCTACTGTTCAGGGAAAGCTTCTAGATTTTTTCTGGTACTCTGGTCCTGAGATATGAAGCCTGGAAAACAGCACGTCTCTGCCTGCGAAGTGCGGTTCTCGTGTTCTACGAGTTAAAAGATACGATGCGGCTGTGATCCATCGCTGTCCATAGTCTCGTCACCAAAATTGGAGCTCTGTGGTTATGAGTAATGTTAGTAAAAAATAACGAAGACCATGCTTCTGTTCCAAGAATCCTCTGGGCAGGAGAAATGAGACCCTGACCAAGTTTCCCAACAGTCTCAGAAGGTTCAGAAAACAACAAGAAGCGAGAATCATTAAACCCTCTTCTGGAGAGACAACACAATCCTGCAGATCCCATTCGGCACCAACTGCGGATCTGCACTCCTCTGACCATAATTACTTTCTCTTAGCATGCCTGCTAGCATTCTGGGAAAGCGGTGAAGCATCAAAGACCTTCAGTGGTAACTAAGCTAATCTCCGTTAATCACAATTAACGATTACCATCACGCTATAGGACAAAATAAGAGCGCTTATCGTTTTCGCTGCTAATTGCACGAGCCTGCCTGCTGCAGGAACGGTGTGGCGCTCCCTCATTGTGGATTCAGCAGTCTAGACATCACTGGGAATGCATCAACTATGAACATTTCCCAGGATAATGCTAGTGAGGAGGTATGGGAAATTGGTCAGAAAGAGAGAGAGAGAGAGAGAGAGAGAGAGAGAGAGAGAGAGAGAGAGAGAGAGAGAAGCTGCCTCTAAAGACAGTCATGTGGAAATCTCCAAGGTACTGAAGAGAAGATGCGGGCTTTGCTTTGACGAGAGAGAGAGAGGAGAGAGAGAGAGAGAGAGAGAGAGAGAGAGAGAGAGAGAGAGCACGTTGCATTGGCATGAGCAACGCAGCAGCTGTGTCAAACGCAGAGCTGGTTTTGAGGGCTGCCTCCCCATTAGGACTCCTGATATTCTCGCCGCTGAAGCAGCCTGCGCTTTCTCCACACCTGCTTCCTCTGCAGAGCATCTCCCTCCACCGACCAAAAAGGGGTGTCAGACGCACACAGCTTTCTCTTAACTAAGATTAATTGCAGCTAATCTGCGATGCCCGGTGGATCACAGAACAAGGCGAGCCGCGGAGCCCATTATGCAGCCGCAAGCGGCTGGGAAATTAGCCCACTCTGCCGCGTGACGCCGGGAAGAGACGACAGCGTTCGATACGCTGTTTACTCTCAGCCACACGTACATCTGTCAGGAGGAAAAGGGGAGGGAGGAAGGCAAGGGTATTAGCGCATGCATGTGTGTGTGTGTGTGTGTCTGTGTGTGTGCCAAGCATGTGTTACAAAGGCCGTCCTTCAGCTTTTACCCAATTTCCTTCCTTTTCCTGCTGGCTAAAGAGAGGGAGGGAGAAGAGAGAGGGTGAGAAACAGAGAAATAAAGAAGGGAGAGAAAGAAAACACGCATGAGATGGACAAAGAGGAAAAAAAAATAAAGCTAGAGATAGAAAAGGAGAAAGAAAGGACGCTCAATTATACGGTATATTTTACATATATACACACATATGAAAGCTGGATGGATGGATGGATGGATGGAGACAGCTGGAGAGACAGATTGAATTACTGTTTACGGAACGAGGGAAACAAGCCCGTTTTGGGTGCTGAGAAAGATTATGTTGATGAATTCAGGTGTTGCTGTGTTTTGGCTAAAAGAACTGAGGCGTCTGTAGTTCCTGTGGAAAGAGCTCACTAGGGTTTGACAGACCAACGCCGTTTGTTGAGGGAAGCAGGTTAGATGAACTACAGCTGATTGTTGAGTCACGGTTGAAGCTGAACATTCAGATCCCACGTGTGGGACAGTACCCACCAGGGACCAGCCGTGGCCAATTCCACTGGAGGGATCATACCTACTTAAGGGTTAAAGAATTCCATTTTATTCATACAAACATGAGTACCATGTCTACCAACATCAGTCCATCTGTTTCCAGACATACCTTCTTAGCCTCACTTTCACCCTGATTTTCAATGGTCAGGTCGCCTCAGGACCACCACAGAGCAGGTATTACGTAGGTGATGAGTCATTCTGAGTACTGCAGTGACATTGACATGGTGGTGTGTTACAATGTGATTTCCTGGATGTTCTTTCTCATCTTGCCTCTCATAGTTGAAGTGTACCCATGATGAAAACCACAGACCGCTCTCATCTTTATAAGTAGGAGAACGTGCACAATCAGTGGCTGACCATACTTTTTTACCCCACTGTACGTATATAGAACAAGGAGAGGGGAAAAAATGAAAGAGGGAGAAGAAATTAAAACAAATCGAAGGGGAGAGAGAAGAGAGAGAGAGAGAGAGAGAGAGAGAGAGAGAGAGAGAGAGAGAGAGAGAGAAGGGGGTGAGTAACCGCTGCTCCAGTGCACATGTGCAAATGGTGGATGATTTCATATTTCACACTCATTCTGGAGAGAGCAGCTCCCAGTGAATCTCTAATGACCTGTAGGATTTCAAGCGCAGTGGCAAGAAAATTCAATAGGATTTACAACGGAACAACATCGGAATAACAAAGACACACATCACACAATCGTGCCAACTTTCCGCAGCAGCGTTTCCATGGTGGACTCGCGCGGACGACGACCTGCCTGCTACAGCGATCGAAAGGGATTTGATGTGCCCCTCCGCTCATCGCCAAACGTCGCAATTAAAGCTTCCAGCGATGTCAAGAGCAGCCCTGCAAACCAAATTCACTCCCAACCCTCCACTTTAATGTATCTGACTCCCCACTCCGTCCAGGACCACCGTCAGAAAAGAAACCCACAGAACCTTTCAGTGAGTCAGACAAACACCACACTTTCAGACCCTAAAACCCTAAAAACTAACCCTGAACCTAAACATGCTGAACTCTGGTTAACAAAATTCATAACTCATACTTATGAGATATGAATGTAATGTTTGTGTTGTGCAAGGTGTGGCTGGTGTAGGGTTGTGGATAACGGCCTCTTCCTCATGGCAGACTAGGGCTCCTTACTCCTAAACTCCTACCTGTGTAGCGATTCAAATGTCCCTCTGGACAACAGTGTTAATCAGAATTAACTTTAAGTCCTAGGAGAACCCGGAGAACACTTTTCCAACGTTCATACGTCAGATCTGAACGATCAAATGTGTTAAGATGACCATCCTCAATGTTATTTTGCAAGTGATCAGATTGGATTTGCGTGCCTGAGCATCACAAACCTGCTGTGGTAACATAGGTGTCCAAGACTACATATCCACACTTGACTGCAGGTCCTTTGGTGCTCTACATGGATCAGGCACTTCCATCACAATGGATATAAGGTGTTACCATGGCAGTAGTGACCAGAGTGGATCAGGTGTCTTAAAGTACTTCAAAGGGTTTTGAGTCTAAGAACCTTTTAAAGGTATATAGGGTGGATGTGGAGTTTTCTGGACATTTTAACTGAAAACATTCTTCGATGGCAGCTTTTAAGTGTGTACCAAAGGTTTGACAGGCATGCTGGTGCAGAATGTCCCGTATTCCCATAACTGGAGTCTGGAGGTGATGAGCTGCTCTCCAGAATCAACACCATCGCGTTCTCTCAACGTCACTGTCAAATTGGTCTGTTTTAGAGCCCTGTTCTGCTTCAGCTGGATGTTCTTTGAAGGAAGAACTGTGAGGTTCACGCTTCATCGCTTAACCTGGATGTACTGAACCCTCATTATACAACTATGCCAATGCTTCTGATTCTAGGGCATCTTTAAGTAATGTAGTTCAGTAGGTTAAAATCCCATTTAACACTTACATGATCTAATGAGGCTATGCACTAATGTATGCTGTAATCGAGGCAAGCAAGGTTGTACATGACCTGGTGGAAAGAGTGGAAGAGGAATAGGGGTATGAGAAGAAGCGACAGTCCCAGTACAAGGTCTCCAAACAGGTCTTTGCTCCCTCCACATTCAGTCTCTGGCCAGTTCCTCCCTTTAATCTGACCAAAACGTATCTTCTCAATCAAGAGGTGCTCCAACCAAGCAATCTAAAGTGACTGTATGTTAACAACCTCCATAGAGCACACTGTAAGAACAGTGTTCATGTGAGGTAGAAGGAGGGCAGGTTCTCAGAGAAAACAAAGAATGTTAGTTGGGGGAAAATGACAAATAAGTGCAGAATGTATCCTGTTGGGCCTCTAATGTGGATACAAGATGAGATACGGCTGTGCGTGGAGGCGTACGGGTCCCATATAGCACATTAACCCACAGATGTTGAAGTCAGGTCTGAAGATCCGTAACATTCGTATGTCACCAAAGGTGGCATCCCATAAATCTGGTGATTGCCAGGCTGCAACACTTCCTTGGCCTGTCCAGAGACATTCCTGGGAAACTCCTATTTGTGGGACCATTATCTTGCTGAACCCTTGCAATCATCAGTTGGAACCCTTGCAATGAGAGGCGAGCTGTTCGTATCCCTCGTATCATTACTCCCGAGATCATCACTCTGGCAGTATAGCTCTCCAAAGCAAGGCCAGATTAAAAGGCTCACCAAGAGGCCACTATACTTGAAACAGACTATCGTTGGATGCCAAGCAGAACCTGGATTTGTCGCAGAAGCCCATGTGTTTCCAGTCCGTAGACGTCCAGGTCTCTTGTTCACAACACCACTGCAAATGAAGGCAACAGTGGCTGGCTTGCAATGGCAGTACACATAATGGGTGCCACAAACCCAAATATCCTTCTCATTTTATCCTCCCTTCAAGCGCGTGGTAGAGGCTCACCAAGAGGTACACTACCCAAAAGTAGCCTCTGATAACCTTTTTACAGGACAGCAGGGAAGCATGTCTCCTCGATTTGCGCCAAAACCCAGTGTGTAATCAGATCACACCTGTAATCTTTTACACATCTGCTTCAGCCAGAACGGCACATAGAGTTTTACAGCAAATCTATCTGCATGAGACACCAGTGAGTGCATGTTTTGATTGGATTACATTGTATGTATAACACTGTATACAGTCCATGCTGACATTAGCGAGCCAATTCGATGTAGATTTGATTACATAAACTCTTACATTTGCCCACGACAAAGGTCTTGCAAACTTCCTCACACTGTTCTGAAGTGCGTTGCGGCCTCGATACAAGAGCAGCAGGAGACGGAAACATGCCAGCGTGTCGTGAAAGGGGAGTTTACCAATGTATAAATGCAGACTCTGCTGGAATGCATGTAAACAGGACTGTAAAAGAACTGGTCCATTATACAGCTCTTCTGACAAGGTCTTTGGTTTGGTCCAGACTAAGAACCTGCTATTACGTTCATGCAAACTTGCAAACTGAGTAACTTCTTTATTGCACCATCTCTACTTCCCTGATTTTTCCTCGTGCTTCAAAATATCTGTCTGGGAAACCGTAGCTCTCTGTTTCTAATGAACGCCTCAGACTCCTTTTATGCCAAGTGACAAAAGTGACTTTGGTAGTTGACTTTAGTTTGCAACTACAAATGTCTTGCCAGTTAAGAAGAGCATCTATTGGATCAGTCAAAAAACTGTTGATAAAGGCTTTTTTAAAACTTGAATCTTTGGTTTTTGACTGATCCACGCCCATTTGAGACTGATGAGTTATCAACTTAAAGATTAGAAGCTTCACAGCCTGGGGTGGTTCCTTGGGAGTTTGGCTCGTCACTTTGTTAGCCGTCTATCTGACAGATGAAGGCGAGTTCTAGTGTTGCTGAAACAGTTTCATGAGTTGAGATTTGAGTATTCAAATATACTCATTCATTCTTAAGTAGACCAAACTCAAATTCTCCTCTTAAGGAGGATTGAGATGTTTCAGCATCCATTTGAACATTACCTGAAGTTCAATTCATAACAGGGCGATATTCATGCTAAACTGAGACCACCATCTTGTCTGTATGAAAAACCGTAGAGGGACTGTCCGGATGTGTCTAGAAACGGTTAAATATGGGCAGCAGTTAGAGGAGGCAACAACCTACACTCTTTTTCCAAACAAGCCCAATGCAGAGACTCCATTTTCAGTTTGCTGTGTCCCCAAGTGGGCTCATAATACCGCTCAATTATCAGAGTTCTACAGTGAGTACATTCGTCCCACGTCTTCAAAAGCATCCTTGTTAAAGCCGCTCAACTTCGGATTTGCTCGTCAGAGTTTGTCCACAGTTTTGGAGGAAAATAACAGCCAAGACAAACTTAAAGGCAGCTTAAAGTTTTGCAAAAGACCAGGAGAAAGCATGCAATTGAAGGAAAGCTTGCAAGACCGTGCACTAAAACACTACACACTACATAGAACAAAAGAACCATCGCTGGGGTGGTACCTCTAGACTACATCTCAGCAACAGCGGTGGACAATAATGGCATCACAATCAATTGCAGCTTTGTGTTTGATCCTCTTCCATTTTCACTCTACACTCACTCTCTTTGTGCAATACCACCATCCCATGGGTTTTCTTACCACTGCTATGAGGACACTACTGTTTCTTTTCTACCTTCTGACACCCAGGTTCAACACTAATCTCGGCATCTGTCAATGGCGCCTCATCATCCATGACAACCCAGTACCTGAAACTCAATCCCAGTAAGACTGACCTGCTGTACATCACTGGAACTACAGGTCTTCACTAAAATCCTGCCACCACCTTCGAGAACATGCTGGTCTCTGCTTGGCAGAAGTGCAAAGCCTTGGTGTGGTGCACTTGTGGCCGTGAAGATTTCTAATTTTCAACATCTGGCGAATCTGACCTTTTCTCTCTAGAGAGGCTGCTGAGGTGCTTGTTCAGTCTCATCATTTCAAGACTTCACAACTGCAACTCCCTTCTCAGCTGATCCAGAATGTGATTGCATGACTACTTCAAAAGTTCTTGCGTTCATCCACGCAACTCCACTGACTTCCTGTAATTGTCTGCATCAGATTCTGAACCCGACAGCGGCCTGCAAAGCTAAAAATGGACCAGGGCCTCAGTGCTTGATGGCAAAGGTCAAAACCTCATCCATACCAAGAGCACTTGAAGCTTCAAGTGTGGCTCATCTTGACCCACCACCCCTTAAGATGGACAGAAGACAAGCACCCAGACTTTTTCCGGTCTTGGCACCAGATTGGTGAAACAAATTTCCCATGGGTGTCCGAACAGTGGAGTTGATTATTGTCTTCAAACAGACTGAAGACCATAATTTTCAAAAGCTCTTAAATCAGCACGTTTCCTGCACTTTTAAGAAGCTGACGACTGTACTCACGCTGACATTCAGGTAACGTGTAGTATGTTGAGCATTGTGAATGTTTGTATTGATACTGAATGTCTCACTGTCCTGATGCCCTATTTGGTCTGATTTTAACTGTGTCACATGATGCTTCTGCCAAGTAACATTAAGCGAGCCACATCATTCTTCTTGTCCAGACATGATCATTTGTCCAATCACTGCCAGTTCAGCAACTTTCAGCTAAAAGACAACCAAACTGATGAGTAGGGCTAGGCAATAGGACAAAAACCACCTCACGTCTTGATAAATTGAGGAGAATTAGTGACATGATCTGATGAAAACCTTACACCACATCCTACAAATGTCTTTCAAGTATTGTGATACTTTCACTATATTGTAATTGTCTACTCCTGCTCCCAGGGAAAACGTAGGCTTTCCCCTCAGGATTTATGTGCAAGCAAGTCCATATCTAGCATCCAAGAATGAAACAGAAGACCCAGTCCAGGACCACGTTTCCCATAAAGCTTAGGTACACATCCTGCGCTCAATTCCCATAAGAGAAATGCCAGTGGTCACAGCTGAAGGCTTTTGTCTGATGGTGCAGGAGGCCTTGATTAATTACAGCTTGAGCAGTGAGGAGAGGGGTACAAAGCAATCTGCTAAAACCTCAGACAGGACATACTCTACGGAGGCATCAAGGGCTATTAATAAATCAAGCCATTTAAGTAAAAGATTGGCCCACAGCCAGGACCACAGTGCCAGCCACCATCTCCCATGAGCGTGGAAGGTGGAAACGACTCTCGTGAATCTCGCTTGATTAACTCATCCCCAAGGTGTTTGTGAAGAGATCGCAGGTTTAGAGGTCATCTATTTGCTGTGGCCATACCAGCGTCCCATTGTTGCTCTGGGGTCAGCACTCACTGTTGATTATGTGTCTCCGAATCCCAGCAACCCTTCCAGCAATATTGACAACACGCCATCCTCTAATGTCAGATTTGAGCCAGGCAATTAAAAGGAGAAAGCCTTTTGACCTGACTTGCATCTTAACGGCTTCACAAAGGAGGGTGAAATTGAAAGCGTACAGTATGTTCCATTCACTGCAGAGCTGCAAGACAAAAAGGAACCACTGGAGAGAGTGGGACAAAAGAAGATCAGACGAATCCAACTCCTGTTCTTATTTCAAAGACTGAGACATGGTTTGAATCTTGAAAATAAAGTCCCAAACCTTGCAGCACCTTGGACCTTGTAAGGTTTTCCTGCACAGGTCTTCACAATCCTGCCATCACCTTCAAGAACTTGCTGGTCACTCCACCCCATCAAGGTTTCGCACTTCTGAAGATGAAGTTGTGGCCATGGAGATTTCTCATTTCCAACATCTGGGGAAACCAATCTTTTCTCTGTACAGAGGACACTCAGCTGCTTTTTCAGTCTCCCCATTTGAAGACTTGACTTTGCCATCACTCTGGCTGATCTTCCAATGCATACCATATCAGGCCCATTGCAGACAGAAAGTGGCAGCATGACTGGTCTTCAAATGTGCAAATGTGGCAAAGTTCAAAACCTGATATATACCAAGAGCACTTGGAGATTCAAGTGTGGCTCAGTTTGTCCCACCACCATTGACGATGCATGGATGACAAGCATCCACTCTTGTTTTGTCTTGGCACCAAAGTGGTAGAACAAATTTCCCCTGGGGGTTCAAATGGCAGAGCTTCTTGCCGTCTTCGCTCAAGACCATCTATTTCAAGAGCACTTAAATCAACACTTTTTTGGCACTGATCACAAGCTTATTATTGTCTTACTTGATTTGACATTCAGGTAACGAGGTGGAAGGTTGAGCACTGTGTAGTGAGGTAACCATACTGACCTGACGCATCTTATAACTCAATGCTCGTGTTAATTTTCAGTCATCTCCAATTCGGACCCAGTATCTAGAACTGCCTCCATCACACACTTCCAGCAAGTCACCTTAAGCAAGAAGTTTTCCTTTCAGTTGCTTGAACTCAGCAACCATGTGCTCCTCCAAGATCATGGTCAGGGGAACTCGTTCTGTTAGGGGAACTCACCTGAAATTCCTCAACTTCTAGTACCTCATGAAGGAGTCTACTTTCAGAACATCTACTTTTACACATATTCTTAGTTATATTCTTTATTTCCCTCCATCCCGACACTCCGTGACCGAGGACCCCAATCAATCAGCAAAGCTGAAGATGATCACAGGCATCTTGATGCCAGTTAGGGGTCGATGACCAGGCTAATGCGTTCACAGAACCTCCTCTGCAAATTGCCCGTTTAGTACATTGGTTCTGCGTGATGCACTCACCAAGACTGGAATGATGTCTGCTGTAATAAATCTGCGCTTCAACTGCTCCCAGGTCAGCTTGCCAGCAATGTGTCCTCCCCTTCTTTTCCGCTCAGCTTGCTGGCTCACCTACCTGGCCTCCATGTTGAAGTGGAAGGGCTGAACTGAAAGTGCAACACTGTCACCTTCTGAGAGTGCAGGGGAACAGCAGCTCAAGAAAGAGGAGTGAAGGGCACTGAGCAGGGAGGCATTTTTCTTTTGCCAGGCAGCATACTCACAACAATAAGAACATCCACTTATTCCCTTCACATCTGCCATCATGCAACGAGGGGAAGGGAGAGGGAGAGCTAAATTATACCCAGCTGCATGAGCTTCCTGGGAGCGATGAGCCGTCACTCGGCAAGATGACTGGCTCAGCAAAAAGCGGTCAGTGAATCTGAGCTTAAGAGTGATATAGCACTAAAAAGCACGTCAAGGCAAGCTGCACTATGACCGGCCACAAGCTATGACTACAGAGGGAAAGTAGAACGATTGCCTTAAATCTGGGGTGAAGACAGACTGCAGCGTCCAATTTTGTTCCTTCGTACGAATGTGCAAATGACAAAATACGAGAAATTAGAGGCCCAGAATTAAATTTGGCCAGGAATCAAGCAGGTTACCCCAAAGACCACCAGGAGTTTTTAGGTAGATGGGCCTCAGCAGCTCGAGACCCCTTTTCCATTAAACCTGATCCACTTATGCAACCAGGCAAACAAAATCCATTATCTACAAATCATCTGGTCCATTCACTAAACAAGTAGACAGTTCCAGGGAAATAAGCAACAAACTGTCTTCAAGGAAAGCTACAAGATAATGCCATGCATCAGTAAACAAACGTCCCTGGGCACCCATCTCCAGCTTGGCCTTTTGCTCCGGCCGCAACTTCTAGACAACCGCTTGTTAGCAGAGTTGGTCAGCATTCGGTCAACCAAGCTCTAACAAGCAGTCTGAATCAGCAAGGTCATTTCCTGCAGTCTGAGGGCCAAGGTTGGGGACCGACCTCTTCTGTGGGCCACACTCCAGTCTGACAGAAGGCTGGGAACTAATCATGGCAGCTACCAAACAGGATCAGCACATCATACTAATAACTCGGCCATTCCATCCTACCGCCTCTTAATAGTGCTGCATCTTACGTTAGACAGCAGTAAGAGGTGGAAGGATCGATAGGACATGTAGCTGCATAGGCTGATTTTCAGTCGGGCAATGGGTCGATAATGTCGTCAATCCTGAGGACTTGTCAGATCATATGATCCATATTCTGTGAGGTCCTGCGGAGGTCACAAAACCCTACAGTTCCTCGTTCAACCACAAGATGGCAAATCAGACCTTGCACAGATATGTAAACCAGTAATCCGGTTTAGAAAAATCCACACTTTTCCAACTGTATTAAATACCAGTTTTAATGCCGTAGCAGCCATACGTCGCATGTGTACTGTCCTGTCCCCAAGAACACGCTCAACCTGCATGCAGCTAGGATCTGACTCCTGACTGATCTGCAACACGGGGCAGGACCGATGACATTGATGACCCAGTGCTCACATTCTTAAAATTAGTATATTAAAAGAATAATACAGATATTACATAAATCAAGGACATTTAGTTGTGCTGTCAGATATTATGAGCTCATTAAATCTTTGACAATCTAATCATGATGGAGAGACACTAGGGTAGCGTAGGATCTCCTAAAAACAAGATTATAATGTTTAGGTTAATAAAAATGTAGGTCAAGCTATGAACACAGCCTTCAAAATTAGCCTCACAGTCAGGTTAGAAAGACACACCAAGCACGAAACGAACGTCACCAGTCTGACGGCTGTATCGGACTCAATTTGCATATTTGTAGAATGTGTAAAATTAACGTGCCACGTGGGGGAAGCAGAGTGAATAAATCACTCAGCCCAGTACAGTGAGTATCAGGAGAGCAAGCAACTGCCAACGACACTTTGCACTGTTTGCACGATTCACTGGCTTGGAGCACTAGCTGCAAGAGCCACTGAATTCCAACACAGTAGTGCAAAGTTGTGGTTGATTCCAAAAAGTACATTATCTTGGGACAAACATTAAGAACGAAAAACGTGCACGAAGCATTACTAAGTTAATGTGCGCAGAAAGGTTAATACGGCGGCCAGCCCTGCCCTTTATCCGTCCGAGTGATCAGCTGACTGTTAGAAATCGAAAACGGACCCAAAAACCCAGACAGGTCTGGAGATAGCAGGATAAATCTATTTGCACCTTGTAGAAATGATGCATTTTAAATTAGAATCATGCTGCAATGCTGAGGAATCGCACTTGAAAATGAGACCCTGGGTCTCCAGAGACGTACCTGGTTATATAAAGGTTAAAAAGGTAATTAACATTTAAAGATGTAACAGGAAGACTTCATTTGTGTGGTTCATTATGAGGACAGTGCACATGCGGAACACTGGAAATGAACATGGGTTCTGGCTCCTACCTTCATCAAAGTCGGCATCATCCTCTGTGTGCTGAGGAAAGGGAAAGCAGTTGGTGATCTCCAGGCGGTCGTCCACCACTAGACCCAGCAAGACTCCCTGCACCACTTCACTGCCCTGGCCCTCTTCATGGTAGTGCTTTATGATCTTCAGCACCACCTGCCAAGCACACCACAGAAAAGTCAGATGAAGGATGATGGTGTTGGAGGTTTGGGTTTCACACATTTCCAGGGCAAAAAGGTCTCGACTGTCCAGGAAGAATAGGACCGTGAGAACATTTTTACAAAAGGATATTTGCAAGACAGGGAAAAACATTTTTATTCAGAGGCAGGTAGAGCTTCATTCCTAAAAAAAGAAAGAGAGAGAGAGAGAGAGAGAGAGAGAGAGAGAGAGAGAGAGAGAGAGAGAGAGACTCTGTGTGTGTGTGGTGTGAATCAGAATGGCAGACGGTCATCTTCAATGACAAGTCCAGCTTTTGTCTTTGTGGCGACAACAGACAAATGCATGTGTTCATGTCCAGAAGGTCTGGTTTGATGGTGTGGGATGCAATTTTGTATGATGCCAGATCACCTTTGATGTTCATTACAGGCAATTTGAGCCCCCCGTGACGTTACTGAGGTCCTGCAACAAGTGGTTCTACCTCTTCTGAACACACACAGGACAACACTCGTCCACATACTGCTGCCGTCTCAAGATCTCACCTCAAACAAGGATACCATGACCAGTTGTCGCCAGACCCCGTTTGAAAATGTGTGGGATGCTTTTGGACACCACGACCACTCCGCCCCAACCACTCAATCTGCAGGAGTGAGAACGTTCAAGCTGCACGGGATGGATCATCACAGGACACCATTAGGAACCTCTACCTCTCCATGCAGAGACGTCTGTCACGTTGTGTTAAACTCGACACACATACCGAAGTAAACACTGCTCATAACCCTCCAGAATTTCCATTGTTTATTGTTCCTGGTTCCTTTATCTTCCTTCTGGTTGCTTTGTGTGAAAAGCGTATTTGTTCACGTGAGACAAAGATAAAAAGTAAGTGAAAATGCAATTAGAGAACGTAAAAATGGGAGCTGGAGGATCGCAGTTTTGATTTCGGTCCAAAAAAGAATTTCCTTCCATGGCAACAGGTCAAACCGAGTACCTTATGCAAGTCCAAGAGGGGCCTGGGGGTTAATGGAAACACAATTACCCTTACTGTCTCATTACGCTGTCTGTGGGAGAGCTGCTCTGTGAATAAAGCTCACAGCTCTACGGCCTCCTTGACATGCAGTCAAATCTAGCAGGGGTGCAGCTCGCTGCGCCCTTAGCCTGATTGGGCTCCATATTTTTAGGTGTAAAACAGCACGAGAGCCTGGTTTCATCAGTTCCTGTACGGCTGCGCTGCGAGATGACCATAAGGGGAGGATGAAAAACAAACTGCAAATGAATCAGACATTTCAGGTTCAGGTTCTAGGGCCTGTTTGGGTTGTTCCAACTATGCAAGCAAAAGAACAGACTGTGGAAAGTGCAAAACACACAAAGCACGGAACAGGAGGAAGCAGGAAGCGTACGAAGGACAGAAGGTACAATGAGCAGGACAGGACTGAATCTGTGGTGAGGACTCGCATTCAGTGCAAAAGACCCGAGAAGAAATACGATTTTGCAGAAATGCTGTTCAAGGTCAAACATCTCTCAGATCTTAAATGAAGTTACCCGACGCACTTAAAAAGGTCTTTTTCGAGGGCTGGATGCTGATGAAAATGTGATTAACTGAACTACCCTCACAATATCTGCTCCAACCTACGTGCACCTTAGACAATTCACTTGACCTCCTCCATCACTGCATTCAAAAGTGAGAGTTACAGAACAGAGCTCCACAGGAACTACGGCACTTTGCAAAGTCAAAACTAGAGTGCACAACAGAAGCAGCAGGGTTTCCTTGAAAACAAGACCATCACCCACGCCAGCATCTCGAATACAATGCCAATGCCCAAACTTCCCATTACGTAACCACAGTTCTGTGACAGTGAGGAATCTTCTCATTGGTATGCAGCTCCAGACAGTGCTCAGAAGCGCTCGTTTTAATATGCCGGTGCAGTCAAGATGTAAATGTGGCAGTGTGGCCTCTTCCCTTCATATTTAATGGTCAACGCGGTGCCTCATCATCATTCAAAATGAGGACATCTCTTCAAACCACGTCCAGCCGATCCGGGGGGGAGACGACTGCTAGTATGACTCAACATTTGTACGATGTATGTAGGGGCAGTTGTGGAAAAGTTGGAACATAAGAAGTGCGTCAGGAAAACGGTAGAAAGCAGCGAAAAACAAACAATAATTGAACAAAGTGATGACATAAAAGGCTGACATGCAGCCAGAGTCATTACATTGCAGAAACAAATGTGCAAATGCACACACTGTCCAATCCCTGTAGAGAAGTACTGCCAATAGAATAGGACTCTCTGGAGCAGATAAACAGACATGAACCTACTGGCGACATGTCTAATGCCTAAGGCATGTGCTAGAGGGGTATAAAGCCCCCCAGCATTCAGCTGGGAAGCAACGGAACCGTGTTCTCTAGAATGGTGGCATGAATGAATTAGTGAACATCCAACATCCTGACCTCACTAAATCTCTTAAACCTGAATGCCATACCAAATCTAGTAGAAAGCCTTGCCTGCACAGAACAGACAGTTACTCCAACAAAAAAGAGGATAAACTCATTTTCATAACCTATAGAAACAATGGATGAGTGGGTGTCCCAATACTTTTGTCCATATAGTGCATCTTACCTTGAGATATCACTGAACAGTAACAAAGTGGTTATTCTGATCATCTAGTTGTGTGGCAGCAATGTAATGCATACGGTTTCGGAGATAAAGGTCAGCAGCTTCAGGTATTTGTGACTGAGCATCGTACCGTTTCTGTCTGCCAAGGACAGAAAGCTGAGGCTGTAGTGGGTTCAAACCCCTCGCCAAAATTGGACAGCTGACAACTGGAGAAACAGCCTGGTCTGATGATCTTAGATTTCTTCTGACTTGCACAGACCATGGAATCCACTGGTCTCGTGAACATGTGTCTGGTGGAAGTGTTCTTTTTGGAACATTTTGGGATGTTGAGACCAATCATCGCTTCAAATCCATTTGTATTGTTGCTGACCATGTGCATCCCTTCATGGCCACTGTTCACCAAATTCTAACCACTACTTCCAGCACGATGGCACCAAGTCAGAAAGCAGAACTCATGAAAATGAGTCCAGTGTTCAGGGGCCTTTCCAGTTAGGGTATTTGAATCCAGTCAAATGAATCTGAGATATGGCAGCGTCGGAGACTTGCAGCATTATAGTGGTCCTGAAAAATCGTCAGGAACTGCATGACAACATGGAAACTTTGAGATTCTCGTCTAAAATATGGTGGAATCCATGCAATGAAGAACTGAGGCTGTTTTGAGAGCGAAAGGAGGCCCAACCCAGTATTAGCATAGTGTTTACATAAGGGCTGGACGATATACATATTGGTATCGGGATAAACAGAGCAGGATATGGATGATGTCGATATACTTTATAACTTTATTTACAGATTATAAATAATTTTCTGTTTCAAGCCGGTGGAAGCTTTTTGGCTGCCTCACTCTGCTCCGCCCCCTGCTCTCAGCTCCCGCCTTCCCCCATTCGCACTCTGAAGTACACACTATGTAGGGGGCCGAGAAGTTCATCTGAAAAAAGAAATGATCAAATTTCTCAGTTTAAACTTAGTTAAGACGAAAGAATTTCAGTGTGTTCCAAGTTTTTCACATCATACATGGTCCTGTATCTCTCCGTTCAGCCAAAATATATTGAGATGATTTCATGTCCATATTGCCCAGCCCGTCCTCAGCCTAGACAAACAATATTCGGATGATTCACAACTGATACCATCATTTAGTCAGAGGCTACCCTTAATCAACGCCTGGGAAACGGGTCCTTGGCTGCTGGATGATGAGTGATTATGTTTTGGCAGAGTACAGATTGGTACAGAGTGATTCTACAGTCTGTGCTGAAAGAGATCACTGAAGGACAAATCTCAAATTTCCTTTGATGGGGTTTTGCAGGGGTATAAAAGGAGGCATCCTTCAAGTCGATGGAGATGAACCAATAGCCTGGGAGCAAGAAATGTGAAAAAGGTCACTGGGATTGGCCTTCTGAAATCTTACGATGCATCTCAGGTTCACAGTAGCCTTCAACTAATGACTAATTTATACTGTTTTGGGAACATCTACCCCATTACCCATCTATAATCACTCATCAGGAGCACACCAAAAGCACTTTTCCTCGTCTGCAAGAGATACGTGATGCACAAATACACCATTTCTGACTCCATCTAATGTAATGATTGACAGGTGCCAATAAATCCAGACTTTCACATTGTTGCCCTTGTTGGATAAGGACAGTTTTCCGGCAAAGGTCATTGAAAATCTGGATGGTTTTGAAGGCCCTAAACAAAGATTACCATAAGTTACAACCCCATGGATTAACAGCTTCACTTCAGAACATTAAAAAGAAAAAAACACCACACTTTAGAATCATATAATGGGTTAAGGAGAGGCTGTGAAACTGTGGATTTGTGTTCTCTGAAGTGATAGAACTCCATCTGATACCTTTGGAACAAAATAATCACATGTATTTCTCAATACCAAGGCTGAGCAATGTGGACAAAAAAATCAAATCGTGATATTTTAGCTGAACGGTGATATACACGAGACGATATGATGAAATAAAAAGGACATGAAATCCTCCTTCTGTCTTTTTTTTTACCATATTTACCGTACTAGATTTCTTCTTTAGATGCACCAGGTCTGAGTACACACCCTGTAGAGTGTACGTTAGGCGTGAATTGGAACAGAGGAGAGCAGAGTAGAGGAGGAGCCGAGGGCAGGAGGTGCTTTAAGGTCTTAAAAACGTTAAATCTTGATTAAAAACGATATTACCCCAACCAATCATGCAAAAAAGCACTCCTTCTCTACGTCCGTCAGACGTCGCATGAAAATACATAATATTTCTGAGCTGCAGACGTGTCGACTCCGTTATATAACCATAAATCTGTCACATTCAAGACTATCCGACACGTTCCAGTGCTCAGCAGAACCGATATGATGCAGTCAGTGGTTTCTGGGAAGTGAATTTTGGGACCCAGTCCTAGACACAAGCCAGAGGATGAAAGGTTGTTTATGAAGTAGTTTTCTCCCTGTGATCCTGAAACAGGCTTTTAGGTGATAGAGGAAAACAGCCACAGCTTAACACCCTTGAAGCGAGGTTGTCAAGCTTATCATCTCAAATAGAGGTGCCACTCCACGGGTGTTCCACAAAGCGACGATCCGCTAAATCATTTATGACGCTAGTCAAACACCTGCTTCCCCAAATGGCATAGACGGCACAGAGCACCGTGAGCAGGGCAAAAGAAGATATACAGTCACCTCGTGGTCACTGCCTGACCAGAGCATGGGTGTGGAACCAATTTAATCAGATATTAGCACAGCTGTGGGGCAATCGGGAAATAAAACGGAAGGAAAACCCGTTTCCTTCAGAGCAGAAACGACTCGGTATTTAAGCCTTTAGAATTAAGCAGACTGGCAGTTCATTCAGGTTGTTCTCCAACTTGTAACACTGGAATGCCTTTTCCACCAACAAAAATAGGTTTCCGAACCCTGAACCAAAGATGAGTAGGTCATCATGCCAATTACTGTATTTTCCGGACTATAAGCCGCACCGGAATATAAGCCGCACCTGCAAAGTAAAAAAAAAAAAAAAAAAAAAACCCTGGACAATAAGAAGAAAAAGCGTGGAAAGAGTAGCGGCTTATAGTCCAGAAAATACGGTACACATCACCCTAAGTAGCCTCCCACATTGCATGTCCATACTGGGGGGGAGAGATCGCACAGATGCTTCCTCCAAGTTCTTTTCGAACTGTCACCATTTGCAGCCATCGCGCTTGGAGGATCCCCGAATCTGGCGCAATGGATGGCAGATGCTTGTGTCGAGCAGCAGCACACTTGTGAGATGTGGGACGAGTGCCATCTACCCACCCCAGAGGGAGAGCAAGCCAATTTCTCTCCCTCTGGACTCCGGCTGCCGATGGTGAGCAGCATGAACCTGGATTCGAACCAGTGACCCCAGGATCATAGTGATGGCGCCTTAGCCACTTGGGGCCCAAGTAGGTTCAAACCATTGTGGGTAGCCATACAGAAACAATGACGTTTTGAAGAATCAAATGTCTATAGCAGCACAAATCGCAGGTAGTCTATAAGCACCACCATCTGTTTACTGTGACGTATCTTCTTTTCCACTAAAACTGGTGTAAATGCGGGATGGTTCACTAAAAACAAGGTTTTTTTTTAAGCAGAAATGGAACCAGTTCAAGAACCAGAGTTCTGTAGGTGGACGGAATAGGCCTACCTGTGCCAAAGTGGTCAATCAAGACAAATCCAATCCAGGACTTGTGTCTGATTAACTGCTTGGGATCTGATCACTAGAAGGCCATGTTAATAAACAGTGTAAACAAGACCGAGACACAAATCTTTTGAAGAACACCACCAGCGACCTTCTCCACCATCTTTAACCCAAAACAGCTGGGGAGGCATCAGCAGCAGTGGTCGGCCGATGAGGGTCTGATCATTAAAGTGAAGGGTGGCAGATATATAATGCTGAAGACGTAAAGGTTCATCAATTTGATTAATAAAGATTCAAAATGATGTTCAACATAATCAAAGCCTTATTTAACCCCATTATTCTCACCATCTGTTTATTTTTCATTCATAAGCAGAGAACAGCATCTTCGTTTCTGAGAACAAACCTTCATAAACTTTGAAAAGCTAGGAATTAAATTCACATCGTCTTCTCTCGGGAAACATTATGTCCAGGCATGCTTCAGATCCTCCACGGACGTCTGCATGCAGAATGGTGAAACGGACACAAAGGAGAGCTCTAACGTCGTTCCACAGCAGCCCGAATGATGGGGTTTCCTGCGGATGGGCCTGTGTTCTCTGGAATGATGGAGCCGCTTCCATTACTTTTGGAACGGGGGCTGATTGTGAAGCTGTACTAAGCAGCTTTGAATTCATGGGAATCTTATTCTAAATAGAACTCCAATTATACTACACCAGAAGATCACTGAAAATCAGATGTTGGCAGAACTTGATTTTGGGTTAAATGGTCCACTATTAGGGTCACGTTCTTCAAACATCCTTCTGAAACTAATCCATCAAGTTAACTGCTGCTTCTTCAGCCATTGTCCACTTCGGTGGTCTTGGTGAAGCCGCCCAAATCAGTGAATGAATGGTTGTAGTGGGCGCACGGGGGCCACAATCGTTTGCCAGTGGCCTAAATATGGTTGCTAAGGGCAACTGAACAAGTTCTCTACAGACTTGCTTATAGTTTCTGACACTGTGTGACTCACTATCTATAAAAGAACAGACAAAAGTGCGTCATCTAGCTAAAAACAGCAGGAGCAGCACCTTATCGCCTGTAGTTTGTGTCCTTCAGGAACAACGTTCCTAAACTGAGCGTTTTGGCTAATCAACTATTCAAAGAACCATCTGGATGTTTAATTGGTTCTGGGCACAAAGGGTCTCGTCTACAATGCAAACATGTTTGCTCAAACCAAAACCTGGTATCTCAATTTCTTTATGTGGCCATTGTTGCTCATGTGGAGTTATAATTTCATGGTGGACCAATAGGAATGCTCCAAAAATGTATTGAAAATGAAGGTTTTCATCTGTTGTGTCAGGTCCACTCAAACCAGCACAACACACCATGTAAATGTACGATTTGCGTAGTTAACAGGTGCTAAATGCCATAGAATGTTCTGGTACTCTGTAGTATAGGTGTAATTCAAGAACCAGTACCATGAAAGTATTGAATTCTGATACCCAGCCTTGAGGAAGATGCAATGTCAGCCTCAACAGCCGATCTTGCCATCAACAGGTTGAGCAACAAGCTTGTTAACACATCTCGACTGCTGACTGGCAGTCCAACAAGGACTTCCAAACCGTTCCCTGCCAGGACATTTCTCCGTAATTACACCAACACCTGAATGTGTAGCTGAACTTCCAGCCTGGATCCAAAGCTTCTTACCTGGGGTAAGTTGGGCGACAGCAACTGAATGCTGAACAGAAGCAAACGGCATCTGTTCCACCAGCTTCGTCTCCACACCTTCCAATTGCAGCCACCTGCGTCCTGACAGCCAAGCTCTCTGCCTGACTGGAAACACAACCCACCGGAGCGCAGGACCACTGCTAATGATGAAAAGTGGGCTACACGCACATGCTGGCTCCGTTTCTGAGAGGAAGTCCCTTTTCTTGGTCTGGAAAGCCCTCGTGCAATCAGCAGTACAAAGCAGCATGGCCCAAATACATTTGTAGGCCACATTAAAAGCGTGCCTCAGCAAAGGGGTGATGCAACGTAAGGAAACTACAGTACTACGCTGGAGCACAGGTGAATCATTTATTCATCATATTCACCACAGTCACGCTCACATTACTGTCTGGTCCAGTTAGTGAGAGGATCTGTGTACATCTGCACATCTCAGGGGATTTGGAGATTGAAAAAAGGTCATTGAATGATAAACCTGATCATGCTGCTTGCTATTGGCAGCTGGAATAAGAGGGAGAGTGAAATTGGCCTGCTCTCCCTTCCTGGGTGGGTAGATGGTAGATGGTAGCTACTGTACTGTGTACTGGCCGGCACAGGCGTCTGTTAGCCACTGCATCAGAGCTGCGTGTTGGCTGTCTGGCGAGGATGCAAATGAAGGCAGTTCAAAAAGAGGTGGTGGATGTCGTCATATGAATCAGAGGAAGCATGTGCTCATCTTCCTCCATGTGTTGGGAGCATCCCACGTGATTGGGGTTGGGGATTTGCCAGGTCTAACTTCGTGGGGGAAAGTTGGGTAAAAATGTTATATTCAGTAGATATGAAGTGAAATTTTACACCTTTTAGTTTTACTGATGATCAGTTTGGCTTATAGCGCATGAAAATCAGAAATGCATAATCTCAAATTAAAGCATTTCATGTTCTACACACAGTATCTACATTAAAAGCAATAAGGGTGTGAAATACATAATTAAAAAACAAAAATTCATCTTTGTGATTTTCTAATTCCCCAAGATGCACTAGTATCAACCAAGATACATAAACACAGTGTGAAAATAGAAATGAACAAGCTGTGATTGTCACTTCTGAATTGTCAGTTCCACCTTAAATAGTGGATAAGCTACAGCGGAATGTAGACACTATTTTAAGGTGGAATTTCAGCATCTCTAACAAAGTCGTGATCATCACACATCCCCAAAGCTCTCCTCACGGGAGTCTAGTGTTATTTATGTATCAACAACTGCTTTGGCAAATCAGAGCTTAGTGATGTTAAATCAGATGAGCTGCTGATGGAACTGAACACATCCAGGCGCTGGCGGCATCCAGGACAAATCCTGAGCTTTGTTCTTCAGACGTTCTTAGAATGAGAAATTCTTCTCTCTCTTTACTGTATTTCTGTTTCCCTGCATCTGGAGTTTCTACACTAATCACTATTATTGATCACAGACAGGAGGTGAAATAATGGGAATAGCTGCGTAAAACCTCAGCTGTGTGTGTGTGTGGTGTGTGTGCGTACAGTATATACACAGATTTTTGCAGGCTGTACTGTTTGATGCTGAGACGCAGCAGACTGGTAGGACTGATGGCAGCTGTCCAGTAAAGCGTCCTGCGTGTTTGAAAATGAGTGGACATGATTTTTGAAGCAAGCCTGCCCCCTGCTGGTAAAAGGACACATCACCAGCAATGAACTCCACACCAGAGCTTCATTAAATCCAACATTTAAATAACTTTTAGAAACTCTGAGCTGAAAGTTGATACGCTCAATATATATATATATATAACACAAAATATGTCTGTTTTAATAAAGTTAAGTGCCTTTAATGACACTGTACTTCTAATTATACCTTGCGTGAGGACCCAACAGTGAAGGCTCAGGCCTGGGTACTGAACCCACAACCCTGTGATTAAAAATAAGTGCTCCAACAAGTGAAGCCTCAATAAAGAACCCAACGTGTATCTGAAAGCCAATTTTCTGAGCCGACAACCATCCCCCATGATTTTATTAGTGTCAGCGAAAATGCTGCCAAAAACACCACTTTTTGATTTTCCAGAAATCTAATTAATGAAGCCCATTGAGAGCCGTTCTGCCAGGAAAGCCGAGGCAAACTACAGCCTGCAGTAGTGAACCTAAACTCCATCATAGTAAAGAGAGGTTAGAGGTTCTTATGAAGAGAATCTGCTTTCAATATCAAGGATATTGTCTGTAGGGGTGGGTGATATGGCACAAATTATTATATCACAATATTTAAACCTTACGGTACATGATATTTATCACTAAATTTTTTTATATACAGACAAAATGCCTGAAAGGTGATTTTAATCAAAATGTGCTGCACTTCATTCAATTTCTGATCAAATTGTCATATTGCACACCTCTTAAAGAGAAGCACTGCTTGATTCGGTACACAGAGCATAATTATTGCATACAAATCACTGAAAGACTTGGACAGTTTGGAAAGTCTGATGGACTGCTTTCCACCTGATCGTTTCAGGTGGGCTCCGAACCCAGTGTGACCCTGGCCAAGAAGAACAGATAAGGATTTTGGTGGTACATTAAAATATGATAAATGTTTCTTTAACATGATCATGAAATGACTGTGTTTCAGAAAGAATTGGAAATGCATGTCAAAGGAATCCAAACCTCGCCTTCAACACAGGAAGAACATAACTGTGGTGTGAAACTGATCGTCCAAAGACAGAATGGACGCATTTTTACTCTTCAGCCAAAGGTTTACTGTAGAAAAGGCAGCTGAACCGGACCATGGGGTGCTGAGAGAGGCCTGGTTCAGTGAGTCCAGGGAGGTCAGGGTGGGACGTGCCAGAACAACCTGTGGTACGGGACTAAAAGGGTCTGCTGAACCATTTCTGACCAGACATCTGAAGTGGGTTTGCAGAGTCTGAGTCAGAGTCCTGGTGACATCAAAAGAGGTGGTTATAATGTTTTGGCTCATTGGTGTATTGCCCAACATCTGAGAAACAGCATTTCTTACAGAGCCATGTGGGAAAGGTTCTCCACCATTGTCTTGTAGGTCCTGCTCAGAGTCTGAAAGCATTGGCTCACTGTTTGTAAAAAAAAAAAAGGACTTGGAGTGGATTTAAACTTGGTTCCCTTTAAAAAAAGTGTTTTAGGCTCCGTTTATTGAACACACAGTTTTTTAAAAGCGCAAAACGTTCAAAAAAGCTTCACGCCGGAATAGTTCGGTCCACCTTAAATGGTGTCGTTGTTTCCTATGGGTGGCTCAGGCTGGAGACCGCGGCTGCTGCGCCATTTAAGGTGGACCGGATAATTCCAGCGTGATGCTTGCCCAAATCCCGCCGGTTTGACCGTTTAAAAGAGAAAACCGGGTGAAACGCGAGAGATAACAACCCCAACACTCACCAGCCCGTCGATCTGGATCCGTTTAACTTGCGAATCCAGTGAAGCCGAAGCCGAAGCCGAAGCCACCGCCGCTGCTGCTGTTTCCTTGCGCGCCGCCATTGTAACGAGGGAGAGAGAAGGGGATAAAACGGCGCTTCCGGCGAGACAGGAAAGGGGTCGCGTTCCAAATACACACCAGAACGCCCTACACCCTCTGTAGTCAGCAAAGGGCGCGTTCAGCCATTTGGAGCGCGCGCTCAACTCTTCCTGTTTATAAGCGGAAATAAAACCCGACGTTGTATCGTTTTAACCTTTTTCAGGTTTTGAGACTGAAAACATGAGAATTACCAGCTGTATTTACACTACACTGCACCACAAGTGCACTTTAACTTGTTTACATATCATTATTATTAGTAGTATTGTTGTTGTTGTTGTTATACATTTGTGGGGTGTTTACTTGTGTACTCTTATGATTGTATTTTAATTTCTGGTCTCATACAGGACCAGTCAAAAGTTTGGGTACACCCACACTTACACTGACCTTTACAGAACAAAGTGTCCAGTTCACTTCTGTATAAACCAAACTCAAGAGTTTGTTTGATAAACACGTGACCAATAGGAAAGGGCTCTACTGGTCTGGATTTTGTCTGTAGTTATAAATGCATATAAATGGTTCAATATGTTATATAATAAATATAGTATATATAATAAAGTATTTTGGTTCATACAGTATCTGTTAATGGATATAAACACTGAATGCAGCCCAACACTTCAGTTCAGATCCTCAGTGAAGAGCTCCAGCCCTGAACAGATATTTTGTTTATGTATAGGTAGCTGACCAGATTTTAATGTCGATATTTTTTTTAAAATGTCATCTTCAGTACATTCAGTCGTGTTTCCAAACTTTTGATTGAAACTGTATACTGTGTATCTAATGTTTAATGTGTTACAAACATCAGACGACACATCTACTTACAAAATGTGCACTTGTTCTATTCAGTGAAGCCAATGACGGTATAATATCTACTTTCTCTGAGCCGTCATCATATTTGTCGTCGTCTGGGTTGGACTTCATTGTTCTGCTTTTTCTGAAAAAGTGTCATCCTCCTTTCTTCTTTCCTCATTCTTTCACTAATTCTCTGCATCAGATTCACTGATGTCCTTCTCTCAAACGTATTACAATGCATTTGTCTTGTATTCATTCTTGTGTTAGTTGGCCATTATGGACAACTGTCTCCCCCTGAGGACAGGCCTGCAGACCACTAGAGAGTGCTTCACGGCCATGGTTGAGAATCCCTGATTTAGAGAACACACTAGCAAGCGTACAGAACACACAAACTTATGTTCTCAATGTGGTCCAGGAGTACCCCTCACTGCCCCCCAGTTCCCCCCCCCCCCCCCCGATTCCCATACACCTGCTCAAACTAACGAACTAAGCAGAACATCTCTAAAACCTGCAATGGTACTCCAAGACCAGGACTGAGAACACCTGCCCCAAGTGAACATGCTGGAGTCCGAAAGTCCAGGACCTTTAAGTTTAATTAATGCCACTAAAAAAAAAACAAAAAAAAAAAAACAACGTATTAACAGTACAAAGTGAAGGACTTGGGCACAGGTCAGGTTGCATTTTGTATTGTATTCAATGAAGTCTGAGGTGCGGAACAGAGTTGAACAAAACTTGACACTAAAATGATGAAAATCAGTAACGTCAGCTGAACGATTTAGGGAAATAATCTTGTTTAAAGGGTATCCATGGTTTTTAATTAAGTGCATAGATTTCCCCAAGTTCTGTAGTTTTAATAATCCTTTAATAACCATCATTAAAAGAGATACAAAATGCTGAGCTTCTGCATCATTCAAATACACCAGAACTTCCAAAAATAAACCTTTGTCTCATGTCAAATGTGACTTTATCAAAAAGGTAAAAATGTATACACCTATTCTACTCGTATTTCAACTGTAAAACCTAATCGGGTAAAACCAAAACTGATAAAACGAAGTCTGCGGGACAAAGAAGTGAGTTCGTAAAGTTCAACTGAGCTTACAGGGGACAGACATGCAAATCTCCCTGCTATAAAGAGGACAAATCTCTGCATGATCAAATGGATCTTGATTCAAATGCATAAAAATTGGTCCGAAATGAGTTGAAAATAGGTACAAAAAAACTGAACAGTAAAAAGTGTTAAATACAACTTCTAAAAGAGAGTAACATGCATCTATACAATATGGAACCGTGGTCCCGGTGTGGCGATGATGTCGCTGTAGGGCTCGGCCTGGGTCAGCTCGACAGCTTGCTGTTTCTTCAGGACCAAGAAACTGTAGAACTTGGCAGCGGCTTGTTTCTTGTTGTTGTTCTTGCACAGCTCCAGGAGGCTGATGGACTGGGCGCCGGTTTTGGCCACCACGCGCTGCAAAACCAAAAGCCATTGATCAGACTTCAGAGAATCCATTACAGGAGACTCATTCAGCACAGTGATGGAGACCCTTGGGTTGCATTTTACAGCTCATTATAAACAACATTTATAGATTTAAACATTTCCAATTACTCAGTTAAACCTGTGCTAAATAAACACCAAACAAAATCAGTAAACAAGACGTCAGCCAGGAAACCACAAAACCCTTTTTTTGGAAAATGAGAACAGCGGTGTGATTTCGGAAAGCCATTATTTGACTTGCGCAGAAACTAGCAGAACTTGAAGATCAATTTCCCCCTTTTAAATTAGACACTCATCCCAGTAATTCAGCCATTTAAACTGAATATAGAGGCTCTTACAGTCAAAGATCAGTGGCTGTTAATACATAAATAAATACATTTATTCTATGGTGATGCTGTAGACAGCGCTACTATAATGGTACGAATATATTCCACAAGAAAAAAGGATAATTGGAGAACAGAGGGAAACGGGGGAAAGCAGCTTCACTAAGAATTGAAGACACTTCAAACAGCAAACAAGGAAAAAGCCAGTAGGTCTCATTCACTTATAGCCACATCATTCAGGTTTGAACGAAATAAAATAACCATGAAGATCATGAAGTTTTAGCTGAATGGTAATTACTGCTGGTTTTGTTCCCCTGTGTTTAATTAAGTCCGAGTCTAAAGTGGGTAAACTGGTCGATAAGACGTCTCTTACTTCTTGGCAGTCAATACTTAACAGCTCCCAACTGAAGAGAACAGTTCAAGCTGAACTATTCACGATGTTCTCCTCACAGCCATCTGAAGTTAATGCACCAGAGCTTTCTTAAACACAACTTCATCCTTCAAAACCCAGGTTCTGCTGTAGTTTTATTGTACTTGAACTGTTCCGAGTTCATCGAGACCCCAAATGTTCCCCAAATCCCATAAAAACGGCATAAGTGGGCTGCATAAGAGGCCCCCGACGTGCGTCAGTAGATCACTGCAGTAACATTAGTAGCGTACCTGAAGCCCATGCAGCATCTGCTGGGTTCTCTTGTTCCATCTCCTCTCTTCTTGGTCCTGGTCGCCACCTTGACCATCGCCCTCCTGTTTAAATCGAACAATTACACGTCGCCATTATACAAGAATAAGAAATACTTGTGCCACATCATTTCCTGTGCCTTCACACCCAACCTCAAACCCTGCGTGCCATTTCTCCGAAAACAAACCACTGAAAGCAAGTTCTCACCTCCTCCTCTTCGCTGTCGTCCTTGTCCTTGTTCTTCTCTCCCAGCAAGTCAAGCTCAGGGACGAGTCTAGAAAGGTTGGTGGTGTCCTCTGGTGGCAGGTCTACCTGTGGTATGTCAAGCTGCTGGGACAGCACCGACTGCTCCATTGGCTGCAGAGACTGATCGAGGATGCCCATCGGCTGCAACACAAAATCAGACGCACAAATGCAGAAAACGTTCACCAATTAATACCAAAAGTCATTTCAGACAAATATAGACTCGTCAACCAGCAGATATTCAACGTAAAAAATGATCAAATTCTCAAATTATGTAAAAATGCATGACACCGCTTGGACACATCACTAGTTTTCCTTTCAATAAACCAGGCAGGAACAAGCAGACTCACCGGCAAAGCGGCTTCAGGCTCCTGAGACTTGCGCTTGACTCCACGCTGCCTGGAAGGAGGAGGCATCAGAGTCTCATCCAGAGCTGTTCGGCTGCCTTCGATAGAAGAGACCTGCAGCATGCTGGGCTCCTCCACTATGGTCTGATCTACAAGGAACAAAATTTATTCGTCAGTTTTTAAAACCTGAAATAGAGACGATACATTTAGGTCCACAGCGTGAAACCAACCACAGGCTCCTAGACTTATGGTAAAAAGGCACGTAGACAAAAGGTACACTGGCAGAAGCAGAAAGTTCTTCTGCTCCACCAGGAGTTGCAAAGCTGTGGTCCAAAAATCAAAATCAAGGGGACCCGACACAATATACTCCCTATCTGTTGGAGTTTGACCCTCCACAATAGCTGCAAGTGTGGTGTAACAGTTGCTGTGGAGAACAGGGATTATAAATGAACTGAAAATGAACATTGATTGTCAGGACCATTGGTGAACTTTCTTCCACCTTTCAATGCCTCATGTTTGATGCTCCCTTGCAAAGCCCAAACGGGCAATTTCGTGGCGTTGATGGAGACGTGACCTTTGAAGATGTTTTCTGTTTCTGAAGCCCTTCTCTTGGTATCGAGCTGCAGTCAGCACCGGTAATGGCCGTAATTTGGGTCGTGGATCGTCCCGTGTCTTGGCGGACAGTTAATTAGATCCTGCAGCTCAGCGCTGGTGAATTATTCTTTTGAATCTACAAATTTTTTGTTCCATAACCATCAGGATCTTTTAAGAAATGCAAAACTACAGTCTTACTGCATCCAACCTCAGCAGTGACGGCACATTGTGAGAGGCGTTGTTTATGCACCGAAACAATCCGACCATGTTGAAAGTCAGTGAGCTTCTTTGCATTTGCCATCAGCAGGTGTTGATGGTGTGAACACTTGACAGAAAAAGGCTTTTAAACGCTGTGGTCTTAAACTTTTGATCAGCTGATCAATAGCCTCTTTCAGTTAAATCATTTTAAATAAATCTCCTGTTGAAAATTTTCTCTTGCTCCATTGTGAAGAACTGCTCGGAGATCCAAAAATTCCAAAATTCAAATTCTTGCAATTTTTTTAACTGGTCTTCAGATTTTGAACAGGAGTGTATAATGTGAAAAGACCACGTCTTCAAGGGGGTACTTTGAGCTCGATGGAAAACAGCAGGATGGATTCTGCCACGACAGACACACCGAGTCATAAAATTCAAATTTTCAAAGGCTGTGTGATGAGTCTCAGCACAGCCAATAGGAGAGCAGAGAGCCACAAAGAGTACCTCCCACTTTTGCACCCAAACAGAAAGTACCATACATACAGCAGTCGTGAGCAGAGAGCGCAGTGTAGCCCACGTTCAACCACTTAAGACAAAAAAATAAAAAATAAAAAAAAAGCCACACGTCTATCAGATATGGACCATAACAAACTGACTTTGAGGCAGCATGTATAAGATAACCACTGGTGAACTGAACCTTCTTGCAGGTTTGAGATGATTGAGATGGATTTGAGATGTTCTGCAAAAAAACGTAACCCTACTTAATTGCTTAGAGCCAAACAAAGTAGCTGGTGCTCAACAGATTTAGGACTTAAATGGAGCTTCCAAGTCATGTGCAACTTTTGAGAACTACTCTTCACCACAGTATGCCGCTGCATCTGGGAGCACATGAATTAACTTACCAATAACATCACTCCTCTGTGTGATCTGCTCTTCACGAGGAACCTCGGGATTCTCAAGCTCCTTCAGGAACTCCTCCAGGCTGTCAGCCTCACCACCCTTCCTTCTCTTCCTCAGCTCGTCGGGCACCAGTGGGGTCAGGCAGCGTGTGAACATCTGCCACGAAACCACAGTGTGAGAATCGGCAAAAAAGCTTTCAAGTGACTTGGATTAACATATGTACTTAAAGCTGGGACAAGTCCTGGAGCACGACTAGAGCCGTCGTGCCCCTTCAAAATGCCACCACTGTAGACACACTACTGCACTGGACTAAGAGTTCACACCTGAAGGTCCAAACCAAGGCTTGTGTGTTTGTTACCTTGTATAAATTTGGTCTGGTTAGTTTTGTTTTTACACTGCAAACACACCAAAGATCTTTAAATGATACGTCAACATCCTGTCGTCATGATTGGTGCATCGAGTGATTCGCCAACCGAACTTGCCCTGAAGCAACTGTATCGCCACTGACGGACAGATCTTAATGTCCTGGCACCTTCATTTCTTCTTCTGTTGTTGAATGGATGAGGAACGCTTGCCCCAACTTCCTGTAATTGGTCAGAAAGTCCAAACCTTCTAGAGAAGAGTTTCCACACAGCACACGAACCAGACCGAGGCCGCCTCTTTTGATTGGACCAAATGTCGTGACATTGCCCCCTTTCACCCCAGCTATTTTGGTTCGGTCCAAACAACGTAGGTGCGAGAGAACCCGAACTAAACACTGCTGATGGAGGACATACCTTCAGCAGCTTGCCATTCCAGAGAGGCTGAGCAGGCAGAGTGAAGAGCTTCTCCACACCTCCAGTCTCCTTCCACATCATCAGCTTTTTGGTGGGTGGAGCCAAGTCCAGCGTGGTGACGATGTCTGAGTAGTCGCTCAGCTGGGCACGGATGGTCTTGCTGTCGAGTTCCTTGAGGCTGTCCACAATCAGCTTCCTCTTCCTCTTGGCCTTTGTCTCTTTTACTGTAATCGATGATAGGAACACCATTAGTAGGGCTGTGTACTGGCACGAACCCGTTACACAACAGAGGTGTGAGGACCAAAACAGTGGGACACTGCTATTTGATGAACAGATTTTAAAAATACAGTAACAACCACTGTCTGCCACCAATCTTTACACGCAAACTATTCTTTAAAAACACGATGTTTGAGAAATAAAATATATTTCTGAGAAAAAATAAACACTATATTTGACAAACACTGTGATTCTCCAAACTGATTTTGGGTTGTTGTTTTAACACATCTACCCATCCTTCCGTTTTCCAGTAGACTTGGCCTTAAACCAAAATTCCTGGACACACAGATTCCAGGTTACAGTCAGTCTGTACTTTATCGTTCCATTCTGTAGTACTTCTATTACTTACTAACCGCATAGATCTACTTATCAATCAACGTTCAAACCCTCTGGACTGTTTCTTTACCAGTGATGTCAATGGGCTCCAGGGCAAACGCCTCCTCCTCATTAGGCACCAGTGTGGTCTGCTCTGTCTGGTCTGTGGTGTTGGGTAGAGGCTCTGCTGGGCCAGAATCAGGACTGTCCGGTGCTCCAGCTGCTGATAACCCCAACATTATACCCAAAAAAGGGGACAAACTTCCGATTAGTCTTCTCTTCTTCAAATAAATTAGAAACGCAATTAGGAACGTAAAGTAGCTCCAAACAAGCTGCTTACGGGAGAAGTTATCAAAGTCGTCGTCATCATCTCCGTGGTCTGGGGCCATCATGACGCTGTCTGGGATGGCTGGAGGATCATCAAATATTCCTCCACCACCGTCACTGCTCAAGAGTTTATCCACTAAAATGGAAACAGTCCTCATTAATGACAAAAACAGAGCCATGTCCAGATCATAATCCAGATCACCAAGATGGTCCACAGCAGCCTTACCAAGTATTCCACCATCACTGTTCTCCAGATTGTTCTCTCCAAAGTCATCATAGTCAAGGTTGGTTGACTTATCAGGCAGGTGAGCAGGACCAGGTTCTGCTTCCAGCAAAAGATTGGAGGCAGATGACCCGTGGATGATATCAACCTCAAAGGCACTCTCCTCCCTCATGATCTCGCGATCGTCCATGCCGAAGTCCCCTGCAATGAACATGCAAACAGTGGGTTTACAAGAGTTCCATCAGTCTGTGTGGTTCTCCGGTCTGCAGTGGTCAATGTGCCCGACGCTGTGTTTATGTAAACGTGCAGTTAATTTATTATATAATGAACTCCATTGTTACCGAAGTCATTGTCTGCCATGATGCTGAGGTTGCCCACTTCTTCTCTCATGGTGATCTCCTCCACGCGGCTTTGGTTCAGCGTAAACTGTTGTGCTACATCGATGTCACTGGAACGGATCAACAATACGATCAATTCACTTCCATAACACAAGATTTCATTTTTCGATCAAAGCTGGAAATTTTACACAACTCGATAGTTTATCCAGAGTAATCCTTCGGACACGGTACTTCACTCTAGGAAAACCGCACAGCAGAGGGAGCTATCGGTCACTGACAAGACGTAGACAGTCTTTTACGGTTAAGAGCCATGTTTGTGGTCACCAATGTAAAGACCGCTCTTTAATTCAGCATGAATTAACTTTATTTCTATTGCTTAAACTGTTAGATGACAGGCAGCCCTGGATGGGTCTTCTAGAAACACCTTTATTAATGGTATTTTGTCTGAGCAGCTCTGACGCCACCAACCTCTGGCCAGCCAACGTCCATAGCACCACCACTCTTCACTGATTTGCAGGTCAACCAGGTCGACCCTACTCTGCAAAGCAGCCACACAAGAGTGGCTCCAGCAGTTCACTGGAAACCAGAGCACCGGACATCGGTGGCAACCTTAAGTTGAGCTATTTGAAGATCATCTCACACACAATTCATCAAAGCAGCAGGAACTGGTTAATCTGGTGTTGTTAAGGCTTTCAATGTCATGCACTCCTTTACTTTACTAGTTATCAAGATGGGTTAGGTTCTCCACCCTGGTACTGGAGTACCACTGGCCTGCAGGTTCTAGAGTTTCCTTTAATTCCAGTGCACCTGATCCAAGTGATTAACTAAAAGACAAGCCCTTGCTGAGTCAAACTAGGTGTGCTACAGCAGGAACACACAATCAAACAGTACAGTGGTACTCCAGGACCAGGATTGAGAAGCACTGGGTGAGACAATCTGAGTTGTTTTAGGACTATATTTCAGGGCCATCACCGTCATTCTAGCCTGAATCTGTAAAATCTGTGAGATCTTGCTCTAATGGAAGGACCTAAATGCAAGTGAAGGCTGTTAACAGGTACAATCCACACACGCTGTAGGCAGGACAGTTGGTATTATCCCAGCACGAGGCAGCAATTACAGCATTCCAGCTTACTGCCGTCCAGCTGTTTGGATCAATGTTGTTAATAGATGATCATTTATCCAAAGGTCAGTCTCTGGCATCCTTGCTGAGATTCTCTCTGCATCACATCCCCTCAATTTGCTTCAGCTTTGCCCGTTTACCACTTTCACTGCACAGCTCACTGGTATGTTACCACAAAGATGGTGCTGTAGTGACGCTACCAACACATTCTGATGAAAGCAGATTCCTACAGAACATTCCTACAGTCGTGCCTGTGCCCTTTGAGAGCCTGACCATACAATGATACAGTTTCGCCAGCTTCACCAGTCTACCATCATATATTCTGGTGCTGAACAGACAGCAACATGCAAGAGGTCCAAACTTACTCAAGATCTGGAAGGGGCTGATCAAAATCGTGGAACTCCTCTGGCAAGGTGATGGCATTGTAAGCAGCCTCACGATTGTCTTCGGGAAGATCCACAACACCTGAAGAAGCAAAGCCCATTCAGAACTCATGACCTAAATCGCCTCTCAGCACAGACTTTCCAAACCCGACCTTTAAGTTGGTATAAGTTCAAAAGAGCAGATAAGGACAGCGTTATTACCTGGTCGGAAAGCCATTTTGATCTTAATGAATGCTTCATTACAGTCAGCAAGCAGGTACTTGGCTTTCCTATGGTAGATCCTCACCACACCCAGGAGAAGGTGACCAGACGTACGCAGAGCCATTTTCACCTAAAATAAAAAATCTGATTAGTCAGCAGAGGCCATGCGATCACTGTTGGAACAAATGCTTACATCTCCAGTTCTTTATGTCCTTGTTTGACATAAAATGAAGAATCAGGGGTGAAAAACACCAGAATCAGGATCAGGATTCGACAGATAATAGCTTAAACCACTACACTGTAACATTCCAGACTCAACTGGACATTACAACGGAAATAAAACCCATATTCAATCTGTCTTTCCCATCTCAACACAAACCGATTTAGACATTATTCTGCTCCATCTTAAGAAGGCGGGGTTACACTCACAGAACTCGGTCTTCAGTCTTATTTTTACAGTCATTGGTCTGAACAAAATGAGACGTCAAAGGTCGAATAAGAAACTCGAACTCGATCCAACAGACGAATCTTTATAGCGCATCATCTACAGCGACATCAACCAAACTAATACTACTCCATTCAGCCCCAGAACCCAGCAGATATTGGCAAGGAACCTCTGTGTTTCGCAGTGTTATTAGATGACGCACTGAACTCCAGACGACGTTCAGGTGCCTCCTCATGATTTCTACATTATTGCATTCATACTCCCAAAGAAACAAGTGCTAGATTACTCTGTACTGCTGGTCCAGGTGGACCTGACCAGTTACGTAATTACGCTTACTGGAATTGAGGTTACGCATCAGCTGCAACAGGCACATACATCTTCCATCAACCCACAAATTCTATAATCATTGAAATATATATTTTATATTCGTGGATCTCAATGTTTGCACATTTAGTGATAAACTTGTGAAAAGGGTTTGATGTATATTTGCTAAAAAACACACAAGACTAGTTAAAAAATGTCCATCCACATCAGTCCACACACACAGCAGCCCAGGAACAAATGAATCAAAAAATGAATCAAAGGACAAATAAACGTACCTTCGGTGAAATGATGCTCTCCACACTGCTCTCCAGGTTACACTCGAACACATGGGCTTTGGTCAGCTTCTTGTCCCAGTGGGCCGCTAGCCAGATCTTGGCCAACGGCCCACGTTTACTGAGGACGAAGTGGGCGTAAAACATTGCCCCTGAGATCACTCAAATAATAAGGGACAGCTACACCTTCGAGGACAGAGAGACAGATGGACACAAATAAATAACATTCAACAGGAAATTTGGGGTTTAGAGCAGGAAGAACAACACAAACATTCACACACATTTATTTCCATAAACAGAAAAAGACACAGAAAAGGCTCCGAGACACGGAACAATTTAAGACAGGGGTCATACGGCGGTGGCTAATGGTCATTACTGCCCAACGCTGTTTTTCTGAGCAAACAATTAACCGACGTTCATTTTTACACAATATCTAATCTAATGGATACAAAACACTCTTAAAAATCATTGCATTTTCAGCTCAAAACATCAGTTTCTCAGTTTTCCAAGCATTTATACTCATAATAAGATTTCAGGTGAAAGAAGGTACGAAAAACTATTCTCGTCCGAACACAGGCCTGATGTCTTTTAAACGAGGGTCAGTATGATGGATAGATTTACATTGATTAAAACAAGTGGCTGTATTTTTGCAGCGCATTAGAGACACAGGGTCCATCTCAAAACCCAACGAGGGTATGGGGTGCCTCTAGGACACATAGCCAGATAAAGACCGGCTGTATTTTAGACTGTTTACAGCTCAAATCTGATCAGCAAATCAACGCACTTAATAAAAACCAAATGATTAGCCTAAAAACAATATAATACCCATCTCAGATTAAGTCATTTTAAACAGCTTCACCAACAGCAGGTCACATTTCAACAGGTAAACAAACCTGGTCCTGGAGGCACCCCTACCCCACATATTTCAGAGTTGACCCTAATCCCAGCACACCTGACGCGACTAATTAACAAGCCCCCCAGAGCAGCACGGGGTGTGTTACAGCTAGTGTGTTTGGTAGGGGTGCCTCTAGGACCAGGGTTGAGAAACAGACATAAATAATGGAAAATCCTCACATAAGAAAACTGAAGGATTAACATACAAAACGAGCTTTAACGATCACGTTGGAGTAATAACTCGTTTCTAGTATCGTTATTAACAGTAAGTGGCGACTTTAGATCATCTAAACTGACGTTAAGAGGTGGAGGGTTTGTGAAACGGGGGAATCACGGTCCAGGGCGCGGATCCGCTCCAGGTTTTCGCTCCGGCCGCCGGATCAGCTCCGCGGCAGCGCCGCTCAGGAGCGCCGAGCCGGAATCAAAACCGGGAGTGGATTCCCGGATCGGGATTCCCCCGAAACGACGCGGTAAACAGCACCGACTGCGTTTTAAAGGCTCCGTCGATAAAACAGCACCTTTACGGATGAGATCAGCGTTATGAAGCGGTTTCATTAAACCGAATTCTTCGTTTTCAGGTGTAAACGGTGCAGAACTGGGCGTTGAATCTCACAGCAGTAAAACCAGTACAATCAGCAAACTGGACCCAATAGAGGTCCAGAACAGAAGCTCAGAGACAGTCAGTGGTGGTCAGAGACGGTCAGGAGGAGGAAAATGCGCCGCAGCTGCGCTTTAATCCGCTTTGATCACAACTAACGTAACTAACGCACTCACGTAACTCACGTAACTTACGCAGTTAGCGGATTCGCAGCACGATCATCAAAACACGCGCGTTTCTCCGCCAACCGCCTCCGTTAAAAGCCGCCGCCGGGCTCAACGCGCACGTACAGTCCGGTTAGGGCCCCCCGGGGCAGGAAGGGGCAGTGAGGGGGCAGGAAGGGGCAGTAAAGCCGCGCTCGGGGAAGCTAAAGCTGCTACCGCTAACGCAGCGTCGCGCCGTTCCTGAATAAACGCTTCGAAGCGGTCGGATCTACTTAATAACAGCGTCCCGCTCTAACGCACCGATCAGTCCGCCCGGCCCGGGCTGTGGCGTCGACAAACACGGCTTCCCTCCTTCCTCGGGCCGCTCATTGAACAGTGATAAGATGGCGCCTCCCGCTCAGCGACGCTTTCAAATCAGCGGGATGTTTACGGGCGGAATTCGGCCGCGGGGCGTGGCTACGCGCGGGGGGCGCGGTGAGTGCACTGGGGGCGGAGTCACAGTTAGAGGCCAGGAGTGTTTAAATGTGTTTAAAATAGAAATAAACAGTTTATAAAAATACTATAAATTATAAAATACAATAAATTAATGATGATAAAGACAAATAACAGTAATAATAGCAGTCTTGAATAGATGGGTGTGAATATAGCAGTTTATGAGTGAAGAGAAGGAAAATAATAATAAAAATAATAATAATATATAATATAATAAATATGGCAATGACAATAAATTATAATTAATATCTAAATATAACTAAATACAAGTAAAACAAAAAAACTCAATTAAAAAATTAACAATAAAAAAACAATAATTTTATTTAAAATTGGTTAATTTCATTTTTAGAGTAACATACAATAACAAATGGCAGAAGTTGTCTGTACTAGTGAGACACTCTAATAACTGATAAATTTGTTTATATTTTAGTTATTTAAAAATAACATAAAATATATTGGAAAAATAATCACAAAACATTAAATACATTTACCATAAATAAAAACTAAATTAAACTAAAACCACCCAAAACTAAATTAAACAAAGTAAAAACTACAATAACAAATATTAGTAATTGTATTTTAAATTGGTTGCATTTTAGTTGTTTTTTTTCTGAATATAGCAATTGGAAAAAAAAATGTCAACATAAAGTTGTATTTACTAGTCGAAAACTACACTAAAAATACTGATAATCGAATTTGAATTTGGCTGTAAATAAATTAAATAAAACAACATAAAACAAACTGAAATCACAAAGTGAAGTAAACAAATACTAATAAAATACAGATTACTAAATTTTAAATTAGATGCATTTTAATGACAGAGCTGAAAAATAGGTTCATTCTAAAACCCCCAAACTGTTACATCACAGTCTTGACTTATAATATTTACATTTCCAACATTTACATAAACCGGTTCTATTGCTTTAATTCATGTTTAGACTTACTTTCCCGAACTACAGGGAGTCTGTTTTAGCTGAAGGTCACAGTAACAGGAGTCAACATACACCAACTCCATTCTCCTTACAGATTTGCTGTAGTAATTTGGTCAATAGAAATATACACACAATTCAATCTGAACTCAATAGCGGCCTTTTGTGGCTATCGGAGGTTCATGAACTGTAGAGGTGCAGGTGGAAGAGGGCAGCATTGTCTTACAAATAAGTCCCACCACTGAGCAGACCCTCAACTTTACCTCTCACTGGGTGTCTTAGGTCTTTACTGTCCTGCTGGACTGCAGTGATACAGAGAAACAGTAATGAGTAACACAATGTACATCTATTTACTATTAACACTACAATGCAGATTAACACTGAGAATGAATTTGGCCAATGGGTGAATATCAGGATAAGGTTTTAACAGGCTTGTACTGGTTTCCATTGCTCCCAGTTCTGTCTAACAATGATTGTCAAATTAATTAAAATGTGTGCAGCAAAAAAATAAAAAAGTTACGTCTCACCTTCGTTTAGTCCCACCCACTCCTACAGCAGGCAAGTATTCTGATATACAGTGAGTCTCTCATATGTGTGAATATTAATAACACTGTAAATGTAGGTGTTGTGATATACACTGAGCTACAGTCACTCATTAGAGTGAATATTTATTATATTTATATATATATATATATATATATATATATATATATATATATTCACCTTAATGAGTGACTGTAGCTCAGTGTATATCACAACACCTACATTTACAAATATACATATAATATATAAATAAATATGTAAATATAAATATATTATATATTATAAATATATTAAAGTTTTTCCTTTAAGGGTTGAAGACAGTAGGTGTTTAAATCTCAGTTTAAAAGCCAAAGCAGCTTCCAGTGCATGTTTACTGCTCTGTCCACGTGTACGTGCTCCACCTGCACACAGACTCGGATCAGAGACAGGGGCGGGGCTAATGATGTCACTGACCCAGATATTAGTTTACAGAGGAAAATTAGAATGAAGTGTTCAAATTCAGAACTAGATAATACAGAGTCAGAATTAGATAATACTAATACACAAATGACAGAAATAATAAAGGGTATTAAGGTTGTTTTTTAATTTTATTTGAACCAGTTCAAGTATATTGAAGAACTTCATTATTTTAAATATCCTTGTCAAGCTAATCATTACAAATTAAACACTCCGGATGAATTTCCAGCAGGATTTAGAGACATGTTTTTAGTCATTGTAAGCAAAATACATAAATGCTGGATAACAGTATTTGTGCAGGAGCAGGTGAAGTTCTTGCTTGCTCAGGTAAGGCTAGAGAGCAGTTCCTGGGGGATCAACATGTATAATGTACTTTCTAGTACTTCATCTATTACATGGCACTTTATACCTTACACTGTACTTTATACACTATACTGCACTTTCTATGTTACACTATGACTATGGAGCATTTCTATTGGTCTACTCATCATGACATATGTGTATAAATGACAACTTCCAAAAAAATGGAAATACAAGGTTTGTGTCGCAGTGATGATATACATTCACTACATGATATTCACAGGAGAAACCCTCACTGCCGGTATCTTTGTAACGATAATGAAAGTAAATTAGGTTATGGTCAGTCAGTGCTCTATTTATTGTAGATTACAGTGCTGTGGAGATGATCTTCTTTCTTCTGCTCACAAACCTGAATCAAATTACTGCAGATAAAGATGAAGGTAGAGGATGAACAAACTCAAAATACACAATCTGCTTCTCCAACCACACAATTAATTTTTATTCCTTTTAAGAACAGATTCAGAAAAGCCGATTAGTCTTTTTAATATTACAGATGTATGGTGTCACTCATTCCGCCCCATAAAAAGAAGAGTTCAAAGATATGATTGACAGACCAATGAGGAGTGTCCATGAGGAGTGTCCATGAGGAGTGTCCATGAGGAGTGTCCATGAGGAGTGTCCATGAGTGTCCATGAGGAGTGTCTCTCTCATAGCTTTGCCAGATCAGTAGGGGGCGATAATATCCTATAAAATGTTGAAAGCATCAGTGTTTATTTACTGTCCTTACAGAAAGTGTCCATCAGATTCATGATGTGCAGAAATGTTCAGTCTCCTCTCACAGCAAACGAATATGAAAACACTGGATGTTACAGTCTTTGTTAAAATTATACATTTATTCTTAATTTTTGGTAAATGAGGCCCACTGTGAAGATGTTTATTGCATAAAATATAGACACATAATATAATATAAACACAGAAACATAATGCTTAAGTTGTTGTTGATAAAAATTAATCAAACACAGAATAACAGGAACATTTAACACATTTGTATATACATTTATTTATATTCGATTAAAAAGTAATAATCTTTTATATATAATCGGAATAATTTTTCAGTAACACTAAAATGATTTTAATAAATAAAATGATGTTAGATCTGTTTGATATGTGTAATAATTCTCATTTTGAGTTTGTCTTAAGAACATTATTGTTTTTAGTAATTTTATTCAATCGTTTTATCTGAGACAGTTTCGCTTCCCTTTGGCGAATCGCTCAACACATACATGTGGTATTTTTATAGCTTCTGTAATTTTGTACAGATCAATATTCTGTTTCTGTATCATAATGTATTTTCATGATAATTACTATGATATAACAGTGAAAAACACCACATCACAGCAGTGACCTCACAATTACACAAATATTATCTTTATATGAAATTTTAACCTTAAATAATAAAAATGCTGCTCCCTTTAGGGGTCGCCACAGAGGATAATCTGTATTTATATTAATATTAATTTTGATTGAGGATAAATTAAAAATACATATGTATTAATATATTATATGATATCCAACTTTATATTCATATTGTTTTTATCTGTTATATAAATATGATATATAAATAAGTATAATTAAAGACTTTTACTTTGATACCCTTTTTTGTCAGTGGTGTTACAGCAATGAAATCAACTAAAAACCTTTATTATTTAACTGGAGAAAAACAAACCCTCTGAAATACTGGAATCTCTTTTTACATCTCTGATCATAGAAAGATTGCCAGTGGTGTCATGAAATATTAAGTGATTATAAAACAATGTGAAATAAAATAACATCATAATCTTCTACGTTTGAGCATCTCTGGTGATCTGGACTGAAGACTGTGGTCAGGGATCAGCTCTGTTGTTGGGCAGTGGTGGATCATTGGGTTACTGATCACCGCGTTTGATAGATGGGATCACAAATCTGCCACTGCTGGCAGAGGAGCTTAAGCAAGCTCCTCAAGCCTTTCTGCTCCAAGGGGAGCTGTAGTGTGGCTTTCTAAGCTGTAATATGTGAAGAGAAGAACGATGACCACAGTAAAGGTTCTTATCATACAACGCCAATAAGAACTGACACTGATTTTACATGATTTAATTGTGAAAGTGGTTTCAAATGAATGAAAAAGGGGTAACAGTGTCTCTTACAGATTTCATTCATCGGCAACCTTTCAACACTTTTACATTATATACACCAAACACTGGTCAGCCATAACATTATGACCACCTTGTTTCTACACTCACTGTCCATTTTATCAGCTCTTCTTTCCATACAGGAGCTCTTTGTAGATCTATAATTCCAGACTGTAGTTCATCTGTTTCTCTGCAGACTTTATTCTCCTCCTTTCACCCTGATCTTCAATGCTCAGGACCCCACAGGACCACCACAGAGCAGCTATTATGTGGGTGGTGGGTCGTTCTAAGCAGTGTTGCTGGAATGCATTCAGGTACAGATAAGCATGATCCTATTGGCACCAGGTCTAATGCCAGGTGTGGGCTAGAGGGATACAGCACTGATCTGAGGAGCAGTGGATCTGTGTTCTCTGTAATGATGGAGCTCCATCCAGTACACTTGGGATGAGTTGGTGAGTCGAGGATGACCTGGACCTAAGTGGTGATCATCCAACATCCTGACCTCACTAACACTGTAGTTCTTGGCCCTGAATGCAATCAAATCCTCACAGCTATGCCCTGAAGTCTAGTTGGAAGCATTCCCTGGACAGTAGAGACAGCTCCACCAATAAAAGCAGGATAAACTCTTTTAAAAAAAGCAGGTGCCCCAATGCATTTGCCCATACAGTGTTTTTCTGAAACTGCAGAAGAGAGGAAACACACCGAGGAGTGAATGAATATCTGGAACATTTCGTTGTAGATTTTGAATCAGGTTATGTCAGACCGGTCCTGTCTCATCTAGTCTCAGACATGCATGTTAATTTATTATTGTTGGAAAGCGTTCATTTTCAAATCAAGAGTGGCTAATTGTGACTAATTTTCTTTGTACACCAATCAGTTAATGCCGAGCACTTCATCTCACCCCATGCAGCGTTCAGGCGAGTGGTCTAATGAATATTTAATGTCACACCCACATAAGCCTCGCAGAATTGGAAAGTAGTGGAAGAAGAACACGGTGTCAAATGCATCACTGTATTATTATTGTCACTGAAAATTCTTATAACTGCGATGGTCTTTTAAACAGGAGGCTTCAATTCAGAATTACAGTGCATCCGGAAAGTGTTCACAGCGCTTCACTTTTTGCACATTTTGGATTCAACTCATTTCCCCCTCAAAATTCTACACATTGCTTGAATAAAATCTGCAAATTTATTAAAAATAAGAGCAGAAAAATATAACATGTACATAAGTACTCACAGTATTCACACCCTTTGCCATGACACTCAAAATTGAGTTCAGGTGCATCTTGTTTCCATTGATCATCCTTCAGATGTTTCTACAGCTTGAAATTACCTGTGGTAAATTCAAGTGATTGGACAGGATTTGGAAAGACAGGTCCTATAGTAGGAAACCAAACCATGAAGTTGAAAGAATTGTCTTTAGACCTCTGAAACAGGATTGTATCGAGACACAGATCTGGGGAAGGGTACGGCAAGATTTCTGCCGCATTGAAGATCCCAGTGAGCACAGTGGCTCCATCATCCGTAAATGGAAGAAGTCTGGAACAACCAGGACTCTTCCTAGAGCTGGCCGACTGGACAAACTGAGTGATCGTGGTAGGGAGTTGACCAAGAACCCAATGGTGACTGTGACAGAGCTCCAATGTTGCTCTGTGGAGGAGAAGCTTCAAGAAGGACAACCATTTCTGCAGCACTCTTACTCTTCAGTAAAAGGCACCTAAAGGACCAGGAGAAACAAAAAGATTAAACTTGTTGGACTGAAAGCCAAGCATCATGTCTGGATGTTTTTCTGTAGCAGTAACTGGGAGACTAGTCAGGGTTGAGGGAAATATGACTGCAGCGATGAACAGAGACATCTTTGATGATAACCTGCTCCAGACCGAAGGTTTATCTTCCAACAGGATAACAAAGGAATGGCTTAGGACAACTATGTGAACGTCCTTTGGTGGCCCAGCCAGAGCTCAGACTTGAACCCGATTAAACCTCTAATATCTAAAAATGGCTGTGGACCTCCAATTGATGGAGCTTAAGAGGTTCTGCAAAGAAGAATGGGAGAGACTTTCCAAAAACAGGTGCCAGGTTTTTAGCATCAAACTCAAAAAGACTTGAGGCTCTAATTGCTGCCAAAGATGCTTCAACAAAGTATGAAACAAAGACTGTGAATACTTAAGTACATGTTATATATTTATGTTTTATTTTGAATAAATGTGCAAAGATTTAAAATAAACTTTCCTCACTTTGTCATCGTGGGGTTTTGTGTGTAGTGTTTTGAGGGGGAAAATTTATTTAATCCATGTTGAAATAAGGCTGTAACATAAAATGTGCAAAAAGTGGAATGCTGTGAACACTTTCCAGATGCATGTATGAATCTGTTATCTGTTTGTCAACTGCAATGAAAATGTTTCATTCTGGGGAAAGAATTCATGTCTTGACAAAGCAAGTTTGTTTTTGTTTTTTTTTTGTTTTTTTTGGTGGAAAGATGCTTTCACTCAGGTCAGAGAAGAAATATGTGACCCAAATACCACAAGATATGCTTGATATCAGTCAGACGAAAGTCTTCACATGACAGACTTTTCATTTCTCAGCACTATCAGTCACTTTGTTACACACTGACGTGTCAGAATTCATGGAACACCAGTATGGAAACACCATTGGTGTTATCCTTTGAGCTGTCCAGCATACTTTGAGAGAAACATGATAGTGGGTGCCAAATGATTGACATTTAAAATTCCTTGATCCACAATGACATGTACTTGGTGTACCTCAGAGAAGGCATTACCACCCACAGTGGGCAGCGCAGTGGGTGGTAATGATTGTGACCAGTGGTGGACAAGCAACTCTGGCAGAAATCACAGCCACATTAAAAGCAGGACCCCCAAACACATATCCCACAACTGAGCCCAGCATCCTTTAATCCATGTATAAGACATCTAGGTAACTTGTAGGTACCAGATACAACAGGACACCTTCAGAGGTCTTGTAGAGTCCATGCGTTGATGAATCAGAGCTGTTTTGGCAGCATGAGGGGGATCTACGCAATATAAGGCAGATGTATTTAATGTTATGGATGATTGGTGTAACTATTTGGTGACGATTTAATAAATAATTACAGGGTTGGAATGAATGGAGTTAAACTGCAGGAGTATGTGCACACCACATTACATTAATAATAGAGTTATGAATGATAAATAAAATAAATAAAAGAGTTATGAATGTACACCCAGTGGTCAGATTAGTCATTTTCATCTGAATATAAAGATAAGCAGTGATTCTGGATCAGTCTTCATTCTGTTCAATTTGATGAAGATGCACATAACACACAATCTCCCCCGTTTACAGCAGTCGTTAGGTCTGCACAGCCCGGACTACACAACCCACACACACCCATTTATAACAGAACTGATAGCATCTGTTGAATGTCAACTGCCAATTCATTAAACATGGAAAATGTTGGTCCAGTGGAAAAGCTGACAGTCAGAAAAAGGAAACCGTGAGGAGAGTAAAACTGTCTTCATCAGACCCAAAGCCCAAAGCCCACTCTCACAAACCAACCCGTTCCCTCCTGACACGCACACATCCGTCAGATTACCCAGCTCTGTCCTGTCCTACTCGGGACAAATGAAAATGGCAGTATGTTCTCTACAACCTCGCATGACCCCCAGGGTTACTCATATGGCAGTCCAATTCTTCAGAGTGGTCCAGGGAGGCAGGGCGTAATCTTTCAAGCCACGGCCTCAAATGTGATGGCCTTTGTGGGACTTCAGTGGTCTGCGTGGACAAACATGTTTTTGAAGAGGACTGGACCATTATGTAAGCAAATACCATTATAGATAGTCATACAGGGCTTTTTTCCAGTTGCCTTAGCCACCAGTTGAAAAATTTGGTGGGAGGAAAGAATGGATTAGGGCAGGGCAACTTGATGATACACTGCTGTTGTCAGTATACCAATCCCACTGCTCTGAGTATATCATGGGTTTCAGGCAGATATCAACAGAAAAATGGAATCCAATTCATGGAACAGATCCGTCCTGAAACAGCAACAAACACGTTACTTCTTTTAGGTTCAGTGTTTTAGTAGTTTAAGCATGGTAGCCTAATTTTAGGTTTACACAGCAGCCAAAATCTGCTTTTTTAATATGTTCACATTATTTTTTTATGCGAATCTGATAGAATCTTACAAAAACCTCATGAATAGTTTATAGAGTTTTGCTGTGTGGGTTTCCCTGAGGCTACTTTTGTTAAAGGGCAACACTTTGTATTCGTGGCAAAAATAGCAAACTGATTGGCACTTTTTTGTGGAAGGGCAGGACCATCCAATAGAAGGAGGGACTTTTTGTTGTTAAAATGTTATTTAACCATTTATTCAGCTTATAAGAGAGAAACTCCAGTTTAGGGTTGCTGAGAACAAATTTACGGGCCAAAAAGGGTGTAGACATGCTTATGATGTGTAGCTCCAATATTTCCCATATCAGTCAAATTTATTGTTCCTGCTAACCTTTATCTTCCTTCCCAATAGCATTACAATCCCACACTTACTTTCGGGGAAATGTGAGGATGAGTGTATTTTAGAGCCCGTGTAAAACGTGGCACTACTGTGATTCTACCACAGCACATGTGTTGCACATTATGTATCGAAAAATGTCTTCATCTTTAAAACCCCATAATAAACACCACCATTATCATCATAGCCAGTGTGACAAACAGGCAAATCAGATTCAGGCCCGACACCATGCAAAGCTCATATCACATTATGTGAAACACCCAGGTTGGATTATGATGGATATCAAAACCTAGGAAGGCTTAAAATGTTAGATAATGCTCAATGGTGTGCCTATCAGGGGGCAGCGATCATCAGAAAACTCTTTATCTCATGATGTTTGTGCTGTAAATACATTTGAGCGATTTGGTAAGAGTCGTTATATCATCCATTCAGATTAGAAAATGGAATAGAGAGGGATTAGAAAGATGTGGAGTACAAATCTCTTTATAAAATGAGCAGTTCTGGGTGCGACCATGCCACTGTAAAACACAGAGTGTACAAGAACATGACCAAATGAATTCTGTAGCACTGGAAAGGCCCCATATCCTGATGTTCATATTGCATTTCTGTCCACAAGCTGCCTACAATCATATTCCAAACATTTATTCCTGCTGAAAGAAAATTGGTTAAGATGGTTGTCCAGTTCAGATTTTGACCAGGATATGGTATGTTTTGCTTTGAGTAGGATGGTTTTGCTGGTCTACAAGCATGATCAACCTGACCAAGCTAGTATGACCAGCATGTCCAAGCATGACCAAAATCAAATACAACAAACACATTGCTGGTCAAGAGCTGGTTAAACAACTGGTTTACCATCAAAGGGGATATTTTCACGTGGTTGACCACCTTGACCACAAGAGACCAGCTTAGACCATCTGAAACCCTCTACCAGCAGAAAATGATACTGTTTTCATTACTGTGCCTGTAAGACTGAAAAACTGAAATCTTCTTTGTTCTGATTGGCTGTTGCCATTCATAGAGTTCCTCGCTCTAAAACAGGTCCAGGCTGAGCCATTCCTTTAAACTTCAACATGAGGATGTTTGTAGGCAGACACTCCTAATTAATGCATTCTGCTTCTCTAAGTTACACCTGTTACGGACATAGATGTGCAGATGCAAACCCAGACCGACCAGTCTCTGTAGAGAAGAACTGCCGATAGAATAGGACTCTTCGGAGCAGATCAACTTGAACATATTGGCACCATGCCGAATGCCAGGTGTGGGTTCGAGGGGTATAAAGCCCCCCAGAAGTGAGCAGTGGAGCAGTGCAACTGTGTTCTCTGAAACGCTGAAATGATGGTCCATCCCATTCATGAGTTGGAGAGTTGGGAACAGTGGGGATGGTGCTGAATGCAATCAAATCCTCACAGCAATATTCCAGAATCTTGTAGAAAGCCTTCAATTCACATTAAGCAGTTACTCCAACAAAAGCAGGATTAACTCTTTTAATGTTTAGGAAGAAATTAATAAGCAGGTATCCAAATACTTTTGTCCATTTATTGTATGAGGCTGGATTTCCATATATTGTCTGTGCAGACTTAAGAACAGTGTTTACAGATTCCATCAGACTCATATAAATACATAAATAAATCTGGTTTGCCATGTTATTGGCCCTTTAAAAACCACCGTACTGTTCATGGAACAATCTCTGACCACTGGCATTTGTTGTCTACCCTTAAAGACTGCGTTGCTTGGTGGAAGCATGTTAACTCGGACTGTAAGGAATAATATTGGTGAGCATTGATGTATTTGATGGTACTGTACTTTGCTGTCACTGTGTAAATGCAATAAGCCAGTTATGATTGCTTTATGTTGTTCCCAAGTCAGAGTCGATGCCTCTCGAGTGTCCAAATGGCGACAGCTCTGAGTCTGCAGCCTCATAGAGCTGCTTCTGCAGAGGAGATGTGGGATCAAGTTCTCAGCACTCAGATCCTACAATCAATTCATACAAGCTGAAGGAGGAAGCGGGGTCATGTGTACGAAGCTTCTTTGAAGTGAAGTGCTAACCTGGGATTGTTTTTTCCCTCATATCCCAACGCGGACCTTTGATCAGAGTCCCATAAATCATGGAGAGATATTGTGGATGGATTTCATGGTGTTTCCCAGAATGAGTCATGGCTCCCAACCCTCTTGTTCTGAACTTTTCCCTGCAGTTTGAGCCTCAGTCTATTCTACAAAAAGTCTAGTCATGCAAGTCCATAGAGACAGGAGAGCATATGTTTGAATCCCACCAGGACCACAGCCCTCAGAATGAACATTAAAATAACACATAGGGAGAAAAAAGCTGGTTAAGCTTGGTTGACCAGTTTAGCTCTTAACCAGCATAGGGTATGTCTTCATTTGAGTTTGATGGTTTAGTTGGTCTACAAGCATAATCGATCATACCCAGCCAAAAAAAACAGTATGACCAAGCTTGACCACGATGGTCAACCAGCAAGACCAAGCAGGTTGACTAGCATGACCTGAATGACCAAGCACGTTGACCAGCAAATCAAAGCTGGTTGACCAGTATGACCAGAATGACCTCAAGTCAAGTTTGTAGGATGTTTTCATTGTCTGGTGTAGTTTAAATCGCCAAAACGTATTTAAATTAAATAAATAATTAATTCCTAGGCTACTCAAACATGTCTTTTTTTTTTTTTTAGATCAAATATAAACAGAACTTAGACATATCTATGAACAGGAACATATTTTGGTAAAAAAAAAAAAAAAAAAAAAAAAAAAGTATATGTGCCTAAAATTTAATAAACACCTTATATCTCATATATCTTGTTGGCAATTGATGGCATTGTGTTGCTAAAAATGCAATTATTTTGAATCATTATATTCAAATATCAGGATATTTATAAGAATACGTTCTTTAAAATACTTTTCTTTGGTCCAGATAAAATTTCATTATTCCTGAATGTCCCTTTAATTTTTGTTATTTATGTATTGCCATTATCCCTTTCAAGACTTTTATTGAGAAATTGAAATACTGTGTGAGCAAACGGACCCTTCCTTTTCATTTTCCTTTGTCGTTAGCCCTGCCCCCTCTAGCTGATCAGTCAGAGTCTGCATGCAGGTGAATTTTAGCTGTCATCTGAGATGGCTTACTCACTGATAAGTCATTAATGAACTGTACTCCTTAGATAGAAGTCTTGTAGTTTGTTATGATATGTGTATCATGTCTGTGAGTTTACTTTCAAGTCTTGCCTAGAAAGTGGCATGTAACTGCCTGCAAGGTGCAGATCTCGGGTTCAGAAGTTCGGAAGAAGTTTGGAAGAAAGTGAACATGTGAACGAGTACGTAAAAAAGCAGCATTATGTCATCCTTCACAAAGTCAAGTTTGCCCAAACTTTTGACTAGTACATAAAGCTGTTTCATCTGCTCTTAAGGAACCTAAGTAAAGGTTTCAATCTTCACAGATCCAACGATGTGCCGTTTTCATGCATTCTTGGCGAAACCACGCATATTCGCTTATGGTCAGAAAACACACACTAGCACACTCTAAGCAAATATAAGGACATATTCAATGCACGTCCTACCACTCACCCAATGCATTTTTATCGCAAGATTAATTAGGATTCCTGGGGTGTTATCCCCCACCAAGCCCGTTCTCCTGCGGTGACTCTCTCTCTCCAAGTGGCCACACACATTAGCATTTTTTTCATTAAAAACCCCCAGTGCGAAGCACCCGATGCCCCGGCCGATTACAGTAAGCCACACTGGTCATGTTCAGACACCGTCAAGCCCAGCAGGCCCCAGCGGCTGGCAAGGCCCACATCTCTGGAAAAGATCAGCCAGCCTCTGTGATGTTATTTATGCATGTCTGATGCAATAGCTAGGAGATTTGCATGTGATTCCGTTCAATATGAACATGCTGGGGTGTGATTTGGTTAGGCCTGACAAATGCACTGAGCAAGGTGCCAACCAGGCATGCACAGCAAGTTTCAGAGAAATAAGTTACATAAATAGCCAAAGTAGACTTGTGCAACATGCCCGGAGCAAAGGACTCCGTGGCAATGAGCTGTCAATGATTTATGAGTCAGTGAAAGTTCTGTTATCCCTTCAACTGTGCTTGAGCTTTTGCAAGAGAGGTGAAAGTGTTCCACTTGGAGGAGGAATCACAGTGCACTGCATGTCACAGAACTGTGAGGGTAGACATACATTATTATGAGCCTTGTGGAACATATTGAATGTTTGTGCCCAAGGGTCGTCAACTAGTCCGAACGGCATTCACATGAACTCATGAAGTCAATTTTCTGATGGTATTGTGGAAATGGGATTTGGCCCATTGAAGTATTGTAAATATCACGGTTTGCACAGAGTGGATCCTCTGAAAAGCCTCAGATATATCCATTCTAAGATGGCTAGAAAATTCCCAGCCAGGGAATTCTGACCTCAACCTCAATACACAGCCAGGAAATCTTTCCCACATACAGTATATTTCATATCCCATATAGTACATGTAAGCGAAACCATTAGACATTAGGCAAACAAACAGGTAGTGGAAACCTTAACACATTTTAGGCTAGAACACTGGTCACAGGATAAACAAGACATACTAGACTCTAGATCCCAGGGTTTCAAATCTGGACCATGAATCCCATTTCCAGTCTTGGATTTTGTTGTCTCTGGAAGTTAAGGCAACAGGTTGGTCGTGTAGTTTCACACCTTCCAAGGATTACAAGGTTTACAACTGGAGACTGGATTCAAGGTTCATTTGAAGATCACTGTTCTAGATCATATCCACTCACCAACACTTTATTGCCCTACTAATTCATGGCAGGACTTCCCTTTAGGTCTTGAAACAGCCTCAGTTTTCATGGCACAATTCCATAATATGTTAGAAACATTCCTTTGAGATTCTGTTGTTATGATTGTCAAGTTCCAACCCCAACATTTGTGTTCCTCAGCAGAAATCCAGTTTCCTCAAACCAGGCTGTTTCTCTAGGCTTTGACTGTCCAGTGTTGGTGGGCCTGTGTCCACTGCAGCCTCAGCTTCCTCAACTAGGTTTTTAGTTTGGAATAACTGCTGAAAAACCCCAGGAGAATCTGAAATTCAAAAGTTACACGTGTGGTCCTAGAGTGGATATGCATCTGATTTGTGGGTGTGTCCCATTTCAGCGGCAGATTTGTTCATATTACAGACAGATAGAGGTCACTTACATTCATGAATGTGATCCATCAACATAGCCAAATCCGATCTGAGCAAAATAAATTGGAATTGATTAATGAGGCTTGTAATGTGACCTTAAGACAGAGAGAATTCCTGGTGGGTTGCTCTGTGTGGAGCAGTAAGGGAGTGCAAGAGACAGTAAAGTCACATTGCAATATCCTTGCTCATACGGACCATTATCGTGTCTGATGTAGCCACATGCACAATGAATGGAGACCTTCAGGGACAAGTGGCATGTGTCTGGTGAACAGTGAGGACACACAGCTTACACTAGTGGCCTGAGGCCAAAGACCAATCATGCAAATGATGCCGCCCACAGGAAAAGGAAAACCTTGAAGGCCAGTTCACAGTTGGGTTGTTGTAATGGTCATAGTCTGGTCTGCGTACTGGTCTTAACTTTAGAAAATATAAAGACTTAACAATGGCCAAGTTGAACTTAATTTAAATATTTATTTTATTTGCTATGTCCAACTTACTCACACTTTATTCTGTATTCTCTATAACTTCTCTCTGATGCTATATTGGCTGAAAACTAGTTTCAGGAAGTTTAATTTGCATTTTACATGTGACAATACAGTCACAACCAGTTTTGTGTTGGACTGTTTCTATGGTTACAACAGTTCACAAGTGTAAACTTTAAAGATTCCTTACCGAACTCATAGTACTGTTGCAGTACTGACTGTAAATGTTGAGGATGATGATATCCTGTTCAAAAATATGCAAGTTTGACAGACATGAAAGCGAATAACATATATAACCTGTGCATATAAAAGTTCCCATAAACCAAAAATCAGCCACCTGCTAAACCTCCAAGGCTGAACTTTGCCCCGAGTTCAGCTCTGCATGTTATTTAGTTAAGAAAATACACACGAACACAAACGTTAGCAAATATTATTTATTCCATTTTTTATAAAACCATTCTTACAAAACTGTAAGTTACCTATTAGCTCTTAGCTCTGTAAAATAAGGTCTTTTAATTACATTGGTGTCCGCACTGGGCAAAAGGGTAGCGATACAATGAATCCACATATCTGATAAATACACAGAGAAGTATGGTCACGGAAACTGTTAACAAAATGAAACCGAGAAAGACATCACCGAGGTTCCTACGGAACATGGTAGGAATGTCAGTTACAGCATAAACTGGTATTGAATCTCCCAAAAACAGCAAAAAAAGAAGAATAAAAAAGAAAAAAGAAATTCCAGTGTTAGACAAAGTAAACTAGAATCAACTATGATGCTTTACTGGATAAGAACAGAGATCTGTCAGCACTGACTGACACACAGGAATGGGAGCTTGTTTAGCTTGTTCTCCATTAAAGGCAAATAAAAAAAAAACCAAAAAAAACAACAACCAAAAAACCCAGACGTGTCTCAAGAAAGGCACAATTGTGTAATTAAGAGATCTGTGTTTTCTTTTTAATGCCAGGTAACATTGTGAGAATGTGCAAGCTCAAGAATGACTAACTTATAAAACAAACCATATAAAACCATGATTTACTGGAGATAGCCCCGTTTACCACAGCAGAACACTTACGTTCAGACATACAAAAGCTACTCTCTCAAACTCATGCACTCTGTGCTTTCAATAATACTAAGATTGGATTGTAGGTTTTTTGTATTTTTTGTTGCCCAGCAATTCATTTTCCTCGATTATAATTCAGAAGCATGTATTTATTTGGGTTTCTGGCAGTAATTTCAGGCAAATCTTGTACAGAATGAATGGCAACATGAAATGAATGGCCCTTCATGAAAAGATTTTTGGGGATAAAAAAGTGCCTATTCTGGGATTCAGTTCCTTGCGATATCGTAAAATCAACGACAACATAATTCAAAATTAACACGTAATGAAAAGCTTAACAGTCTTCAGATCTGCTCAGGTCTGATCTGAACATCCAAGACACATGTTGGTTGTAATATTTCTGGCCTCTGTTTTTTCACTCAATATTTCAATTGGAGTCATTCTGTACTATGATGTTTAAGACTTTCATGGCTTGATAAAATATAGATTTTTGGGTTTAATTAGAGCAAAAGCCCTACTGAATTATTACAGATGAGGACAAGCTAGTCACCATGTCCAATCAATAACTTTATCTAACGAGAAACAGCATTACTAGTGCAGTTAAAAAAATAGAATATCATGAAAAAGTTTTTTTTTCTCTAATTTAATACAAAAGGTAAACTGTTGTATTTTATATCATTCATTTAATGTTGATGTTTGTCCAATTGACACTTTGAACAATAGCACAACTGCCCATTCTGTGGGAACCTGGTTGCCACATGCGTCCGTTGACCATTATTTCGGGGCTTGGGATGCAGAGCTTTCCTCCGAGCGCATTGGCGGCGGTTTTAAAGAGGCGTTGCCTCACTTCACGTGTATCGGAGGAGTCATGAGCTTGTCTTCACTGGGGCTGTCCTAATGAGACTGGGTAATTGGCACTTCCAAATTGGGGTTAAAATATATATTTTAATTATTAGATTAACTAGATTTCTGAGTTTAATGAGCCATAAGCAGAGGTTGGTAATCCGGTCTACACTGTAGCCTTACACCATTGTGTGTTGGTGCATCTGCATTGCTCTGCAATTACACTCCATTAGTCTGGACACAGGGTTTCTATACCACTGTGTTTAACTTTATCACACTAGAGGCATTTACAACTGAAGTAGGAGTGAATCAATGTTATTTTACTAAAATTTCTACAACAAAAAAGATAAAAGACATCAGAGGAGATGGTTTCTATGGTTATTGATGCCCCTGAGTGAGGAGGAGGGTAAATTTTGTGGGCTGAGGAAATAAAATTTTGGTTCATCACCTGCCATGATTTTTCTCACTTCTGTGTAGCACAATCTATAATCCATGTTCGTACAACTGAATTTAAAAGTGGCAGAAATATGAGTGGCAGTTGTGATTTGTGAGTGAGAGATGACGCAAACGCATTAATTGGTTTTAGCTGAGCTGCAGCGCAGCCATTCGGGCAATTGGAACAAAATCCTGTGGTGGATTTTTACTTTCCTGGACCTGAATTACCCACCACTGGTTATAAGCCATACTGATCAACAGTAAAACAACAGGCTGTAAATCCTTCACTTTACATGTAATGAATGAATGAATGTTTACACTTCTGAATAAAATTATGAAATGTGATGTTTTTCATGATATTCCATTTTTTTTAGCAATACTAGTACATATATGGAACGGTTTTACAAAACCATCCAACAGAAATGTGAAGAACTCTCTTACTATGGACAAATGAACTGATATTGTCTCTTACCCTTATTATCCATTAGCTCCGTTCACTTTGGAGTAAAACAAATCTAGTGTTTTAAACTTCAGGTTCAACATGTGCAACACATCCAGTTGCGATAGACTGGTATTTTGATATGGCAAAGGTGTGGCAGAAGGTGTGTTACATTAAAATGTACTGGGAATTGTAGTGTTTTAGTTACAAATGCAGTGAATGCACAAACAAAACAGGACCAAGATACATGAAGAACCTCAAGACATTAGCTGACATCAGAGTCAGCAGCCTTTATGGCCAATGGCAGACTTTGAAGGCTCCATGTTCTCAGTTTAAATTCACACAAAGCTCCTTTAAAAGAATTAAATGAACCTTTTACAACACCCCTAAAACGTAAAGGTGCTACAAAGAGATCTTTGAGCGATGCCACAGAAGAACATGGTACAGACAAAAGCATTGAGACACCCACTCATTGTTCTTCCAAAACCAACAGTAAAAGTTTATCCTGCTTTTGTAGGAGTAACCGCCTCTACTGTCCAGGTAAGCTTTTCTACAATATTGTGGTGCATTGCTGTGAGGATTTGATTGTATTCAGCAAGAAAGTCAGGATGTTTGATGATTGCCACCCCACCTCATCCTCAACTCCCCAAGTCACCCCAAAAGTATCAGATGGAGCACCATCATTCCAGAGAACACAGTTCCACTGCTCCAGAGTTCAATGATGGGGGGGGGGGGTTTAATACCTCTTGAGGGACGAGACAAATTGTGTGCAACTGCACGTCTGTGTCAGCAATGGGAGCAGCATGAAGTAGCTGAGTGTCCACATACATGTGGGGAATTTTTGTGAAAGGTGTCAATATGAAGAATGTTCAATCTGATCTAAAAATGGTTCTGTTCAACCAACAGTGGTTCTTCTACAGCATTGCTAAAAAAAAACCCTCTGTACCTTTTATTTCAAAGAGTGAACAGAAAGTTGTTCATTTACCAGAGAAGAGAACGTGAGACAAAATAGAGGAAGAACAAAACAAAAATGAACAGCTTTGGGCAAATCTGAGAAACACTTACAATTTGTTCATGTTACCAAAACACAAGCAGCATGAGCGAGGTGTTTTTGCATTCGTGCAAAACCCCTCCAGACTCCCAGATGTGTTCTATTTTAAAAGGTCAGGCACTGTGACATTGTAGTTCTTGTTGGAGAGGCTCGTTTTTTCAGCCACCTCGGCAGGACGCAGCCATCCCGCGGCTTCAGGAAGGGAAGTGCTGCTTGCCAGCAGGATTGAAGGTGAACAGAACAAACACGCATCAGGAGCAGGTAACCTCTGTATAGCTCGGCCCACCGTGCGTTTCCACATTCAATAGGTGGCCAGCATTCTGTCACAAAAGCCTTCAGTCTTCAGCAAACCGTTCTCATGCTGTTCTGGGGGCCTTGATATTGTCGTCCAGGACCCGACTGTGCGTGGCCAAGAGTATGGCTCCCTGACACAGCGTAGGTCGTCATGACCACCGTTGCCATTGGCAAAGCATTCCAAGAGAGGAGGAAGACTATGTTGTACTTGCTGCACATGCTGACATGTTGTGCCAAAGCTGTCCAACTGCCAAAAACCTGCAGTAGTGTCAAATTTATGTGCACTTCCTTTGGTTATGGATGAGGTTGTCTATTAGCATTGGAATCAAACAAGTACATTTAATAGGAGAACCTCAAAACTATCTGTTAAGATCTGTTTGTTTTTGACAGTGAGGACTTCACCAAGCACAACACACTCTTAACAACCCCTTCCCTGCCCACTCCTGAATGGCTCACCTCTTCAACCCACCCTACCGTTCCTGGCTAGCTCCCTTCCTAAGGGAGTCCACTGCCCTGTTTGTCTCCCACATATGCGGTGAGACTCAAGGGCGCTCCCATGTTATGTTTTCCCCTTTCTGTTTCTGCAGAAGAGGCGTCTCCGGTTCGTTAGAGTCTCTCAATGTCTCTGTACTTCTTGCGCAGTATAGACACCTGGTCCTTGAAAAGAACCGGGTCCAGCCTCATCTGGGAGTGGACCAGAGGCATGGTGCCAAACCAGCTGGCAAATTTGTTCATGCAAGTCTGCCGCTGGGCGAAGTGGTCAGGGTCCGCCCAGCGAGAGGCTCTTGATGTCTGCCGGGAAGAGAAAGAGGACAGTCAGTAAAGTCACCTTGACAAAGGTGGTGAGATGAATAAAAGCTTGTTTTTTTATTCTACTTGGAGATAATGTTACATGTATCCAGATAAATATTTTGTTCATGTGCAAGAGAGGACGGCATGGAAGGTGAGACATCTGCTGAAGTCATAACTGAGGTCACATTTGGAAAGAGAACAATGAGATGAACGTTGGCATTGCAATGTTACCGAGTATCCAAATTCAGAACAGTGGAGGAAAAACCAATGGTTTCACTTTTGATAAGAAAAAAAAGCCCAGTTTCACCTGATTACTGACGACATGAGTCATTATGTAGTATAAATGAGTATGTCCTCAAAAATACTGCTTCTAAATGTTCCTGTAAAGAAGACTAAGCTTATTTATAAAAAAAATACTTCTAAATATTTCTATAAAGAATGTGTATATTTGTAAATAAATCAAAATACTTCTGTAAACAATGTTTGATCATAAATAACTTTGACTTTCAAGGGTTGCACAATATTGAAAAAAAATGACACTGCGGTACAATTTTCATTTTTCCATATTAAAACGATACATGAATTTTCACATCTATGATCCAAACTGATATTAATACTTGCACTCTGGGTATCCAGTGAGACAATACAGTGCAGGTAAAATTTGCCTCTGGACGAAATGTGATGGAAAATGAGAAGAGTGGGAATTGTCCTTTTGTATCAAACAGCAAAAAAGCAAGACAGGTTTGATTACATTTGTGACGCTGCACATTCCGCAACATGCGCACATTACAATGAGGAAACAATAGATTGTACAGCCCTGATAATTACATAAATACATACACTTCTAAATAAAGCCATAATTAGGAATATTTGTTAACTTCTTCACCAGAGTATTTATGCTTTTTCAACAAAAGTATTTTATCAATGGAATTGTTGAAAACAGTTTGTGAAAAAGCAAATAAATCATTGTCTACCTGTCCCATCATGGTCTCTTTGTACTGTTTCTTCTGAGTGACCTTGATGGGGGGCATCTTGGTGACAGCAGACACTAGGAAGTTCATGAGAATATCTTCACAGTTTGATAGCTGGTCAACCATGCTCTTCAAGCTGGCTGGCAGGTAATTTGTATACAAGTAGTTGTAATATCTAGGAAGAGAATGCAGACGAGTGTGAGCTGTACTTTCTTGCATACCTTCTGTTACTCCATCACACTGTAGAATTACCTGTAAAACTCCTGTGAACAAGACTGCTGTGAACAGAGCCAACACAAGTATTTTAAAGATCAAACTACTGTACTCAACCCCCAACTTCCTCACCTCAAACTGACAATGGGTCTATAAGCACGGCTCCAGGTCGTCTGTTGAGGGACGTTAACATATGGGCAGTTTGGATTGGCTTTTTTTTTAGATCAGCTCTTGTTTCAAAAGACAACAGTTTGGTCAAGACAAATAAACAAAATGAGACAGAGAATCTCCAGGGGGTAGAGACTGTAAGGGGCTCTTTGAGTGCTTGGACTCTCTTTGAGCCTCTTACACTCAAACCTATTCTTAGTCTCCATCTAACTGTCCACCAGGTATATATGTAATGTTCAGGGGATGTGTGTGGTATCTGCTGCATTACAGCATACAGTATGCGGGTGTATCCTCATGATCATATTCCATATTCAGATGTAACCTGAAACTCAGGTTATTGTATAAGATTAATAAACCCATCTGTGTGAACTTAAACCAAAGTTCAACCTTTTACTATACTGTTCATTAGTCTGAACAGTGATGAAAAGCATAACAGCACAAAGACTCTTAATAATGCTTATATAAGAGCCTTATATCAATGTTAATAATGCCCTCATGCCCTCTCCCACTGCTTATCACATTAATATTATACCATTAAACTCTCCCACTATATTACATCCTTACAATAAAGCTTCAATCTACTTATTATATTAATAATGCTCCCCCACTATTTAAGATACTAATATTCTTCTTATATTGGTATTTTATTAATAATGCTATCATGTTTCTCATACTAATATCCTATTAATAATACTCACCCAGTACTTTTAACATTACTATTATAGTAATAATACTCTCCTATATTATATTTAATCTACTCTCCCATTATTTAACACATTACTATTTAATATTAAAATAATAAATATCATATCATATTTCAATATTTAAAATGTTATTAATATAATTGTTAATATATTAATACTTTCTGACTGTTGTATTAATAATACATTCACAATGCTCTCCCATTTCATAAATGTATAATGGTCTGTATAATGCTACTATATCATCAGTAATGCATTCACACTACACACTATATTATTTTACTTTTTTACATTATTTACTATTATGATATTAAGAGATTTCTGTGTTGTGTGTAGTCTGGGACACTACAACATGACCTCAAACATTTAAATTAGTGGATGTCATCTTTAGAAAGTCCATGGTTATTTTACAGTTTGGAAATTAATACAAGTTTGGCTCATTTTTGTAGAATTAATCTCAAGTTTCCAACCTGTGGTAGAAGGCAGCTCCTGTCAGCACCATTGAATAGTCATTGGTCCACTTAGAGGTGTAGCCCCAGCGTTCTTTGTTGGCATCCCAAAAATGGCTCCGAGCTGGGTAGCCCACGATCCTCTCGGGGAAACTCTGCCAGACAGTGAAGGCAAAATCCACCTGCAAGAGAGAATGTGCTTTCTGATACGATCCTGTCGAGGTACAATTCCTACCATACTTGGAAAATGCGAGATAAAGCACGGTGCTCTACCAGCAGTCTGATAAAAGGCTGGGACGTCACTCACCTCAGTGGTTGAGAGCACTGTGTCCTCGTCTAGACTCAGCACTGCATCCGTCACAATGCTGCTGTATGGCAGGAAGCGGCTGCTCATCACCTGGACACATCATTACCATTACAATATCTCCAGTACAGCAGTCTCCTATACACTGAAAATGTATACTGCGTGTTTCAGCACACAAGGCCTTCTAAGAATAATAACCATCATTACAGAGAAGAGTGTCAGTCTGAAGATTATACAACATCGTTAGGAATGTTGTGCTATCAAGGGTTGAGGAACTGCTGCCATTATGATGTGCAATAAATTACTATGCCTCAAGTACATTCATATTTGTAGTAGCAATAAGAGTGAAAGAGCAAGAGACTGTATTGGATGAGTAAATGCAGACGTTACTTGGCAAAAAGTTCTAAGCTCAATGGCGCAGTGACTTTGTAGAGTCAGAAGACCTCAGGTGAGTCCTGCACTGTTAACATACTATAAACTGGACTGAGATATGGCAAAAAGTTCATAAAATAAAATTGTATTTTGCACTGACAAATGGTTTGAAATTAATCAACATATTAAGATGAATCAATTGAATACAACCAATTATTTGCTAACATTGTAGACAAAAAGATGCTAAAAATACTGATTTACTAATCATTAATTACACTATTTATTACATTATTTATCATCTCATTACTCAATTGTCAAAATAATTGTTAGTAAAGGACACAAATGAATGACATCTGTATCATAATCAAATATTAGGAAATGATTCCTGGAAAAATAGCAGAATTAGGAGTTTATATTTGACTGAATATTGACTACACATTTATGGTCCTTTGGAACAGAACATATTCACAAGAAATGGGAAAATGTATTTATTGGTCCAATATTGATGCTACAACTGACGAGTTTTATAAAATTACACTAGATTTTAATCCCAAAACACAAAAATACTCTTAACAAGATACTCTAAAATAGTGTTTTTCAACACTGGTCCTGGAGGCACCCCTACACTGCATATTTTAGAGCTTTCCCTGCTGCCATAACACCTGATTCAACTAATCAGCTTAACAAGCCCTTCAGAGTATCATGGGATGTGTTAAACCTCAAACCTTCAGGGCAGGGGTTCCTCCAGAAGCAGGGTTGAGAAACACTGCTCTAATACAAAAACGCTAATAAGAATTATATTTATATACACACATGCTATTTTATATAGATTATTCTAGGTTCTTAATCAATGTGAATGCTTAAATGGTTCTACACTATTAATATAGAACTATTACCCTGTTTGCTTAGAGTGTAGTATAAATATTACTGTTCTCTCATTCATTGAGATGCTTAAGTTACGCATTAAAACCTCTGGGGCACCAGTGCAGGCTGCACTTTGGCCCATCCTGACACAGAAATAAAAAAAAAATGCACAAAAGCAGGTTTACTGGTATTGGGCATCAGGAACGTTAAGGTTCTATCTGCATTCTTAGTGGTTTTGAGATATTGAGCCCTTATAGAAATATAAAACAACTTACAACAAAACGTTCACAGAAAAGTTGTCACAGAATAGAAAAATGTAAGTAACTCAATTTTGAACAGAAATCGATCAAACCTAATGGTTCTAAGGGGATAAGTTGTCTGTATCTAAACTGCCAGATTTATTGGCCGTTTTCCAGTGTACAACTAGGCGAACATCTCCATTTTAACAACAGTAAGCACAGAAAGTGCTCTGTGAATCTTCAGGTCTTCTTCTTACCTTACTCTCTCCCTCGATCACAATGACTGGTTGAGATGTAGCTGGCCAGCGGTGCTTCGCAGGAAGAGGCTTGTCACAGTTCCATAGGACAATGATCTAAAACACCAGAGAGCGTTTGAGGCAGAGTGCCGAAAATAAAATAAGCATTACCAAAACATGACAAGAGAAACATCCTGTCCAGACAAATTTAATGCAGAAAATCAGGGGATCTGTGCTGCTTATGTTGAGCTTGTTAGATCAGTTACATAACAGACTCAGAACAACACTGCTGCTGCTGAGTTTACTGTCTTCCTTGCTTAAACAGAATTAAGTGCTCTAGAGAAGGAACACCAATGATGGGAACAATGTGCTGGCTTGGAAGCATGTAGTTATTACACATTTGTAAAGTTTTGATCAGCAATTTATACTTGATTATTCACTTATATTAAAGTAATATTTTTAAGTGACTAAATCTAGCTCTACACATTTTGTAATTGTTTTTTTTTTATGTGTACAAATTACTCAAGCTAGTGCTGGAGGAACACACATACACTCATGCTCAATAAAGTCAAGAAGGAATAAAAAGGAATCAACTGGTTGCAATGCTCAACTGCTACGGTGTTCACCCATATTGTCAGGAAGTCACTCAGAATGGAAGTGGGTCATCTTCAGAATCCTGCCCTTCAAAATGACCAATAAATCAGTGTGTGGAGGCACTGGGTTCAGTGCCAAGGTCAATGCTATCTTAAGCATCTCATGTCCAAAACACACACTCCTGTGCTCTATTCCAACAGGACAACACTCGTCCACATACTGCTGCCGTCTCAAGAGCTCAATTTAAAGTCACAGGTACTATTCCGTGACCAGGGTTATCGCCAGATCTATCCCTGATTGAAAATGTGTGGGATGCTGTTGGATGCGCCATCAACACCACCCCTACAGCACCATCTGCAGAAACTGATGCAGAATGAGGTAGGTAACAGTACATGCAACTAGGGGTGGACAATCTAATCTGATATTTAAAGACATTTTCATGACAAATTATAGTTGATATTTTGACATGCAATGAAAATACCTCAGTGGCAGCAGATTCATAAAAATCGCTACTGAAATACTGTTCCATATTTAATTCTGTAATATATATTCCATATTTGCTGAACTACATTCAACTAAAAATAGTTCTTTAAGTGCTTCTTTAAGCACTGATGAGATCCAAGAAATGAGCAGGAGTGTATTGTTTAACATTAAAACTGGTCATAAAATATCATCAAATTGCCCACCACAACATCATTGTTAATGCCAGTATCTGTTCATGCCAGTGTTCAAGAGATATTATACATGAAACTTCTGAGAGTCCAGAATATATATAATTCCTATATAGGTGCAAACATAACTGGTACATAACTGTACTATTAATATAAACAAAAGTGACCGCTTCGCACTCCTGTTCCAGACAAAAGACCCCATATACATACCTGGGCACAGTACTGTGATTTGGCCACAGCTACTAGCAGCTTCAGGATGGGTTGAGACTGGGACACCAGTGGTGTTACTGCGTGAATCACTGCTGTGAATTTGGGATTTGGTTTGATACCTGTGGAAAAAAGAGGAAAACATTTATTTTACATAACCCTTCTTTGATTTTTCAACATCAAAAGTTTTCACACTTTTATCCCCGAAAGGCACGAAGCATTCAGACACTCAGAATTAACTCCAGTCCTATGAAAGCAGAACGTCAGGAACAAAGGCATGGCAATACTTATGGAGAACCCAGAGTATAAAAACAGAGCACAGGGCTCACAGAACTCATGGTTTTGTGCGTATTTTTACATCAATGAACAGAACTCCGGTCTAGACTGTGACTCATCTGCCCTTTGGAGATGAGGACAGTGAAAACAGCTCTGACAGATTCCGTCACCATGGAATTTGGGCCTTTTACTTCACACGTGGCAGTGCAGTCTACAGAATAAGCACTGTGTTTAAGAAATGTGCAATGTAAGTCATTAAGAAGAGCACAGATAGTGTGTCCATTTCTACTCAAGTAATTAGAAGAGTTTATGACCAGGCAGCACACTGTAATATACACTTCACTATCTGAAGCTAGGTTTAATTAGCACTGAGGGAGAAATAGCAGCATGAAGGTCTAATTTAGAACCACTGACACATACACAATTACACTGAATCACCATTTACCTGCAAACAAGACAATAATAACTCTGACATTTAAACCTGTGGACAGTTTGTAATGTGGATAATAGACTATTTTCAGACACGACCTGTTAGCCAGGGCTTTAGAGGTGTTTTTGTTTATTTAGATGTTTAAACTGTTTTGGTTTGTAAATCTATCTGTGCAAATCTTAACCACACCGGTGGTGGGCTAGGGGCTTCAACAACAAATAAACCTGTGAGTTTGGACTTTTATTGGCACCTCAATGCACTTAATAACCCTAAACCAGAGTGCAATTGCATGTATTTGATGAATGGGTTTATATGCTATTAGGTTTATTGGGATGGAACAAATTTAACCTCAATTATGATTATTTAGAATGATCATGTTCAATTGTAAGGAACAACAATAATTTTATAAATACTATCCTTATTATCCTCCATTCAATGTTCCATTTAACCCAAACAGTGTTTGTGTAATACATACACAAGGGGAGATCGAAACATTAAATAAGTCATTTTCCATTTACATGTTCATTACATTAATTAAACCTAGCAGAAAAGGAGTCTCTTAAAAACAATAAAAGCTCTTGTAAAATATTTTTTCTGCATTTTTAAACAAGTAAACCAGTCAGTTTGTCCCATAATGTCGCAAGAGGGTAAATCAACAATGGAAAGTGCATTTTTATATGGTACAAACTGCTCGAAATGCTCAGTGTTTGAGCTCTCCTTGTAGAGGCTCCCATGTCACAGACTGGATGCATTTAAGGGGACAGTAAACAAACACACAGTGGGTAAAATAAAAAAAAACCTCTATAAGCAATATGAGCAAGATTAATTTGTTTAGATGTTTTGAAGATCAGTTTAAGTTCATGTTCATTTAATGTCCACCTGCAGCTGTATCGCTGTTGAGTATTCAAAAGTAAAAAAGAGCCAAAAAATTCTCAGTTCTCTGCTTATATTTATAGAGATTTTACTGAGTCTATATACATTTAAATTAAAAGTCACTATTTTGTAAACAAGGAAAACTGAAAAAAACAAACACCACAGAGAAAGTAACGGCATTGGTAAATAAATATAGACTGTCCTGCATCCCCCTGTTGTGCTGTCCATACATTTTTACAGTCGTTGGTTGAAAGCAGTCAGAGAGTGTGTAGACCACTCACCAAGTGGAGCATAAAAGAAAGGAAAGTGGCCCAGGTAGGAGGAGTACTGTGGTAGCGTGAAGAGACCTCCAGGATGGCTGTTCCACATCAGATTGCTTCGGCCAACGTGCTGCAACACCCGGTCATGGATGATCTGAGGGAGAAGACACCATGATCAGTTTGTAAAAATCCACTGGGTTCAAAGAAATCCTTCACTAATGGATGTCAGCCCTGCATCACTGAAGGGCCTTTTCCACCAAAAGAACCATGGTGTTTTTTTGCAAACCAGTCCGCATTTAGACCAGTTTTAGTAGAACCGAAGATACGTCACAGATTACGTCATCAGACGGTGCTGCACAGCATCAGTAAACAGAAGTGAGAAGACTGCAGAGCGTATAGACTACCTATGAGCATTTGTGCTGTTACTGATGTTTGTTTTTCTCCAAAAAGCAAATCAACATTTGGCGACAAAGTCATGGAAGACGACATTGTGTTATTTCACCAAATTCTCTGCATTAAACATCTGTAATCTAAACTATTTTATATCATCACATCATATTGACATTTTCATTTTGTCATTTGGTCTGATAATGACAGACAGGGGAAAGCCAGTGTGCAAGTAACATCAAGCCAGATAACTGGAGGCACTTGGAGGAGAGTGTCTTCTGTTATATTGGCAAACACCTCACTGAGGGCTTATAAAAGCAGCCCAATTAGGAAAATTCTGTCCATAGGTTCCATGTTGGCCCAACATATATATGCCTACCATAGTCCCTAATGGGACCAGGAGGGGTTCAACATAAGCACCATCTGGGTTGTAGACTCCCATCTAGACCCCATGTGGGGATCTAAGAGAGGCTGTAATGATGGGTCTCATTTGGAAAGCACAACTGGGTTCCAACACCACCTTTTGTACAAACCCACTCTAAGCCCATGTCCACCCACGTGAGTCCCACATGAACATGTTTCAGTAATCGAGCGAGGCAAGGCCAACTGGGCCAACGCTTAGACAAAGGTACCACTCGAGAACCAGCTACAGTCTGTCTAAATAGATAACTCCACATGGGCTCTATATTGGGGAACTATAAATCTTGGCTAATTGCTCTAGTGGGGGAAAAAAAAATCTAATTTATTCATCCTGCATAATCATTTACAGACAGAAATGTGAGAGTACCTAAAGTTTTATTAGTCTGTTTCAGTTAGCAGCTGTTCTATTCTTCCAGAATACAGAGGAACTGGCAATGGCAGTGTCATAGATGGAGAAGACACAGAAAAACATTGGAGTATTTCTTTAAGGAGCCTCAATGTCAGGGGTTTCCATGTTGCTGTGGTCTGCAGCTGTGCCTCCTCAGGCACCTGTTCCAGTTATCTGCTATGGATCTTCATGGCAGGGCTTGGGTGGGTGTCCCCTTACTCACCAACACCAATCTAACAGGTCTTTGGGCGTCAACGTTTCCTCTGGAGTATAAGCGTGTGAAACTGGAGCCAAAGCAAGGCCTGACCATGTCTGCTCCTTCAGGAATAGCTCAACAACGTGATTGATTGGCCAGACAACACTGACTGATACCAAAGCATACGATGGCGCTATATAGTCTCGGGTTCAGACTAATGGAAATGGCCGAGGTCTGTAAATGCTGCAGAGTAGCGGAGATGGGTTTAGAGCCATTACTGGTCGAGGGTCATGAAAGTTTAATGAGAGCGTGTCTTAAGCGCAGTGAAGGATGTTCATTGATTAGGGGTGGTAATTCTGGGGAGGGGGAGTTACGGTACCTCTAGTGTAGTGAGCACAATCTTTTCTACAGAAGAGAAATAAGCCTCCCACAGGAACTGCGTCTGCTGGCGGAGAGACAGGATTTTGTCCTGGTGTATGGAACGGACGGTGGAGGGGATCTAGAGGGAGAGAATGTAAAAGACCATCATTCAGATATGTTTTGCTGACAATTGTACAATTCAATGCTTCTTTATACAGAAAACTCAATTGTCTGAAAGCAGTGTCAGAACTGACTGTGTTGCTGTACTCTCCATCATAGTATTTAGACCCAATTTCCTGATCAGATTGTTTTGACAATGAATAGAAGACAGACAGACAAGAGTATTTTCCGGTTTCTTACACCATCAAAGCACTCTTGGAAACTGGAGATAACTGAAGAGGTCTGATACAGGAAGAGGTCTGACACTCAAATCCACAACATCAGAAGAGGAGTTTCTGAGAATCAACAGCTTGTAAGACAGACAGTTCATATGACCACTCCTTGTAGCTCAGGTTAACACTGGAGCAGGTCTCAGGTCTTGCCTTTCAAGACAAGACTTGGAGCTACAGGTCTGACCGGTGGAGCAGCAGTAAGAAAGTCACGGCTGAGTTGGACTGGTAGTGTAAGAACTTAACATGCAGTACCTTTTATCATCAAAACCTCAAACTAAAAACCCTTATCTTACCAAAAACAATCCACACGTGGATTGATTTACGTGTGGCTGATGAAAGAAATCTGAAAAGCTCATTTATAGTCTAACATACCTCTGTCAGAGTCAACACCTTCAGTAAGTATTCTAAACAGCTGAGCAGAACATTAAAGGGTTAAGTATTTTCCCTCTAGAGAACTGTTTACTTTATCACTCAGAAATTCAGTACAGGGTACATGTACTCGTCCTATAAAGAACTGAGAGTGTATTTATATGATTTATAATGGCTGCACTAAATCTGAATCTAATAAACAGGAACCAGTTATGAACAAAACTAAGCTCAAAGTTTTGCGTGTTTATGTCGAGGCCTCTGCCTTTCTGTGGTGAAGTAAATCAGTCACTCTGGGTAAACAGATTCATTAAAAAGGGTATAAAGTCACAGCAGGGACGCTCTGAAGGTCTGTGGTTGTAAAGCATCACTCAAGCCAATTTATACCTCCTTTGTTCGGCTTTTACTGGCGCTGGGATGCAGAGTGCGGTCAGAGGCGTATTAAGTACAGAAACCTGGTACTCCACTTTGACAGAACCTGTCACTATTGTAACCCCACAGTGTCCTTTGGCCTTGAGCTGTAAGCATGAGACTTGGGTCCCATTTCAATTACACTGAAACTTGTTCTTAAATCTTCCCCACGGATTTAGCCAGCAGTGCAATCAACGGCTTTGTGGCATAACAATGAGGAGTACCATCTCAAGCACAAAAGATTGAACTGTTTTGACTAATAAACAGAAAAGCAAATGAAGCGCTTGACTGAACGCATGTTTGTAGCTGGTTTAAACGTATTAAAGTAGAATTAGATTTTTCTGGATTCGAGGAGCGCTTGGACAAATGATGAACATCGACTGCGGTTTATGAGACAAACAACTGCAGGATGCTCCGGCCTAATGAATCTTCAAGGTTAATTGTGTCTGAAATTGGCATGAAAAGCATCAGCTCACAGTGATGCACACATCTGAAGGTGGTGATTCAACTGCCTTAGTTCTAGAATATAAAAAGGGTTGTATCTGACTGTTATTGTAAAGCATATTTAAATTAATTACTTTAACTTTACTGTTTTCTAGTCAGCAATAATAGTTGCTTTACCTGCATTTTAGTGGAACCAACAAAAAACACCTTGCTTTTATTTGCTTATTATAAGTAAATAAATGAAAAGACCTGCATTATTTATAACTGTCTATATGAGGAAGTTGCTTAAATAACAGATTGTAATCACTAGACGAAGTCTAGAGGCGTCTGCCAGCAACATCCCTAGCAGAACATTTGTAAACCTGTTAGGTGTGTATGTGCTCTGAATTACCACAACTACTGAAATACTTTGTACCATTTACTAGATAGACTTGGTAAAAGCATTTTTGACTATTATACCAACATAAAAATGCAAAGAATACAAGATAAACATTTAGAAACCAGAGGTCGTTTTAAAAACATTGCCCATCATTTTGCATCTAAAAACAACACAGTGCTTGGTCCCCGATAACTGCCACTCAACATTTAGAATTTATGACAACAGAAATCATTATTTGCATTAGTTTCAGATAAGAAGAACTAAAGCCGATCATGTTGTCTGCCAACATTTAATTTTTTTTACCAGGTTTGAAAGCTAGTGAACAAAAATATGTATATGCAATAATGAACCACTCAGTACGTGGCTCTTGGGTCTAAATACTGCGTCGGTACCTGTAGAAGTAGCCTCTCGTCCCCAATAACAGCAGCAGTGTTCCAATCGATGACCTCTGAGAAGGGAAGCTCCCAGCCATTACTGAGCATGACAGGAATACAGGCAGCCTGCAAAACAGATAACGTTACAGTGTATAGTTGCCAGATATAGACAATTTACACTCTGTCCAAAAGTTAGACACCCGATATTGCTTCTGTTAAAGGAATTTAATGGGCGTTTGCAAGAATGGCAATGTCTGACGCTGCAAAGTCGGTGAACGAAATTACAATGGATTGTACACTGAAGTGCATTATACTCCCTCGACACATTACAGCAGAATCATCAATCACATTCACTTTTCATTACCAAATATAAACAACTCACAATCAAAACAAGAGAGACCCCTAATGCAGAACATCAAAGTAGGCAACTGCGATCGACTGCAACACTTTCAGCACAACACTGACATAATTAACTCAATACAGGGAGACGGCTGAAGGCACTGAAGTGATGCAGCAGAGAGAAAACAGAAAGGAGATACAGTTCATGATACAAACGCAATACAGAGACTGAAAACCCAGTAGGAGATCCTGGTGTTAACACTGTAGCTGTCGGCTATGATTTTATGACTGGAATAACAACGTGCCCATCCAGCAGGCGAAATCTTCTATAATTGTGCCCGTGCAGTGGGATCGTAAATAACAAACAGAGTGTAACATGTCCATGCACAGTGCAGTACACAGAACACCTGTGTCGGATTATGATGTATAAACAAACCACTTAACGACAGCCTGGCTCAGAGTTGCCCAGAAAGCCAGTCGATGGTACCTGCCCGCTGATGTTCTGATAGACAATTCTACCCCGATACTAATGACCGTTAATGAAGCCAGAAATGCTAATTTATTTCCACACGGCCATTAGATCCTGAAACAAGGCACCATCTGTCTACGGCAACCATGGGTTATTATGCTGGTTTTGGAACAACCAAAATGGGGCCATTTCTGTGTATTTTGGGGGTGCACTGTGGGTGGTAAATAATGCAGGGGAAGACTATACATAAACCTGACATTTATGGCTACACATGACATTTCAGAGAGCAATGACAGCTAATGTTCGGTTCAGTGTTTGAGCCACCAATTTGATCAAAGAAAATTAATTGAAATTTACTCGCAAATGACTCGGAAGTGGTTAACTATCAATTTGCATAATGATTTAGCATATTTTATATTCGTCTCAAAGTAGGACAAATCAAAGGTCAATGCTTTTCAAGGAAACACACCAGCCATTATTTGTGACCAACTGGCTCCATGCACAGTACTCGGGCCCCAAAAGTTGCCACGTGACAATTTGCGCAGCATTTATGGGCCACAGAATCCAACATGACCATCTATTTTACACAAGAAATAAATGGAAGGATTGGCTGCTAACATTTTACACAACTTTTCAAAAACATCTGGAAGCTACTGGGGGAAAACGCAGATATATGAAAATGAACCCAACATCTTTATTCACAGCACATGGCTCTCAATACTTCAGTCACTACTAGAATAACAGCTGTGAAACTGTTCAACTACATACAAGTAGTGCATCTCAAAAAAATATAATTTTACAATTTAATTTAATTTATGTTCATATATAAAGTGACCTAAGCCTTTTTGTTTTACATTTGTGTGTGTGTGTGTGTGTGTGTGTGTGTGTGTACTTGAAATGTCACTTTAAATGTAATGAATATAAATTGAGACCTTAAAATACATTTAAAAACTCTCTACCAGATATTGTGCCTCTTAAAAAAATCAACATACTTCTATGCCAGCATGAAATTGTTGAGCTCTTCTATCAATAAACCTAAATAATCCAAATGATCTCCTGCAAGAAATATGACTATCACTTCCCTAAGTGTGGATGTTTGCCTCTGACAAGGTTAGTTTTGGCCCATTTAATTATTTTGAATTTTGGAAGCATTTTAGCAACAAATAACAATCTAGTACCAGAAATTTTATTTGCATAATGCTTTACCTCAAAATTCAGGCCACTGGCTTATACACTTAAATGCTGTAGACTCATTTTACTAGGTATGGGCTTTAGTTTTGCAAGTGGGTGTGTGTCCATGTCCTGCTGCTAATCTGTTAAGCTGGGTGCGAGTATATGATTGGCCCCCCACGTCCCCCTGCACTCCAGTATCATCCAGCTCCCCCATCCTAATCCCTTCAGTGTCATTAACCAAGCCTCCAATCTGCTGAAATACATACACCGATATAACCATGGGAAGGCTAAAGCTGCAACGTGCTTCCTCACACTCACATAAAACGGACATTTTAAAAATGGCAAAGGCAGATAAGTCAATAAGGCGCTACTGTTATTGTAATGGGTCACAGCATGCTTTTCAGAGCATATTATGGGTTATAATGGGGTATTTCTAAAACCCACCAACTGCATACACACACACGCACCACAATTAATTGATGGTATGTAGTCCTATAATGTAATTCTTATTGATTTGATTTTATTCACATTTTTACCAATTTCACACTTCAGTTCATCTTCAAATCTAGACCTTGAACGCAGTTTCCAATCCTGGATTTTGCTCTTGCTAGAAGTTAAGATTCCAGTTAATGTAATTGATTGGCCACACCTAGCAAGGATTACAAAGTCCAGCACTAGAAACTGGATTCAAGGTTCAGATTTGAATACCTCTGCTCTAGAGGTGTCCTCTCAAAGTCCAAAAAAGGTTTTTTGTTTCTTATTCTTCAAATAGAGCCTTTAAATCAGATTGGCTCCATTTCACCACGGACAAGAAAATATGTAATAAAAAAAATTCTATACTGTTTTAGTTTTTTATATTGAAAAGTTATTTGTTGATGTTGAACTGATACATTTGGTTTGAAATGCCAGAGTGTTTACCTGGTTTATAATTTCTACTATAAAACAAAAACAAATACTACAGGTATGGTGCAACTAAGGGGTTACTAGATGGGAGTTAAAGTGTTCTTTCAAATGAGCTAACGATACGCTGGTTACTGATGGACTGATTTTCTACGAGGCAGATCTCAGTGGATGATACTTATACAGGTGTATTGTGATTGTTCTGCAAGAGATGTTCACCGTACTGTAAATTGTGAAGTTGTCAAATAGTGTTATATTTCTTCCCACCCTGACGCACCGCTTTGCTCCACACCTCCGCATGGTTACAAAACCCATAGTAGACACTGCTGAAGAAAAGACCATAGGTACACCCACACTGCTTGAGTCCAGAGTTAACATACTGCAGAGGAAAGCCCAGCATTAGCATTGCCTACAACTGAACTCAGCTTAGAGAAGTCAGTTTCACACCCACACAGCAGTTCACAGTTCAGATCCTGCATATGGCTCCTGGAAAACTCACATTTAGCAAACGAGCTTTATGGCTGTGCATCACCCAGCTCACACTGCACCATTACTAAAGACATACAGCAGAAATGAACGAGGCTGCAAGAAGAATTTTCAGAATTGAACATTTATTGGCTTTATGACTGATGAGAGGGTGAGTTTCAGAATATTACCAAAGGTAATATTGGTCCAAGTCACAATCCCTATGAGCCAAACGATCTGCGCATTGCTATTTAAGAACTTATGGAATATGTATGGAAGAATGAGTCAGCATTAAGGGCAATTATGCAGAAATGCCCATAAAAGTCTTAATATACTAAAACACTCAGACGTTACAGGAAGAGTGGGAGATAATATGACTTTCCTTCTTTTAGATGGTAAGACAGACAGATTCCTCAAACAAATTCATCCCACTAACACGCCATTAGTGGCACCAAGTTAAAGAAGTAGCTGAGTAACATGCTGCTGGGGGCAGCCATGTGACTGGAAGTTTGCCGGTTCGATCACTTAACTGTGCTCAACGCCACCTAGCATGTGAAATCACCAGTGTGCGTGCGTGTGCATCACTGTGTGCGGAAAGATTAAAGGTGGAGGACAAATTCCCGCATGCAGCAAAGTGGGTCGATGTTTCCTTCTTTCATAACGAGGGGAAAGAATATTGAAACTGTTAATGTTGCTATTTTCCCAGCATTTTACCAAGATGTTTGTATTGTACCTCATGTGGCTGGTTGGGTTTTGCTTTTGCACCATTTTGATTACCACGGAGAAAGATTCTGTTTAAAAAGCTGTTACTACTAGGGAGTTAAGATGGATTATCATATTCCAGGTGGCTGTTATGCATTTGCTAGGTGGTTTGCTAGGCAGTATCTCTGGTTGTTGCTATTTTGATGCTAATTGGTTGCTATGGTGTTAGGTGGAAAAAACAATCATTATTAAACCAATAAAATAAACTAGACAATACAGTATTACAATGTTTTCTAATGTTTCCCATATTTCAGAGATGGCCCTAAATGTTGTGAGTTCTACATGTCAAAGTGTAAACAGATGTGAACTGAATTGGTCATGGGAGCAGAAGCCATGACGGGACTGGGGAGACGTTTGAATGGTGTGGCTGCGCGGGGAGGGAAACCGAAGGCAGAGTTCATTTAGTTCATCAACTGACTAAAAGACGACCCCCGACCTAGAAGACAGCTGCTGATGCAGCAACAATGTTCTCCTTCAGCTCAAGTGTAGCCTTGTTGAGCTGCCAGTCAATTACATGTTGGGACAATTTATGTAAGTGGGCACGACGCTAAATGTCAACAATGGAGGCGTTTTTCCGAACATGATACTGCATGAGCATGTTGAGAGGAAGTTTAGTGGGTGTGAAAATGCATTGTTGAATCAGGATGCAATGATCTGAAGGGAATGATTCAACTGCACTGACTCTTAAAGCAGATAATGTATTATGAATATTTATATATGCATTGTGGCATTTAATATTTGCATTTCTATTGTAATAGTACTCGAAGTTTTGTAAACATTAACTTCAGTTAATTCAAACCCAATGTTTCCAATTTATTCAACCTGAAAAGGTGCTAAATTCCCAATATTGTTATAAGACAATAATAATCCCTATGATTTAATATGCTGATACATTTTTAAGTACAAATGATATATTGTATGTAGCTCATTATGTAGCTGTGTATTGGAAAGAATCTGATGATACAACACGTATTTTGATACAGGAGTCATGATTCGAGTTATTGCGATATATTGCTGTACTGTTAGCCAAGTGATCTACTGCCTTATAGGAGACAAACATGCCAGACTGTCATTTTCACGAGATCCAAGGACACTAATATTTCATTTAACATCTAAACACAGTATCTGAGTATTTGTATGAATTTGGAATTGTTTTGATCAAATTTACATTAGATCTGCAGGTCTATTTGGTATTTTGATTTTAAGAATTATAAAAACAATTGTCAGCCTATTATAGCCTAGTATTATTGTTATACTCTTGGTAGTGAGGTCATAGCCCTGCCCCCTTCACTCATCTGCCTTCAGTGTGTGGTGTGTGTGTGGTTAGTCGATGGTATAATATTGGTAGAGAAGGTTCTGCTTTTATAATGTGTATGATGTCTGTAGGTTAGTCTCAACCAAAGTTATGAAGCTTAGAATACCAACATGCTCAGAAACATGCAACAAGCAAGTGTTTAGTGTTAATTAAGAATAAATACAGTATCGTGGAATGAAATATCATAAGTGTATCATTTTCTTACATTTTCTTTCAAATATTACAATACTGGACGTTAGTGAATATTAAAATGGATTAAAATTTGTTTGAGTCAACTTTAAAATACATTTCTGGTTAAATGTAATGGGGAAATTGTTGCAATACTCAGTGCTGCATCTGCGTTCATTTCGTGAAATTTAAAATCTGATACAGACTTGGCTCTATTGACATATGGCACAAGTGGAAAATGTATGGCTTTCACTATCTACAGCTATATAACTACCTATAAATTTTAACTGTGTATTGTATCTATCAAAACATATGTCAACAATATACTGGATCTTTATTTACACAAATGTTCAAATAATTCCAGTCACGCTGTATAAACAAAGTATTTATTTTTTATTGTGAACTATTCAAAAAAAATAAACTGAAATGAATTGTGGTGAAATGTGAGATTTCCTGACTGAATGTCATCAGAAAGGATAGCAACGTTAGGAAACCGTGAACCTGGTGTGCAGCTGTGTGCAGAGGTGGAGTGCGGTGTGCTTGGAGGTGTACATGTGGAGTAGAATCCTAACACAGCGATGAGGCTAATCATCAGTCTGCACCACAATGCTGAGAGTTGGCAAAGGGCAAAGGCCTGGAAGGTGACCAGAAGTCTCCAGTATCCAACACATGCCCAGGAGGACGAGGGGGTTTTGATAATTAAGACAAAATCGAGAGCCAGCAAACCCGATACCAAAGTTAAAAACAGTCAAACCAGTGTTTGTGGGGAGAATACAAAATAGCAAATCTCTACACTGCTGTACCTGAGCCTGCACTGAGTGGAGGAACGGGGGAGTGCGGAATTACCTGCAGAGCCTCAAGGAAGCGGAAGGAGCCCAGGCGGCGTCCTCTAGGCACCAGACAGAAAGTGGAGTTGTGCAGCATTTCTTTATAGTCATACCTAGAAAGAGGGAGAAGAGAAAAACAAGGGTAAATTACTCAGAACAGCATCTTTACCTGGAGTACTGACTCTGATCCTGGTACCGATTACCATCACCATTTGGGAAAACTCCAGATAAAAGCATGCTTTTACTTCCTAAGCTCCTTATTATACTCGTAAAAAGGTGGTCAAAAGTGGTAAAAAGCCTTTGCACCTACTTTTTTGAACTTTCTTTTTGGGTTTGATTCACATGCTGCTTAATTTATGTTTAGTTAATACATCCCTTACCTCACTTATGCCCTCGCTGAGTCAGTGATAATAATTTGTTTGTTTAACTTTATCTTTAGTCTCATTGCACAGCTGGATAACCAATACAACAGTCTTTCAATCTTCCATATCTTGAGTAAAACTGATTCCAAGAATAAAGTTACTGATACTATTTCCCCTCATAGTACTGGAACACTTTACCAATAAGTATTCGTCAGGCAGCCTCCATTATCAGTTTTACAGGCAACTAAAACATCTTTTTAGCATATTTTACATTTATTTTATGGAATGTTTTATTAAACTTTTTGAAAACTATGATTTCACTATTTTTGATGGCCATATTAGACTTTTTTCTATGTACTTCCTACATCTTGTTTCATTTTTAGTTGGATTACCTTATACTCTGAAGCACTTTATAATAATTCTACATTATTTATTACTCCTAATATATTTGGTAGTCTTTACCACTTATAATATGTAATAATTCCAGAAATGTAACATTTTGCACTCTAATTGCTGGGAAACTCTTACATTAATGGTGAAGATCCTGTACTGCAGTTTCAGGTTCTATGACCTTTTTGACCAAGTGCACAAATTTGCCACTTTCCTGGGTGTCATTAAATGTTTGAAAACATGGTATGATGGTACAACAACCAGATTAAAAAGACTAGGGTTAGTCTTAGGGTCAGTTGTATTTGTCCACACAAGTCATTCACTCGGCAAATGTGTACAGCAGTGAATTGAACTTGAATGATTTTGTTAAAAATACATTTTAAAAAGTTGGACCACTGGATTAAGTTTGTTTTTAAGTACACTCATCCTCTACGGTATCTTTGTGTTGATTTTTGTATTCTGAATTATGTTTGTCTATCTAGCAGAGGCTGGTGTGGAGAAATAATCGCTGTTGGGTCTTCAAAATGACAACTTTTGACAACAGAAGGAAAACCTTTCCCAACTTTCAATGAAATGCAAATATTTTAATACATTATTTTGGATTATTTATGTTGATCCATTGATCATGAACCCGACATTGTAAACAAAAACTTCCAGCTTCACATCATCACATCAAAGTCGAAAACAAAACGGGGGGAAAAAAACATCCATCACAGTGACAGGACAACAGATTTACCATACAACTCCACCTTGATATCTCTGAGGATACCCTCCCAAAGGGTTAATCAATACCTATCAAACCTACTGTAACATGTAATTGAAATATAACTTTGAAAATAAAGAAAAGAAATCCCTTTAGTCAGTCAGTTACGTGGTGTCAGCCAATTTTATTGGTACTACAGAAAGTTGTATATAGGAAAACGCACACTAGGAGAGACTAAAACCACGTTAAAGGTGAAAAGCATTAATTGATGTGAACGTCATGTTAAAACGCATGATGAGGAAACACCAGAGAGCTAAAGCAAAGGAGATGACGACCACAGCCAAAGTCAGCTTTTTAAAGTGGGTTCCACCCCCGAGTGAACAGAAAAGTCAGGGAAAAGCTTTTTCTTCTAAATCCGTGCGCACACACAGCCGTGACCCCAATGACCCTACCCCATTCCTTCCTTCAGGCGAGGAGGGGGGGTTGGAAGGGGAGACTCCGCAGAGGAGCGAAGTTTCACTCAGCACTCGGATTAAGAGGCTGTTTGGAATTCCTAATTTAACATTCCTTCTCTTTTTCAGTGCTGGGACCTGTCTGCTTTGGACGGCTACAACCCCTCCCTTTCCCACCACAGCCCCTTAAAGGAGTAGCTCAACCACATACACCAACAAATGGATGCAAGTAACAACTAATTATGATGTAACTGCCAGCTATTTACTGTTACTAATAACATTTTTCATCAAGCTCTTCCGCTCAGAGCTGAAAGAGTTCCTTTCTTTTACCATCTTTTTTCCAGGAGGTGGACGGTAAACCAGCTTGAATAAGACTTTACATTACATATCAGTAAAAATAGAAATAGAAAAAGCACTGTTTGCCCAAATGTTTGTGGACATCCCTTCTAATGAATGCATTCAGCTACTTTAAGCTGCACCCATTACAGACAAAGATGTGCAAATGCACAAACAGCTTGTAAAGTCCCTGTAGAGAACAAACATGAACAAGGCCTAATACTATGTGTGGGCTACGGCAGAGTTTCCTCACCTGTGGGCCAGAGACCACCAGTGGGCCGTGAAGCACTCTAGTGGTCTGCCAGTCCATTTCAGGAGGAGGCAGAGACCATAGTGGGTTTCACTTAATACCACGAAAGTCTAAAATCATCTGCAAATACAACCAATACACGAGATACAGTTTTGTGATGGCATAAGTGACTGACATATAAAGACAGCTTTTTTGCAACTAGACATATGCTCTGATGTTTGCATCTCCTCTTTACTGCTCATTTTTGTGAGGAACATATAAAATAGATGTTTTCATGAAGATCAACTGTTTTAAATTCCTGTTCAGGCACTAATTCTCACAGTTTCAATGTCAGCACTTATAATATAAGATGCAAAAGCAATTTTACATAAAGTCTTGTTTTGCTGTGGGACGTCATGCTTTCTAGTTATAATGAGGTGGGCCATGAGGTGGAAAAGGTTGGGAACCCTTGGGCTACAGGAGTATAAAGCCCCCCAGCTATGATGTGCGGAGCAGTGGAACTGTGCTCTCTGGAATGATGGAGCCAAAAATTCTGTGATGAACCGAGTTTAACATTTTGCACTTCGTGTTGTACATTTGCAGAGAACTGTGGGTAACTGTGGGCTGGGAAGGATACTCTGCGACCTCCAATTTGAGCCAAACGTAGGCTACATTTCTCGTCTGTATACCAAGGATCCTTCACTTTAATACAGCGTTGTGTGTAAGCGATGCAGCCTACCTCAGCTACAGCCCAGCCATTAGGACGCAGCTATTGACTTCCACTGACTTCTTTTCGTAGTCAGAAGTGTTCGCTGTCCCTGTAGGTCAGACTTTTTCTTTTGTCCTGAAAATGTCTGCCACTCTCGTGAAAGTGGATGAAGAGCCCTTCCTTTCTACCTTCTTTAAGTTTGGCAGTGCAACTACAGGTCAAGTGCCTTTCTATAATGTCTCAGAGTAGGGCTAATGTATCAGAGCTTGGCATCTGGGCGAGGACACACACTCCACGGTTAATGCGTGCAGCTGATGTTTCGACCAGTAATGCTCTACAGGAGGAGTGCAGGAAAAAGCGAGTGAGAGAGAGAGAGAGCATCAGAGAGAGAGAGAGAGACACACACAGAGACAGAGAGACACAAAGACAGAGGGACAGACACTGGGGGTGGGGGGTGGTCCTACAGTCTAGAATAATTGCAGAAAACACCAATTATTATTCTGGCACTAGAGCAGGGTTATCTGAAGGCATGCCACCTAGCAGCAACCCAGTTGTCTTGGGGTGATCTGACCATCAGGACTGCCAAGAGAATTCCCAGTGGGCCAATCTATCTGCTGGCAGAGAGCTGGAGAATGAGAAAGCAGGCATCCAGCACCTGTCCAATTAAGACAATGCACCCGAAATCCAACCGTACATATACAGAGAAGAGAAACTGATGTGTTGGGGGCTGAAAGGCATGGGTGAGGAACTTGTAAAAGGCACCTAAAGAACTCTAAGAGCATGAGAAACAAAATTACCTGGTCTGATGAAACAAAGATTGAACCCTTTGGACTGAATATCAAGCATTATATCTGGAGGAAACCAGACACTGCTCATCACCTCACCAATGCCATCCCCGTTTTTCTGCAGCAGGAACTGGGAGACCAGTCAGGGTCGAGGGAACGATGACAGCAGCGATGTACAGAGAGATCATTAATGATAACCTGCTGCAGAGCGCTCTGGTCCTCAGACTGGGATGAAGGTTTACCTTCCAACAGGACAACATCCCTAATCTCACAGCCAAGAAAACAAAGGAGTGGTTTTGGGACAACTCTGTCAATGTCCCTGAGTGGCCCAGCCAGAGCCCAGACTTGAACCTGATTGAACATCTCTGGAGATATCTAAAAATGTTTGTGCTCCAACAGTGCCCCATCCACATCTGATGGAGCTTTGGAGGTTCTGCAAAGAATGGTGCCAAGCATGTAGCATCAAACACAAAAATCTGGAGGCTGTAATTGCTGCCAAATGTGCTTCAACAAAGTATTGTTCCTATGGCTGTGAATGCTTATGTACATGTTATATATACAGTGGGGAAAATAAGTATTTAGTCAGTCACCAATTGTGCAAGTTCTCCCACTTAAAAAGATGAGAGAGGCCTGTAATTGACATCATAGGTAGACCTCAACTATGAGAGACAAAATGTGAAAAAAAAATTGAGAAAATAATTTTGTCTGACTTTTAAAGAATTTATTTGCAAATAATGGTGGAAAATAAGTATTTGGTCACCTACAAACAAGCAAGATTTCTGGCTGTCACAGACCTGTAACTTCTTTTTTAAGAGGCTCCTCTTTCCCCCACTCATTACCTGTATTAATGGCACATGTTTGAAGTTGGTAACAGTATAAAAGACACCTGCCCACAACCTCAAACAGTCACACTCCAAACTCCACTATGGTGAAGACGAAAGAGCTGTCGGAGGACACCAGAAACCGAATTGTAGACCTGCACCAGGCTGGGAAGACTGAATCTGCAATAGGCAAGCAGCTTGGTGTGAAGAAATCTACTGTGGGAGCAATAATTAGAAAATGGAAGACCTACAAGACCACTACTAATCTCCCTCGATCTGGGGCTCCACGCAAGATCTCAGCCCGTGGGGTCAAAATGATCACAAGAACGGTGAGGAAAAATCCCAGAACCTCAAGGGGGATCTAGTGAATGACCTGCAGAAAGCTGGGACCAACGTTACAAAGGCTACCATCAGCAACACACTACGATGCCAGGGACTCAGATCTTGCAGTGCCAGACGTGTCCCCCTGCTTAAGCCAGTCCATATCCAGGCACGTCTGAAGTTTGCTAGAGAGCATTTGGATGTTCCAGAAGAGTATTGGGAGAATGTCATATGGTCAGATGAAACCAAAGTAGAACTATTTGGTAAAAACACAACTCGTCGTGTTTGGAGGACAGTGAATGCGGAGTTGCATCCAAAGAACACCATACCAACTGTGAAGCATGGGGGTGGCAACATCATGCTTTGGGGCTGTATCTCTGCAAAGGGACCAGAACGACTGGTCCGTGTACATGAAAGAATGAATGGGGCCATGTATTGTGAGATTTTGGGTGCAAACCTCCTTCCATCAGCAAGGGCAATGAAGATGAAACGTGGCTGGGTCTTTCAGCATGACAATGATCCCAAGCACACTGCCAGGGCAACAAAGGAGTGGCTTCGTAAGAAACATTTCAAAGTCCTGGAGTGGCCTAGCCAGTCTCCCGATCTCAACCCCATCGAAAACCTTTGGAGGGAGTTAAAAGTCCGTGTTGCCCGCCGACAGCCCCAAAACATCACTGCTCTAGAGGAGATCTGCATGGAGGAATGGGCCAACATACCAGCAACAGTGTGTGCCAACCTTGTGAAGACTTACAGAAAACGTTTGACCTCTGTCATTGCCAACAGAGGATATACAACAAAGTATTGAGATGAACTTTTGTTATTGACCAAATACTTATTTTCCACCATTATTTGCAAATAAATTCTTTAAAAGTCAGACAAAATGATTTTCTCAATTTTTTTTTCACATTTTGTCTCTCATAGTTGAGGTCTACCTATGATGTCAATTACAGGCCTCTCTCATCTTTTTAAGTGGGAGAAATTGCACAATTGGTGACTGACTAAATACTTATTTTCCCCACTGTGTATATATANGTTCCCACAGACACCGTGAAGGGGATGTAAGAAAGAGCTCTGGCATGATTGAAATATATTCAAATTATCTTCGCTTCTCCATGCACGCCGTTTTAATATCGTTAAGACAGAGCATTTTGTTTGTTTACATGAACTCTTTACACAGCAACGTTATATTTGCTTTAAAACAGGATATTCTGATCTCATTATCTGTCTGGACATGCATGAGAAACCCAGGTCTGCCAGCTAACACTACAATAGTAAAAACACACGTTCACTTTAGGTGTAATCTAATCAACACAGACGAGTTTTCCTGTTAGTTGCGTGCCTATTACAGGCTAAAAGTGCCTTTAAATAAATCTAATTTAAAAACAAACAGCACCAAGTTAACCCAGACTGTTTGACACCAACAAAATTCAGTATCCTGTTCACATAATGTCCTTTAGAACCTATAAACCTATACAACCCAATGCTTTTGCGTTTTGTGACATTACCAACTGCAAATCTCAGGGGGAGAGCTGTGATGGTGGGAAATGAACAAAGAAGTGAGTAGAATTGTGTAGGTACCATGCAGAGAAAAATTCTGCAAATAGAGTATGACTCTCTGGAGCAGATGAACGTTAATGAACCTACTGACACCATGCCTAAGGCCAAGTGTTGGTCAGGGGGTAATAAAGCCCCCCAGGATTCAGCTGGGGAGCAGTGGATCTTTGTTCTCTGATATGATGGCTCTCCAAAATCTAGTTGGAAGCATTCTGTGGACAGTACAGTCCAGACAGATGCTCCAACAAAAGCAGGATCATTTATATTACCATTGGTTTCAGAAGAACCAATGGATGAGTAGGTGTCCAATTACTTTTGTCCACAAAGTGTATGGTTGATATTTTTACCCCATATTTTGGGTTTCATTCAAAAAAGAAAGCAATGGGCAGCTACAGGCTGCCTTAACTATCTGCAGCTGTGTGTGAGAGCTCTACACTTGAGAAGGATTTGGCAAGCTAAAATAGCCTGCCAGACTGAGGTATGCGTCTTCGAAATGATCTCTGCGGTGGGCCGGTGGGCACTGCTCCGAGCTTAAATCCTCTTATGCTGACAAGCCAGTAAATGGAGGATGTGGTGCTGACTAAAAGGTTACTCGCATGATCTGGGGAAAACTCAAATAAGCCCCAAAAAGGAAGCTGCAAACACATAATAGCAGTTGCTTTGTTTATAGCCGGCATAACCAGTAGTTGTTGGTGGCATGGCATAAATCAGATTATCGGAAATGAAGGCTCGTTTTGCAACTAGTGGGTTCACCACACACACACACACACACACACACACACACACACACACACACACACACACACACACACACACACACACAGCAACAACTGCCAACCTGTTTGTAATGACTGTGTAATTAGAACAAGATTAAACCCACACTTATCTTCTCGGCAGCACTAAAGACATGCATACACTCCTGAAGACACACTCATTCGCACTCACACTCATCCCACCATCATTATCCATGCTAACAAACATGAATATGACAAAGCAAAGATGGCATTAAAACCACACAACAGCTATTATGACAAATTCAACGTGAAATTACACGGTAAGAAACTGGGGGTCAATGGCAAATTTAACACATACATGACAGGCCTGCTGGTGGGCACAATCGTGTGGGCCTACTCCATTATAATGAGCCATAGTGATGATTCTTCATGCTGTGTGTGTGTGATGTGGAAACCATTCCTGAAGAGCCTCCCTCAGCCTTACTGAGAAAAACACCACACATTGGCAGTAGCCAGGTGGTTTTGACAGCAAATACATACCGGAGTCTCGTTACATAAAAGAGAAATTATGGAATGAAAAGGCAGTTGGAGGCCAACAAATGTTCTCAAGGAAATTGCAAAACAATATTTATCACAATGACAATCAGCAATGAGACAGCAGCACCACATTCATAAAACCTGCTGTTCAAATATTCTCCCATAATTAATACAATGATGGATATTCAACATACCGATCAAGTAATTTGCCCCATTCCAATCCGATACTCTTAAAGCAGTGTTTCTCAACCCTGGTCCTGGAGGCACCCCCGCCCCGCAAATTCTAGCATGTTTTCTGCTCCCAACAGAAACGATTCCCCTAATCACCTCATTAACAATCCATTTCAAAGCTGCAGAGGGTGTGTGCAGCAGTGAATCCATAAAAAGTTGCAGGCAGGGGGTGCCTCCAGGAGCAGGGTTGAGAAAATCCGCCTTAAAGAGTAACTGCACCCCACCAGTTAACAGTTAACCCCAGCCCTAGTTTGACTTGCTTATAATGCTCAAAAATAGGAGGTATAGGAGTGGCACTGCAGTGTTGTAAGGGTTTATGGGTGGGGCGAAGATGGAAGCCGGGTGGGTTTGGCCACTGTGTTCTCATTGCCAACACTAGATAGCAGAGAGTCGGGGGCGGGAACATTGGGATGACTGATTTGCATAATGTGACATCAGTGTATGACTGTTTGATGAAACATCAGCCGGGCCTATAGCAGAGCTGAGCATGAGCTGCGCTGTGGAGGTGGAACTGCCCAGTATAAACATGTTGTTTTGGAAAGATGTGTTAAAATCTTAGCAGGTTTGAGTACATTTTACTCTTAAAGAGCAACACATTTCAACTAATTACCCTTTAATGCTGCATATCATCCAAAACCACTCTGCTCTGATCTTCATATTAATAAATGTTTATTAATGGTACCTTGAGGAAAACAGATGGAACTCTGAACACAGTGCTAATCAAAGACACTAGATTGAGATAAAAAAAAATAAAAATCGCAGATTCCCAATCAAATAAAATATACCTGGATCCAAACCCTAATTACGATAATTAGACATCACTACTAATTACCCCCCAGCACACAGAGATGGGTATTTCAGGTCCAGCAAGTCCTCAACAATACCTCAACAATTATCATAGTTCAAATAACCATACGTAAGGCCAGGTATTCTCTTTTAGACCTGTTTATGAATTCAGACCTTAGAACCACTTGAGTGAGCCTAAGATGATGCTTGATTCCGACCACAGAATGACTGATGGGTTCCAATACAATGACTCATATTAGCCAGAACCTAGACAGACTCTTTGTTCTGCAAAGTTTGGCATTATAGCCTTCACCTGACTCAAACTCATGGCCTGGTAATCAGCTGAGGAGTTGAGTGTGTTGTTCGAACAGTTGTGTAACAGAGAAAGTAAACCAAGAAGCAAAACCGATGGCTGTGTGTAGCGATGCACTTCCCCCAGCGAACATCAATAGACTCAATAAAACAGCAAGGCCGATGCCATTTGGCATCGAGACAAAAGCAGCTTCCGACTCGGAGGCAAATGATCACAAATCTTTCTCTGTATTATGAAGGCATTTGTATTTTAGTCCGAGTCCACTTCGCTCATTTCCCCTCATATCCAATAATCCCTCGTCTGATAGCGAACGAGGGGGAAAAAGCCCTTTCAAACCCTTGCGCAGACATTTCAGCAATCCTTTCCAATAAAGCTGAGTGAATACTGGAGGTTATACCAGACATCTCTGCCCAAACACACCACAATCATACATTACCATTACACAGAATTGATTTACAACATGAATACATTAACACTGGAGTGTAACAAGGCTGCTACATGTATCTCTCTAGTGCTCAAAGCATCTGTACTTGTTTCTGAACCAGCAGTGGGTGTGGCCTCTCCTGAATTTGCTTATAAAGCCTTCAGATTAATATTTATTATTGATGAATGATTTGTGACTTAATTTGTGCATCAGGTTGTATAGAAATAGGACTATGAACGTGAGTTAATTTAGGCAATTTTGCCGTTATTTTGAATGCTGTCTGCGTTCAAATGCTGAAATTGCTTTTCCGAGATTCCTGATCCAGTACTCATGTGGAAGTTTCATCTAGTCAGCTCTGCCAGGAAAGCAGACCAGTATCAGTAAACCATGACAAAAAAAATCAGGGACGCATAATAAAACATAATATTGCTGGCAGATAACTGCTTTAAAATTTGGAATCTTATTTAACTGATATTTCAAGCTAATATTTGTGGAGCAGTGGATCTGTGTTCTCTGACACCATGGAGCTCCATCCAGTACTTTCGGGATGAGTTGGTGAACTGGGGAAGAGGTGAACGCAATCAGTCACTCGCAGCAATGCATCAAGATCTAGCTTCCCTAGACCCCCATTGGTGCACCAATGCTTTTGTCCATGCACCGTATATGCAAATAATTAAATAGAAATGTGTGTATGTTTGTGTACACACACACACACACACACACACACACACACACACACACACACACACACACACACACACACACACGTGTTAGAGATCAATAATTTCATACAAGTCTAGCACATGATATACAAGACAAATATAGCTCTGAATGTATGAATATGACTTCATTATCACTGTTGTTCTTTCACTATGTAAAGTTATATGTTTCTGAAATATGAGAAATTACCTTATTTCATTAAACGTGATGATGTTCACACAGTATCATTCACTTGTACACCAAGACAGCAGGATAAAGGTAATTAAATTCACATGGACCTCTTTCTCCCCAGCTGTGCTTAAAACACTACCTGAGGGTCCAAAGAGTTCAAGGGTGAGTTTCAGTAATTAATCATCAACTGGGTTAAGCCATTCATTAATCATAACTGCAGCCAGTCACGGGTTCATCTAGAGTACCATGGGGAGCTGGAGGTCCTGTGGGTGATAACCAGGTACCGAAACAGGCAACCAGGCAGGTCTTTCCAGGACAAAAATCAATACATGACCTTTCAACTTCAAACAGCAGCTGCATGAAAGGAGAGACGCGAGATATTCACATATTCATATTTCTGCAGGACACACATGTCCCCTCAACATCTGAAGACATGCCAGTTTCCTCTAATATTATATTATGCTATTATTATTATATATTTAAACCCTAATTATAATATAAGCCTTAATGGCTTTCTTGGACAGTCAATACCCCCTTATCTGGTAAAGACGGTGCAGTAGTGTCTTTACTTTCTAAGGAGACTTAAAAAGGACCATCTGTCTCCTCAAATCCAAACAGACTTCTACTACTGCACTGCAGAGAGCATGCTGACCAACTGTGTGAACGTTTGGTAGAGCAGCTCCACTGTGGCTGACAGGAAGGCCCTGGAAACGCATCATTGGTGTGCAGCTCCCTGCCATTGGAGCATTAACAGGGACTCCTCTCACCCCAAACACACACTGTTTGACCTTCTCCCATCTGGGAGAAGACAAAGGAGCATCCATGACAGAACCAGTCGGCTCAAGATCAGCTTCTTTCCATATACAGTAACTCTGCTGAACTTCACCCCCACCTCTAAAACTCCTGCTCATACTGCCCTCACCAGATTATTTATCCTCTTACAGATACTAGACTGGTCTTCAACAACAAGCTTTGCTCCATATCTGTATTCAATATCTATAATAGTATTTTTATCAATCATTTTTTTATTTTTTAAAAGCGACCTCAGAAACATGCCCAAAAAGGTCACAAAGCAACGGGTATGTTCACATCACGACTGAGAGGAGTCAAATAAGCATTATCCAAAAGTAATTCCACGGCTAGGAACCAAGTTTCTCCATGTAGAAAACTACCATCTGATCTTCACTTGCATCTGCACTCAAGCATCTGACCTCCACCTCCAAACCCGCCCTGCTTCCAGGAAAGCAGACAACATGGAAAGATCCCATTTTAAAGTAGCTTCAGCTTAATTAAAAAGCAATGCAGCGTGTGTTGAAAGAGCAGTGGATCAAAGTTGAGACTCAGTGAAAGTGATAAATGGACACTTGAAGCAGGATAAGTGCTAAAACCCCTCAACGACTGCCTGCAAAATGTAAACCTCTCGCACTATAAATGGCTCTCCACTCGCTGCACAATGCCGATGTTTAGAGTAGAGCTGCCATTTGGAAGCCATCTGTAACCATGGTTTGGTCAAAGAGAGCACTGTCCACTTCTCTAAGCACAGAACAGACCCCAGGGCAGCAAAGCGAAGTGAGACAAGGGCAACTTCTAGAGCAAATGTTAATTTCTTTTCAGAAAGATCCGCACTAACCAGGTCTGGACCTTCTGGAACCCCATCCATACTAACCAGGTCTGCACCGTCTGGAACCCCATCCATACTAACCAGGTCTGCACCTTCTGGAACCCCATCCATACTAACCAGGTCTGCAACATTCGGAACCCCATCTATACTAACCAGGTCTGCACCTTCTGGAAGCCCATCCATACTAAGCAGGTCTGCACCTTCTGGAACCCCATCCATACTGACCAGGTCTGCACCTTCTGGAACCACATCCATACTAACCAGGTCTGCACCTTCTGGAACCCCATCCATACTAACCAGGTCTGCACCTTCTGGAACCGCATCCATACTAAGCAGGTCTACACCTTTTGGAACCCCATCCATACTAACCAGGTCTGCACCTTCTGGAACCCCATCCATACTAACCAGGTCTGCACCTTCACAGTAGTAGTAAAGGTTTGGCACTTTTTTGCACCACATTGTTCCTACATTTTATCAAATGTGAACATTGCTATATTAAATGAAGCGTTCATAATTTCTCTTTCTCCAACTACAGTATATAACAAGGTCATGTGAATCACCGTCCTCACAAAACAGTGTTAAGAGAACTCTGCAAAACTTCCTTTTCCCCAAATTCAGCTTGGTTCTATCACAACTGACATTTCCACAGCTGTCAGAAACCAGCTCTTTCCGACACGAGGTGAAAAGGAAACCTGGAGAGAGCTCGGGGCTCTGAGAACTCTCGTCTTAATTAAAAGCCCCGGGAGTTGAGCGGGGTGTGGGAGGGAGAGGGCTAAGGGTTCAGTGATCCCTACAGCTGGAGGATGGGAGTATGCCTCGAGGAGGGCGAGCTGGGTCACTATAACTGCCTAACGAGCTCACTAGTCCTGTTGGGCCAACAACTGAGGCCAGACACCAGTAATGACTCAGCCAGCACACATGGATCATAACATCACATCACACATCAGTGTAACAGCCTCAATTAGGCGACTCAAGATGTCGAGAAAAATCATAAACATAGTCCAGTCATTCACCCCGTAACAATGATATTTTTGGTTGAATGTTACATCATACGGCACATGGAGGACTATCAAGGAACCTGGCAAAATTTACTCTTTAAACAATGAGGTATAAGCTAGGACTGTTCTACCACAGCCATCATTGCTGAACCTCAAACTTTCCCTTAATCAAGAATTTACTCAATATGTCAGGTTGTAACAGAAGGGGTGGACATATCTGTCCATGGTTTGTGAACTGGATCATATTCCAGTTCAATTACATTACAATGACTGTTCAGAAATACATGACCGACTAGCGTATACACTTTCTCTGAGCTTGCTTTGCCAATAAATAACATTTTACAAATATATTTCCTAGTCCGACAGTTTAAGGGTTAAAAAGGTTTAATTTTTTAGCACGTACCTATTAAAAATGTACCTAAAAGACTCCAAACAAGTCCTAAGCCCTAGATTAGAAACCTATAAACAGGAGATGAGAGTGGCTGCTCAATTTGCACTGCTGCACGCAAGTTATTCGTGGCTTGATCGCTGATAAAGTACTAGAAGAGGATAACCAATCGAATAATGCATTAGTGATGAAAATGTAGTTTGAAAATAACTACTCTGAACTGAATGCAGCACACAGTCTGTGAATGCGCATTTTGCACGCAGATGTTTTGCAGGCAACATTGCCTGCATCTGCAGTAGGTATGAACATTTGCCGCGGACTTTCCACGGAGGTATCTGCGCAATGTACAACGAACGTACATTGATTCGGGAACAATAAAACCTGAGATCTATTTACGGCTTGTTTTCGAAGAAGTAAAATAGTCCAACATTTTACTGATGCTGGAATCCCACTCAATTTATCTTAAGTATATTTAGGACAATAAAAACATTCATAACATTGATGATAACTTAAAGTTAACAGGCTTTTATGGAAAAGTGAGAGGGAGAAAAACAGGAAAAGGGTGAAAGACAGCAGGGGAGGACATGAGTTTCAGACAGTGTCATGACCCATGCTGCCCCACACCATCTGGTTCCCTCACGGATTTTTACACCAATCCTCACTGAACCACGAGGTTCCTCAAGTTAGAAAAGATCACACAGTTCAAGCAATATCATACTCTAATCCTTTCAACTTCTTATTCTCAGTGTTTGTTCTCCAACACAGATGAAAATTCACATTTGAGACATCATCTATCTTTGATGAGACAAGCTCAGGGATGGTGCCGAGAGCCAGTCAGGTCCTCAGTGAATTATGGGACATGAGACATGGTGTTCCTTACATGTTCAAGTTATGCTTGGGAATAACTCACTCAACTAATTCATGGCGTTCCAAAGACTGCCTGCTCTTACCTAGCCATCTTCTCTTAAACGAGTCTCATTCCATTTCATCGTGCTGGGAGAGGAAGCACGACAAACAGCTCTTCTTGAGATGAAGGAATGAATTCTCTCTGCAGGAGACTTCTTTAGGGCAAACCCTACTATTAATCACACTGGTTCCCCCGAAGGGGAAAGGGAACAAAGCAAAATCAGCCAGAGTCCTTTGGAACCTTTTGTGACAAACATAGCATCAGCCTGCCAAACATCAGACCCTGTACAGCTAAAAAAAACAACAAAGGAGGTCGAGGCAGAATTTGGGACTGAAGGCATTTGTGAAGTTTTGAAAGTTTCCCCCAGCCTTCCCCAGCGTCAGGTTGGCAACAAGCATGGGAAAATTCGGTCCATTCCAAGTCAGAAGCAATTCCAGAAACATAACGTCAAGGAAAAAGACTACAGCAGTTGGAATTAAACTGCAACGTTTTCTGAAACAAAGCAACGGGTTGCGTTTACGCCCTGGGCTGTTCTTTGAAAAGTCCTCACACTGAGCTTGTGTGTGTCAGGCCGGCAGTGTCTTTAATTCCTCACAGAGTGCTCTGCGTTGCTAAGAACATGAGATCGAGCCAAAGGAATGTCCGCCTCAAAGGGAGACACTGAAAGTGTGTGTCATCGGTGCGGCAGTCAGCAAACGCTCACACACACACACAGCACTGACAGTCACCCTCCGCTACCTTTTTTCTCGGGATGTGACTGAGACTGCAACAGATTCAGCCTTCCGCCATGCTTTCATTTCATATAAATCCAACACTCCTAAATGCAGGAGTTCCTTAATGATTCCTGGCTTGGACACATGGTTCTAGGAAAAGCCTTTATCTCTAAGAACCAGAGATCCACACTTTACAGGGAGTTACATGCCATTTTCAAGGCTTTGTATCTCAGGATCAGTGTAACCTACAGACATGATACACGTATCAAACTACGAGACTTGTCCCATCCGTGGTGGACTCAACATTGTGTGATGAATTATTACTGAATAATCCAGTTCGAAAACAGCTCACACTCACTCATTTCCAACTGAATTATATCCCACTTTAAATGCAGAAGAAGCTGCAGTGCATGTTTACTGCTCTGTTCAATGGGAGAGTTAAAATTTCAAAGTTAAACATGTCTGAGTTGGTTTTCATTCAAGTGTTGTTTTAACACACTGGGATTTAATTGGTGTTCAGGGTTGGAGTAATTTAACAGTTGATCAGGTCAGAGTTCAACTCTGCAAAGACTAAATTCATCTCCACTGACCCCTGAATTCCTCAAATGTGGGGATCTTGACAGCATGATTTCTGATATTGGGGCATAGCATTTGTGCTCTCCCCTGATTGGACAGCAGTGGCCTTGTGGGTAGGGAACCAACCTTGCCCTTGAGCAAGATACTTAACGAACCAGTGTGTGAACTCATTTGTGTGTGGTGTGGTGTGGTGTGTGTGTGTGTGTGTGTGTGTGTGTGTGAGAAAAAAAGTAACTATTTATAGTGTACAAAGTAAGATGAAAACTAATGATTTAGTTAATGATTATTAAATCTAATTAAACAAATTATTTTTCTACTCCCTCACGGTTCTTTTAACCCTGTTTTGCGAGTTTAAAGAGGAACTCTGACATGGTGTTAAACTGTTTATAAAGTGTTGATTTAAGAAACAGGAGCTACATAAACCCTGGAAAATTGTTGAAGTCAATATGTGGGAGTTAATTCAACAACAATGCATACAGACTCTGACTGATCAATGAGGGGGCGGGGCTAATGACATCCCTTACTCAGAGAAAGTGCTATAGAGGAAAACAGGAAAAAAGGTGTTTGCTCTTCCTTTTCTCAGTGCTCAAATTTCAGAATAAAAGTCCTAAGACGAGATAAAACTGATACATATATAAATAACAAAAATAAGGACATTCAAGTTGTTTTATTTTATTTAAAACACTGTCATGAATTATGAAGACCTTATTATAAATTATAAATATCCTTATCAATCTAATCATTACAAATAACTGTAACAAGATTAATTTCACTGTCTGAGATGTAAAGATGTGAGATGTCCTTTCTACATCTTTCCCATCCTTTACATGGTCCTTTCTACATCTCAAATGAAGACAAATTAGAGGAGCCTAGGGTCTCTTGAAAATAATATCATGCATGTTTGACTCCTATATGTTTTTAAATATTTGGTGAATAAATGTACGTCAAACTAGGAAAACACCCCACAAAATTAGCCTAGGGTTCTAAAGGTTAATCGGTGTAGAACCTGTACATTATGTGGCACTTCAGATGGTAATGAGGGTCACTAATGCCAAGGTCTTGAAGTGACCTCCAAACACAACTTTGGAAAAGCTGTATACATTTCAGCTGCTGCTGCTTCTATAAACACCATGTCAGCATCATCTTTCTAAAACGAGTAGGAAAGGGACTCCCAGGCTTCCAACATTCAAGGCTTTTTTATTTTCCTATCCAAATCTCTGGAATGCTCTGGTCATCACAACAGGAAAAAAAATCTGTCCTTCATCCACTCTCTCGATCCTGTTTATTCAATCAGTCACCATCCCCTGCCACCCAAAGTGGGAAGGTAAGTTTTTCCATTATTGGGTGGGAGAATAACACTTCCTGTGGAGTATCGGAAAGAAAAGCAAATGGAAAGGAAAGAAAACAAAAGCTATAAATGAAAGCACTGGAATCAAGAGGAATATTCCTTATGAAACCGTAGACCAACCATGAGAATTCCAGGCACTTCACGGAGGATGAAGGGTTGAAACCGAACACTTAAAATATTACATACAAATATTCCCAGGGGACGCCAACGTCTTCAAACAGGAAGTACACAAATATTTTGGCATCTATACAAATAAATAAATAAATAAATAACTGAAATACATAAAGAGTAAAAAAAAAAAAAAAAAAAAACCTTTAAGGCTTAATTTCATTTTTGGCTCCCTCAAAATTAAAATGAAAAAGAATCTATCAAAGAGCTCTTGGAGCTTAGAGGTCCCGGTTTCCTGGAGCGTTGGAGGAGTTCAAAGGAGGATTCATAAAATATTTAGAGCAGCTCAGAGCGGAGGCCCTCCCTGCCTCTCTGTTCTATCTGACCCCGGGTTAATTTATCTAATTGCTGCACAAAGGAATCACATTCGCCTCTTTCAGCTTTCCCTCAATCCACACTGATTCATCACTCCTTTCTTCCATTTGCATCTTTCTCTGCCTGTTCCTTGGCAGGTTTGAGACTCAAGTTAGTTAAAAAAAAGGAACCAATCTGCATGCTGATGAATGTTTACGAACTGACCACCGGATATGTTTGGTCCAACAGCCTGGAACGGGTCATCCTTTTGAGCTTCATACAAAAGTAGGTGAAGGTACAGAAGAAAAACGTCCAACAACCAAACCAACAAAACCCTTAAATGAATGCAGTCTTTTCCCAGATTTAATAATAATCAAAACTGAAAAACAAGAGAACGGAAAATCCTGTCCATAGAAAGAGGACAAGCGACTTGAGAGGGGGGGCTTAATCCAGAGTCACTCAACTGTGTGAAAATCTCTTCCTGAAAGAGATAGGTTACTCTGGACAGATAATTACATAGCAGGAATTCGTCTGTTCCTGGGCCAGCAGGGTCGTGGGGAACAGATTTCTGGAGACTCAGAGCAGGAAGATAAAAATGCTCAAAAGACTAATGATGTTTAAAGGCCTGTTTAAGAACACAGCTGAAGAATAAAGGGCACAGAGCAAAAAGGAGGCTGCCCCAGCACCTCCACATTAGTGGAGTGAAGAAAAAGAGCTTCAGCTGTAATACTCTCCAAAGTGCTCCATACTTCTTTGAGCAATTCTATAGAACACTGTTTAACCCTGGTCGTGGAGCCACGTGAAGCATGGTCTGGTTGCTCTGCAGTGTGAAAACACTTCTTCTGAATGGTTCAGACTTTCAGACCAATAAAGTTGAGACAGGCTTGTCACAAATCAAACCGAAGATAAAAAATCCAGCTCCCTTTTGCGTCCATGTGCACCACTCAACAATTATGCTCAACACAGATTGTGCTCCTGCTTGCAATCTCTACTGTAACTGCAGATTAACCCTCATTCATAAACAGAAACAAAAGGAATATGAGGGCAATCTGTTAAGGACTAACTGAACTGACAACACACCAACGGCTGACACACCACGATCTACTAACCAATGAGGATCAAGTATTTAGAGACCTATACTAGCCTGCAGACCTCAGGCTGGGCTTTCAGGTGTGAAAAGGCCTAAGAGTGTAGCTGTGTACCATCATTGCCACTCTGCAGCAAAACCACAGACAGACTCAGGATGGAAACCCCTTAGTAGCCTTTTGTACTGGAAAATTAAGACTTGATAAAGGTTATACTGGAGTATAAATTGGAGGAATACTAGTGTAAACATAAATACTGGTGCATCCATGCACCACATACCTAATAGCTGGTGATATGCAGGCTAATGCTTTTTGTAAGTGTTCAAGAACACATTTACTTCAGGCTTCTATGACGAGCATTCTACAAGCCTGAATGCATCCGTTTAATAATTCATTGGGAAGGAATCACAGATGACAGGGAAAGGCAACAAGCCACAATCTGCAAACACCGATCAGCTTGCAGAGTTTGTTTCAATCTCTGCTGTTGGCCATTTCTGCAGTACTGCAGTACTCCACAGCTGGAACTGTCCCGTCTTATTATGGATAGAAATCGAAAGCATGTACTGTCCTGCCAGTACGTCAGCACCTTACTGTCCCTCTGACTTTGCAGACATTTGTCCAGGTCTCAGCTTCCAGGCCACTCAAGAAGTAAGTGCACAATATTAAAAATGGGTGAAAGGACTTTGAGGAATGCAGTGGTGAAGCCTGTAATCCTCCGAGGTCAGGTTGAGGGCATCAAGGAGGAATGAGGAATGACAAGAACAATAAATCTCCTACTGTGTGAGACGGGATGAGACCAAAAGTCCAGAGAAAATCCTTGTACTGATGAGCAAAGGGAAGCAATTTGGTTTGCTCATACAGTCTTTGTAAGAAGCTCCAAAAGGAAAAAGGAGGGAATTAACCTAGCATGGGATTTAATGTCCCAATGAGATTTTTAATTGCCTCTAATTTCATTTGCACCCCTAATACAGAGAGCACTTTAGGACGTCCATTTTCACTTCAGCTTGTGAGATATCGCACAAGAAAAAGGCACCAAGGCCCTGGAGTCGAAATTAGAGGACAAATCAAGCCAAATAAGCCTGGTTAATGCTTTCCCAGGCCAGCACTGCAGGTAGGTAATTAGTTTAACAGTGGGGAAGGATGAAAGAGCGGATTTCCTAGCGAGCTCTCGGGTTATGAGATCACAAGGGGAAGTCAAAAGTTTCACAGAGGTGGCAGGAAGAGCATGGCATTTTTATGAAGCTCAGCCAAAACAGTAGAAAAGAAGTCAGTGTCTTGCTGGAATTCCAGGTGCAGTAGGAGCATCTGGTAATCATGCAGCCAACAAGTGAGATTAAGATCATTCAAGTACAAAAAAAAAAGATCTATCATATGTACTAAGGTCATTTGAATTTTCTAGGAAACGTCAGGAAAATCAAGAAAAACCTGTATGAGCAATTTACAGCAGAACATCAAGGTTAAATGGGGACAAGACTTAAAGAACGTGACTTTCCATTAAGAGAGAGACCTCACCTACAATATTAAAGGCAATACTGAAGATCATGCCTTTGAATACAACGAGCAATTAGGCAGCCAACTAATTAAACAAATATTATAAGAACATTTTTTACCAAAACTGAACATAAAAGTTTTATTTTTTTTCCACAGGTTTATTAATTTTGCAACTAAATAAGGTAATAAACTGCTAATAAATGATTAATAAATCAATGAATAATCCTGATATTATACTAATGCTAGTATAATGCTAATGCATTTAGTCTCCAAGTGCACATATCAGAGACCCTCTGATGGATATGAAGCACTTCCCGAATCACGAAAAAAAAATCACTTACTGTCTGCAAATAAAATGAAATCAAATCAGGTGTTGGAACCAGCATTTTTTTTATTTGATTTCAGCTTCTGGAAGTGTGATCAATGTGATAATGTATGTGTGTGCCTTGCTTACAATATCACAGCATACTGAATCATAACCTCTATATTGCAATACATATTGTATCTCCATGTTTTTGCCAATAAACAGCCATAATTTAGACCAGATGAAAATTACTGTTCACTGCAATACTGACATTATGATCTGGCACACAGCTCCTCTAGTTACAGTACTAAACAATCTTTCAGTTAAAAAAAGATACCAAAATCACATGGTGGGTGTTACCTCTGCCGGTGGTATGGTGCTTTACAAAAACATAGCACAAGTGCCAGGCACGTCCAGCATGACCCAGAAGGGAGCAAACTGATCTCCAGAACATCACTAGTGTTATCAAGTGAGCAGAGGCCAAGACAAGTCCGTTCAAGCTAAAAATCTAGAATACATGGCACATGGCTTCTCACGAATCCTTTCTGAGGACGATGTTCTGATCGTCCTTGTTCCTACAGGCAACGTGAAATGAGCAGCACCATACATTTGATCAGGCAATCAAACAGGCCACCTGCTAACTACCTGACATTTGTCAAAAAAGGGAGCAGGGAGGTGGTAGCCCTTGCTGAAAGGTTTGCCGGTGGCTATGATACTGAAGAGGGAACACTGATAGACACTCCATCAGTGTGGCCTGTCTCGGCTGGTGAAGTGGAGGATCTGAGGGGGGTGGGGGGAGATATAGATCTGCATGTGCAAGTGTTTTTTGAGTGTGTATCTGCAAATCTACCAGCTTTCGCTTTGCCATGCAGTGGCTTTGGTAGCTGGATTCATCCTAGCAGGAGAGATGGCACTTTTTAAAGCTATACCACAGACTTTTAGTGTAGTATGCCAGCAGGTATGACTTCTGACCTATAATCAGGTACTGACACGGCACTGAACGAGTAACATTTTCAGTCCAATAATTCACCACCTCATCAATATTGCAGTCAAAGAATCTCCAAAACGGCAACTTTCAACGACAGTGTGAAAAGATTTTATGGCAAGTATGCTTGGAGCTTTCCTTTTGTTTCATTCATCATAAAATGTCAAATGTGAAACACAGTAAAAACGGATATGATCTCCAGCACGACAGTACTGAAAGGCTGGTTTAAATAAAGATAAGCCATTAATATAAACCCATTAAGCAGAGCTGAAATGAAGTAATGAAACCTTTGCAGGATAAAGAAACTCAAAACTTAAAGTTACTGATTTTTTTTTTCAGATTTCATTTAGAGCATGATTCCATTGGTCCATTCATCAGGTAATTCTGAGACAATGTAAAGACTGGCAGACATGCTGCCGAAATGGCAGAGAGAGACGGTTTTTGCACAACAGCGATGAGATGTAATGTACAGCAACATAACTGGAATTCAGATTAACATCATTGCACGCAGCCCAACTACTCATATTATATTTTCAGTGTGAAATGGTACACAACAGTCTAACTGACCAGCATCACTCAGGATGATTACTACAGGCAGTAATCCCCCCACCCCCCCTCTCTGGATCAGGGAAGGCTATGACGACACGTAACAGGCTGCTACGTGGCAGGATTTTAAGGCCTGGGATTTGCATTAGCTCTGCTTAAATCTTCCTCCCCTGTAGCTTTCAAAACATATTTCATTGTACAAGCAGGATGATTGCAAAAGCCTCATCGCGCTGCAGAGCAAGTTATCACTGGCTCGGAAGCAGTGGAAAGAGTGGCTTCCTGGTCACGCACGCCGACCAAGGCCCCGTGTACGGTGGGGAAAAGTCTGTTCTCAGCATTCCATGTCAAATACATCACCTGCTCGGTTCTGCCAAGGTCCACAAATACATCATCCTGTCTCAGCACTTGGAGAGCTGGGTAAACAAATGACAAGCATATAGGGCCTTTTCTCCTTATTCTGCAGCAGTGGGTACCCTGAGGCAAGGCACTGGCTCACAGCAAGCACATACAGAATGGGTTTCACACTACAGCCCCCCACAGCACAGAACAACGTCAACAGCACTCCTAACCCGGGCAAAACCACCTCAGTGATGCTACTAAACCAGTGTGAAGGACAATTGGAAGGAATTCCACAAACATCAATTATATCAAGCCATAAAAGTAACAGTACAGGCAGAGATGTAGCTGCATACTGTACCACTATTGTACACCACTATTATAAAAATGGAGGTTTATCTTTCACTACATTTTTCGTTTCATGTGTCACTAATCAAAAATGATGGACAGCATTTTTCTTTGGTATTCGCTAGAGTTTCTTCACTGTCTCAGTATTGGGTTCTTCTGAAATGGCCTTATTTATAAAATAAACATTTAGAAAAGTAATTTTCTAATTTTCAAAACATTTTAAGATATTTCTTTTCTACTTTTCATGGAACTTTCTGTTCACTTTCTGCCTCCCCCCCACACACACACAAACAAAAATCGTTCATTAATCACAATCGAGGCAGAATGTTCAATTAATAATTATACTGATTTCAGCATTACACAGCAGTGCTGCTGTAGTTTTTAAACACTGTGTCCACTCACTGTCCACTCAATTAGACTCTCAAACTTACAGTAGTGTCTCCACCTTGTAGATGTAAAGTCAGAGACAGAAGCTCATCTGTTCCTGCACAGCTTGTGTTGGTCATCCTCTAGTCCTTTATCAGTGCTCACATGTCGCTGTTGGCTGGATTTTTCTAGTTGGTGGACTGTGCTCAGTCCAGCAGTGACACTGAGGGGTTTAAACACTCCAGCAACACTGCTGTGTCTGATCTGCTTTTGCCAGCGCAACACCCACCAACACACCACCATATTGGTGTCACCGCAGTGCTGAGAATGACCCACCACCCAAATATACCTGCTCTGTGGTGGTCCTGACCACAGAAGGAGGATGTACAGAGAAACAGATGGACTACAGTCTGTAATTACAGAACTACGGAGGGCTCCTGCATGGTCAGTGCAGCTGATAGAACAGGTAGTGAGTGTAGAGACAAGGAGGTGGTTATAATGTAATGGTTGAACGGTGCACATGCATATATAAACAAGCAAACAGGTGTGTGAAAGTGGAGCACTGAAGAGCTTTTAGAGTAGAGTTTAATGTTTCCTTGCTTTGAAAACATCTGGTTCAGCTCATCATGTAATTACATATCCATTCATTAGCCAAACCAGAAGACTGTAGCGTTGTCATCGCTGCTGTAACTGCGCATTCATTCGGTGTCTTGTTGAAATCACATCTCAATTATAATACACACATCCATACGTAACTGCTCTTGGATGTGCTCAGGAAATTTCTTGTAATCAGCAGATGAACAACATCCTGCACCGTACACGCATACAACGTCTGAGTCCTGAAGTTGCCCATCTTTGCTACTCTGAGATCTACCGTTGATGTTCAGAGCTCACAAAAATGTCCCACAAATAACATCTGAATTTAAATTCAGTATGTTTTTTTGTCCCTATCTAAAATATTCTAATGTGAGGGATAATTGAAAGGCAGCACTGGATTCAAGAAGTGTGCTTACAACTCAAGGCAGCAGTGTGTGGGAGGAGTCTTTGTTCATGTAGCTTCCAGCACAATAAAACACAGCTCTGAAGATAATATTGCACTCAATGTTTTCTGCTCCAGGGTTAGTTCACAAATAAATAACCTGCAGATATGAAGTGGAATGCATCATAGTGAAGATATTAGGCCAGGGTCGTGTAAGACAACAAGTTGTCTTGTGTGTGTGTTGAAAACAACAGTGTAGAAGAGGTGTCAACCTACACTCTCAACACTAGAAGGCTGCCAGTATTTAAGCTTCTCTGATTGAAATAACAAAAGGACAAGCTGAGGAAACACCAGATTTTTTGGTCTGGTTAAATTAAGCTCCGGTTCACTTTCACACTTGGTGCAGTTTGATTTGATGAAAAACCTTTGGGATGAAGACCAAAACCCTCGCATCAAGAGCCTTTAGAGGCGGTGGTTTTGGTCCAGTGCCAAACAAACTTTGGAGCGCTTTGTTTGTGGCGAGAACGTGATCAGACCTTGACAACCCATCGGGTATGATCAGCAATGGTTTAGTTTAAGCTGGTATACTGGTCAAATAATCACCACAACTATGAACAAATTCCACCTCTGCCTCTGCTCCATGTTAAACTACACAGAAATCTTCTTCCTGTAGCTCCACCCCAGACAGGACAAGCGGGCTTCGTACTGCGCCAATTGGCACATTCCATCCCACAAACCGATCGCACGCGAGTCTGACTAACTTCAGATACATGTGATTACGATGTGTAAACATCTGCAGTTAAAATCTGATCCATGGATCTACACACAATGAAAGCCACATGAAGTGACCAGGTGTAAACAGGTCTTTAAGACTGAACAAACACACTAAACCCCACTTGCCTTTGCCCAATCCGTGCTCTTGAGCACCATTTTCTCTTCTCAAATAAATGTTTTGATTCATTTGCATGATTAACTTTTGTTGCTAGATTTAACAAATCCATCTCCAGGCAAAGCTGTCCATCTGAGGATGCATGTAGTCGAAGCATGTTGCTTCAGGCTGACTATCCTTTGACTCCAATCACTCAAACCCAACAGCCCCATCAACAAAAGCAGAGAGTGTAGCTTAATCCATGTACCAAGATCCCTCTGCTCACCATCCATCAAGTTTATCCTCCTACACACAACGCAACACATCCAACCACACATGCAGACCACAACTTAGAAGTTAGAACTGTCACCAGCCAAGAAACCAGCCAAAGAGGATAAGAGCTATTAAGCTTAAGTTCTACCTAAAATATGGAGAGAAAGTTATCTGTTGGTGTGGTACAACAGATAACACCACCAGCAAGCCACCACATGATGTGGGAGACTTGGGTTTGATTACCAGTCTGGGCAACTATGCTACACCAATAAGAGTCCTTGGGCAAGACTCCTAACACTCCTCTGGTCCATTTCTGTAAAATGAGTAAGTCACTCTGGATAAGAGCATCAGCTAAATGCCAGGGAGGAGGTGACGTCCTTCAGTGGATGAACACAGGTCTGGCCCAAATCTGTTCCTGATGCTGCTTTAGAACTCTGAGTTCAACACTTACACTAACAAGACTGATATATGTTGTTCTGAAGCAGAGTGTAAGCTGTAGCCTGCATAAGTGACCACCGTCAGTGTTTATACTCATGCACTGGAGCATCTGTGTGGCTCTACAATTACACTGCCAAACCACTAGTCTGGTAATGGGGTTCCAATGCCACTATGTTGACAACGGTTGTGAAACTGAGTGGATTATATGTTGGAGTTGGAGCTAACAGCTGTTACCTCTACTAAACCTTCTGCAACCAAAGAGAGAAGAAATTGGAGGAGACATTGAACCAGTGCTTGTCCATCCACTGAAAGTCACGGACAAGGAAATGCAGATGAAATGGATGATTTGATTCATCTACAACCATTTCTCCCACTACAGAGTATACGAAGCATGAAGCACGTTCATACAATCAATCTTAAAAGTGGTGGCTAAGCTGTAGGCTACATCGATCCTAGTCCTGGAGGCAGCCCTGCCTTGCACATTTTAGTTTTAACACCCCAAAAGTCCAAAGGGATTGTTAATGAGCTGAGAAGTTGAATCAGGTGTGTTGGGAAGAGGGACAGCTCTAAGATTTGTGGGGTAGGGGTGCCTCCATAACCAGGGTGTGTTCTGGCAGTTAAATTGTACTGATAGTTGGTTGAAGTTTCCTATGGTATAAGTCTGTTTTGGATTTTGCTAGTCTGTACTGGCCTTCTCCAGCTATGATCTCCAGGAGACTCTTAAATCATTACTTTAAGCAAAAAAAAACAAATAGTAATTTTATTCAACCCTCAATCCACACTGATTATGCACTTGGTAAACCTAGTCACCTCTCCAGCAAAATCAAAGAGCATGTCTGTGTTTAAAACCAGGCTTCCTGCGAGCAGCTCTCAGGCAGAGGTCACAAGGGAAAGTCCAGACATTTTAAGTGCAGTTGGGGAACAAGCATTTTTATTGGCAAACATCTGGAAGGTCTCTAATTAGATGTTTGGACTAATGCTACCTTCTATAACCAGAGAATTTAGAAAGAACAAAGCAAAGCAACGTTAAGAGTAACCTGACATTCAACTCTAAACTCCAGTCAAACCAGCCTTTTCTGTTTTCAACTGGTAACACGGCCACGTGCAGCGAGGCTAGATTTTGGTTGGAAAACATCTATCATAACACAACATCACATCAGCAACAGATCTTCAGAAAGGTGGCACATTTGAGACTGTGTAAAAAAACGTCATTTCTAGGGACACAACATGGAAGTTCAACCTCTCTGAACACACAGCAATTAATACTTCTACTGAAGGCAGAGATCAACTGAAATTGTAGAAAGAATATGACCAAAAGTATATTTTAAATGTTCTATAAGCCTCCTGACCAATAACACATCCAGGGGAGTTTCTCTGTGGTAATCTGAAGAAAAAACTCAATAAAAACATGTTCATTTTGGTAAAGTGGGCCTGTCTTTAAATAAATTTATAAGTAAATTTGTATAAGTTTATAAATAGTGCATCATTAAAACTACTGCAAGGCATCGCAATTGCAAGGAAAAGCACAATGAGCATTCCGAGCTGCAGCAGAACGACTCGTGATTCCAGCAGATAAGCTCCACGATGTCACAGGAAAGGAAAAAATGGGCTTTTACTCTGTCAAAATGTCAGCTTTACAAAAAGACCAGCCGCAATACGACAGCCTCCCCCCAGTCACTGTACTTCAGAATAAGCTCCAGTATGGATGGTGATTTTGCCGTGGCCTGCCTAGCCAGCAAAGCCCTTTACAAGCCCAACCACAGAGCTGAAGCTCAAGACTTACAGCAGAGAGAGAGAGAGAGAGAGAGAGAGAGGAGAGAGAGGAGAGAGGAGAGAGAGAGAGAGAGAGAGAGAGAGAGAGAGAGAGAGAGAGAGAGAGAGACTGACTACTGGCCGGAGCCGGAAGGGATCAAATGCCAGCCGTAAACTCTGAAAGCTCCCAGCACGTTTCCAATTAAGAAGCACTGCCAAAGGACGGAGGAGAAAAACGCATGTGGTCTGTATGACACGAAAACAGACTGACGTCACGCCACCCTACGGGATGTATTTATAGAGCAGTTTTAAACCCAGCTCCTTGGCTTAGCGGCACAGTGAAGCGAGTGAGCCTAGTTTCTTCAGCATCCTGGGCTCATGGAGATGGATGACAGCGGGTGGAGGAAAAGCAGATGGTGGGCAGAAAGAAACATCTATGTCATCATCATTTAGGCCATTCTGGTTTTCTTTTGGTCACATCATTTACTTTAATAAAAAAATAAGTGATCATTTCTGTGAAAAGGCATTGACTGAAGTATTGTAACCATGCAGCCATTTTGCCATAACTACTTCAACCAATAAGCTTACAAGGCTGGAACTAACTGTTGTACAAAGCTCCTAACCTAGTAGTTTGCTGTGAAGTCACTACAATGAACTCAACTCACTCACTGCACAGCCTGCAGCTCCTTCTCCAACTCCTTACACACACCAACACATTAAACTCTGATTACCATTTAACATGCTTGTTGTTTTCTTTGGCTCAGAGCATTCCCATTATTTGGAACTATGAAATTAACAGCTTTTGGCAGCGTGAAAGTGTTGTTTTTTAATAAAATTAGCAGTACTTCACAACAGAGACTAGACACGCTGTGTGCATTTTCACATCTGTGTCAGCAATGAGTGCAACTTAAATTAACTGACTGTATTCATTTGAAGGGGTGTCCACAAACATTTCATGGGTGGTTTTGTAGAGTAAATAAAATGGCTATATCTGCATCGCAGTCATGGTGACCCTGGATTCATGGTAACTATGTTAATTATGCCATGCCACTCCGGCATTTGACTGAAGTATTCTTAACCTGACAGACAGAAAAACAAAGTGAAGAGAAGACAAAGTGGACTGTTTAATTAATAACCAAGGGAGTCCAGAAGACAATAACCCCAACATCCTCACGTAACCAGTAAACGACATTCTGTATGTAGTGACTTCAGCATGGATGCTTTTCCTGCTTCAGATGTGAAGGATAAAGTTAACTTTGTCTGGCTCTGTTGAAAGAGACCACTAATCTTTACAGCACTGACCCTTTATGAAGTAGCGTCTGACAGCAATGGTGGTTTTGTTTGTGTATGTGCCTGAGCACTGACCCTACATGACCTGCACCAGATTCTTTGGCCCGTTTCAGAATCTGTGCAGTAGGGAGTGTGCTCCACCTACTATAAGCTGCGCTTGACTTCACCTCACTTCACTCTGATGCAAACAGACAAGTTCATGTCTACATGAACTCAGCTGAAATCAGCCGATTGCAAAACACGGAGCATGAAAGAGACAGCTGAAATGACTGCCAAAGTGACGTTTCCAAAAGAATCACCAAAGTCCCAACACACCGGTTGAAGGTTCAGGCACAGCCCCACAGTTTAGACCAGATGTGCTGCTGATTAATTCTGAAGGAAAATCACAAAGACACGTTTATTAAGTGAAGACGTGACTTTTCTTAAAATGACTTAATATCTTATAATCCACTCTGAGTGAACTGCCTGACTGTTCAGCTCCCAAACTGGAGTCTATCTTCACACTGTAGTCCATCTGTTTCTCTGCATACTTTGTGACCCTCCCACCACAGAGCAGGTATTATGTGGGTGGTGGGTCATTCTCAGCACTGCAGCGGCACTGACACAATGGTGGTGTGCTTGTGCGCTGCACTGGTATGAGTGGCTCAGACACAGCAGTGCTGCTGGAGTGTTTAATCACGGTGTCCACTCACTATCCACCCTATTAGACACCCCTACCTAGTTGCTACACCCTGTAGATGTAAAGTTGGAGACAGACGCTCCTCTGTTTCTGCTTAGTTTGAGTTTGTCATTCTGTAGTCCTTCTTCAGTGCTTACAGGACGCTGCCCACAGGACGCTGCTGGTTGGATATTTCTGGTTGGAGGTTAAAACAATCCAGCAGCAGTGCTGTGTTTGATTCTCTCATCAGCACTGTTACTGCAGTGCTGAGACTGACCAACCACCCACATAGTACCTGCTCTGGGTGGTCCTGTGGGGTCCTGACCACTGAGGATCAGGGTGAAAGAAGGCTAAAGTATAAAGAGATGGCAAAAATGGACAGTGAGTGTAGAAACAAGGAGAGGGCCATAATGTGTTTATATATTACATACATACATACATACACACAAAACTGTGATTTGACTTGGCTTTCTCAACTACCAGCACAAACTGCAAAGGGTTAATTCATAACAGGCAGCTCTGAGCCCATGTTTGTTTCTCTTCACAGGCGGTTGATGCTGCTCTTTCCCACACTGGCGAATGGCTTTCCAAAATGGGCTTGCAGACACAAGGCTTAAAACGCTCTCAGCTATCATTACTTCCGAACTGCAACATTATCCAAATATGAGAGCAGGCCAGTGCTCACGCTTGCAAAGCCACTGCAGTAAAGTCAGGACTCTCATATGATAGAGAGAGAGCGCGAGAGAGAGAAAGACTTCATCAGATTAACTAAGCAAAACTAGTACTTCCACTCGCGTCCTTTCATATCTCGCACGTCGTATAAGACAAACTTGAGTAATACTTTAACTGTATGCAACTCGAATTCAACTCTTTCATCACCTGATAACATCATTAAGCACTGATTAAGCAATTCGAGCATTGATAAGAACTATGAGGAGAGCTTTGGAGATGTTTAACACAGTGAAGGAAAACCACAACTGGCTTTTATATTTTTCCAACATCAGTGTTGTACTGAGAAAATAAACAGATAAGGAGTTTTATCATTGGAACTGAAATCTTGCTCAGTGCTGTATATTCTAAATCCACGTAAAAACCATACACGGCATCAATACATCTGCAGTTATTGTCTTCAGCAGCTGTTCTCTGTAATACTAACATAGTACCTATAGCACACTCTGTACTGTCTCCGCTCTGTCTGAGCCAACATGGAGGAAGCACAAATTATTAAATGTAAAGTCAATTTAACAAAACTTCTCTTCGAATTCCTCAATTTCACAGCTGTTATTACAATACTATCACCTTTAACATATGAAACCAATAAACCAAAATGGAGGACTGTTTTTCAGGCCTGCTCACAGCCACAACCATTTTGCAAGGCAATGTGAAATCCACAAACCCAGTGTGACCTGTGGGGTTTTAGGAAGGGAATATATTGAAGTTGTGCAGTAGAGATTAGAGAAAAAGCATTTACCATTTACTAATCATAACATTGTCTAGTTAGCCAAGTTAGCCATCACTGGGTGCTTTTCAAACCACCCTGAAACAGGTTCCATTGTAGTTTGCGTAACTAATTTTAAACAGTTTGGTGCAACAAAACTGAACTGAGCAACAAAAATGGGTCCCGGAACCCGAAAGGTTGGTTCACAGCGGGAACCAAAGATTAGCCAGAACCGCTGTGGGCGTGTCTAGTTGTATAGGACCAATGGCATATTGCTCATCCTCCATGTTTACTTTTTGGAGAAAAGCAAACATATATAACACAAACATTCGTAAAACATTAAAACTGGTGTAAACATGGGAGAAAAGCACCAAGGTTCTTATAAGCCCAAACGGAACCAGTTCAAGTTCAAGTTCTTTTGGTGGAGTCCCCAAGCCCACTGACATCACACCATATGAATTAAACCTAATGCCATTCTGAGACTTTTTTCCTGATAATTTAATCAGAAGACACACAACCAGTGACCAGACTGTCCATTACTGCAGTAATTTCACTGATGTTGCTCTTTAAACTGGTTCAACAGTTAACTTTCAAAGATAATGTATATTGTTGTATTATTGGAATATTTTAATATTTCATATGATTTTGCTGTTTACATCTTCTCTGGGCCCCAAACATAAGAGCTTAAACTTTAAAACCCCAAGTCTATAAAGGCCAGTCAAAGTGAAGGTGAAGTGTATCAGCTGTTCCTTTGATAATCAAGCTTTAACGGCACAGTTTATTTAGCAGATACTAGTGTATAAACCAGTCTGACAAACTCATCAGTGCCAAAAGCTTGGCAAATTTACATGAGTATCTTTCCACTTCCAACATGCCAGCACAGTATGAAGCTGCCTTTTCCTGAATAAATCAAAAGCTGTGAATCATTCTTATGGGCGGACGCCATTTGGGAATTTCCAAACACCAGAGCTCTGGCATCTACTCAAGCTTCAAACAGAATCAAAATCAACTCCATCTATGATTGACAGCCGGAGTTGAAAGGTGAGGGGGGAGGGATCAGTGGCCTCAGCAGCTTCCAGTTAAACTTTATATCTGGGCTAATTTAATGTATTCATATTCAGATTCTATCCAAGAGCACGTCAAATCAGATTGAGAAGCAGGTTGTTACCGTTTCCATCATTTTCGCAATTCCAACTCTATCATCAAAAGGTACTCCAGCAGCGGTAGAGAATAACATGGCAAAGGGCCTTATGCTTTCTTCCCATAATCAACCACTAAGGCAGGGGTGGAGAGCCCATTGATCTGTGAATAGGCTGTTATCTTTTGAGCCCCACCATCTCATTAAATCCACTGCAGTGTCTGAATGCATGATTACAGCAGGGTGAAAGTAGCCAAATCTGCCATTAAGGGAGCGAAACAGCTGCCTGCAAAAATCACACCTTACTTTACAAACCGTGACGACTCGAGGTGACTGTCAGTGTAATTACATATCCAGCAGGTAAACCTGCACTCATACCGGTTGAAGGAAATTACGAGGCAAGTTATGAGGGTAGGACTCGGTGCAGAACGATATATCATCTAGAGTGTTTTTGGCCGAGCTCAGTGATGAGCAAAAAAATAGTAATGATATTTTACCAATATAAGGCATTCTTCCCGACTACTGATCCTGTATCCCAAAGGAACGAATTTGACGAACATTGTAAAATGTGGCACAATGTGATTATCACATATTGGCAATCTGCAATAACAATGCTGAATCTTTATATGTATTAGGGCTGCACAATACATAACCCACAACTACACGAGAGAAGGAAGAGGAGCTGGTTAATAGACTATATTAGAATTAGGTTGTTAAAAACTGATTTCTGTCTGGTTTACACTTATTTTAAACAGCAGAACAAAACAGTTAAATCAGTTTAATAAACACTGTTTCAGCATGGAGCCACAGCTCTCAGGCAGCAGGGGATCATTAACTTTATTAATGATGACCTGTGCATCATCTGATACTGTGATTTGGAAATATACTGTGGAACACCGAATTGTATTCAAGCTCCTCCAGCGCCAACATAAAATGAGCGACACCAATATGATCAAAATGGTCAGTTATGATTCATGCGTGAATAAAGTACACATCTTCAATTTTGACAAATTTTTCTTCATCCAACAACTACAATGCCTAAGCACTGCTAGTGCATTTATATGACTTCCTTGAAAGCTGCTTCCAGCTCAAGACCATTGGATCTTTGCATACAACACAATCAGACTGGATCTACATCAACTAAAACACACGGTTTACACAAAAGCAACAAGCAAACACCAGTACAACACAACACTCCCAAATGAACGCAATCAGCTACTTTAACTAACACCGATTGCTGACACAGACGTGCAAAAGCACACAGAGCTTGTCTAGTCCCTAATGAAAAGTATTGCCAATAGGACTCTCTGGTGCAGACAGACATGAATCTATTGGCACCAAGGATATTTGATGAATATTGCAGAAATATTGCCAAAAAACGAACAAACAATAAAACAAGAAGATAATGAAGATTGGGAAAGACAAAAGTGAAAAGGGACAAGAAATTAAAAATTGGGAAAAGTATAAAACATGCATTGTGAACATGTCTTTAAATACTGTAATATTTTTACCCTATTGCCCCAACAGCAAGGCTTCAAAGGTATTGCAATAAACCGTGCATAATCAGGTGTCCCGTTACTTTTGTCCATGTAGCGCATTTGGAGCTGGTCGATCTTTACATTAGCAGCCATAGTTCACAGTCAGTGTTTTCAAAGGCTGAATCCAGACAATAACAACTTCCTTGTTATTAGTGACAGAGAAAGATGGATTTGCTCCACAATGGGTAATGGACAGGGGGGTAAAAAACAATTACTTCCACCTTGTTTAACCACAGACTGGGCTGTCTAGCAGAGCCCTATGCAGACTATAGCTCTGGTCAGCAAACACACACTAAATGCAGAACAAACCTTATGAGCAAATAAAATAACATACACTCTTTGGGAAGTTCAATTAACGTGGAAAAGTGACTAAACAGGAGCTCGATAGATTAATTATCAAAAGGCAGCAGATAAACTAGCTGGAACGCAAGTTCCTCCAGTCAGTTAGAACGTGTAAGCCAAGTCCTCTGGGTCCTAATTAAGCAACAGCTTCACAAAGGATTGGGAGTCATTTAAGGTGATTAGGCGCATTAATAGGGCAGCACAAGCACAAATCCAGCATTACATAACCCAACAGACATCATCTGCTGGTACCACACTCACTTGCTTGAGAAAACTAGGCCTAGTCGTCGCCCAGTCTTTACATTATAGATGTCGGCTTTAAGAGGAGATTTAACACAGCAGGAGGTGAAGAAAGTGGCACTGGTGACTGCTGACATGAGGTTTACATGAATTTAGATGGAGGATTCACGTAGGTGTTTTTATACAGCAGCGACTTGATGCTCTTGGTGGTGAAAACCTGAGCAAACGTTGCAGGCCGAATGCAACGAGATGGAAATCGTGTGTACAGGCTCGTTTCATGGAAAGGCTAGTAGAAGTCTGCAGTGCTGACGCAAACCAGTTAACACAATGCCAACGAATAAAGAAATACTACTATTCCTGTAGTTATATTTAAACAAACCACAAAGACAGATTTATAATTCATTAAAAAATAGAACCAATGTCAACCATATTATGTTGATAAAGTCTAAAAAGTTACTGAGCATGCTGTAAGGCTCCATCCAGACAAAGCAGTGGTCAGTCCGCACAAGCCTTAACATAGGAATGTGGGTATACACCATTACAGCCCTATGACTTCCACAACAATGAATTTTTGATGAGGCACATTTCCTTAAAGGAAATTCATTAGGAGAAAAAAAAAAGTATGAAAGTAAAAAAAATCCTAAAAATACAGAGTCCCACCAAATGTTCTATAAATGTCTCATCAGAGGGCTTTCCATTCAGCAAAGCTTTTAAGAATTTTTTAAAACACACCAAAAAATTGGCAGTAAAAGCCCAAAACATCCGCTGAGTCCAAAAGTGCAAAATTTGCCACGCTCTCTCTGGGTGGATAGATGGGGCTCTCTCATATCAAACTCAGTGTGATGCTGGTTGGCACAGGCGTCCGACAACCGTTGTATCGGAACATGGAACCCATCACTATCCTCTAAGTACGCCGACAGTTTGATAGGAAGCGGTGGCTGACTTCACGTGTCGTGGAAGGCATGTGCTTGTCATATGTCATGGGGGAGAACCCTCATGGGGTTGGATACTGGCACTTCCAAACTGAGGGGAAAAATTTGCATTAAAAAAATAAAAAAAGTAAAAAATATCTAGAAAGAGGTAGAAAAGTTCAAATATCCAAAGCCTAAAGCGCAAAAAAAGAGATGGAAAATAATTTTGAGTAAATATAACTTATAAAATCGAAACACACAAACCTGCGATTTTAGCCCTCATTATGTGGGCGACTATTTGTCCTCCTCTGCGCCATAATAAATTTGCAAATAGCTGTAAAGATGATTCTGCTCAAAGCAAATGATTGCTTAAATCTCTCCATTGTGCTTGTTTTGATACTGCTCCCAATTATGGTAGCGTACGTATGAAGTTCATTTGCATAACTGTAGAGGAAAATCTATTTGGCACTTTCTCTGCCAAAATGTAGTAACTACAAATACCATTTGCAAATTGTCTGAATGGAAACCCAGCTATTGATGCATTACTTGCACGAGTGTCCTATCCAAAGCCAACAGAATCAGTTGTGAATTAACTGGCACCCACTGCCCGGAGGGAAGCTGCCCTTTAATAGTTATCATCCAGATGCTAAACCCTTAAACGAAATTAGTTACTCTGCCATTTTCCAAATCCTTTACTCTTCACAGCCAAGCAACTTCACAAAATCCGCCCACTGCAATTAATGTTTCTTTACATTTCTTTCACACGGAAAACTTCTGAACAGTTAAAGAATAACAAGCTGCAACTTATCAAACCAATGAGCCGATTTAACTTGCCGCTAATCATTGTGAAGGTAAAGCGTTCGAGACTGCTTGGGGATTGAATCAATAGTAAGCAATAGTCTGAAATTTCTCAGGACCATTATTTAATTTTCTAAAGTAGCCTTCCCAATGGCAAAGCACAGGGAAGGAATAGTGGAGACGATTGGGTGCACTCATGAATAAAAGATGAGCAGCTCGAAATTTTCAAGAGAAGGAGGGGAAAAAAAACATGAATAAAATACAGGCGATCAATTATTCATCACCACAGCCATCAGCATCGCGCATTCACATGAACGGTCATGTACGACGACTTCAGCATCCGTCCTTGTAGAGGGAGTGGGGAAAAATGGCCTATGGCTAGAGAGGAAATGAGAACAGAATGAGCTGCCTCTTTCACTGAAATGTGCCATACATTTTTTATTGTCATGGAGCACTAAGCAAAAAGCCTGTCAAAGCTAAAAAATATATTCACTCAATGCTGGCACACTACCAGTATACACTATATGAACCTTCTGGAATGGGTGGATTGTGTGTGCATTTTCACACTAACCTCAATCACAAAAATCCAGATTAGCCAGAACAGAATCGTTCCACAGTCAACGGTTCCAGCAAGACAGTAAGGCTTTAAAGTGTCGTTTCTCATCACACCACTGAAGATAAATCAATCACATTCTTGACATTCTGAAGTACTAATTCACAGTAATATCCAATTACGTGAGTACAGAGCCGCAGAACTGCAGGAACAAATCATTTAAAAGCCTTCCCACAAAAACACGAGGGCACAGGAAAGCTTAAGGTCAGTGCACTCTGAAGAGCTGGATGCATTTTTGTGACCATTTCAAAGGAACCAGGGCTTTGTTAATCCTCAAACTAGGAGCTGACTTACACATGAACACATTCATCACAAACCTCATCATACAGGGTTTAGAATCTTTCTGGTTCTACAAGCTGCTTCATAAAGGAAGTAGCAAGACTCTGACATGACCCAATTTTCAACCCAATTAGTCGGTTCAAATTCCCACCCTCTAGCTAGGTTCTACCATGTGATGCTACCATATTCAAACACAATTAAAGCTGCTTTGAGCAATGGAATAGAAGTAGGGCTGGGCAAACTATTTTGTACAAAATGACCAAATCATAAGATTGTACCTGCTACACAGGTTACCACTGGTGTAAAAATGCAGTGTGTGGTTTTCAGACAAATGACATTCAGAAACAATGTAATTAAAGGAGCAACAAGACACCAGCTGTCAGCTCTCTGCCACCAACACTGGTTAGCATCACCCAGTGATGTGCGTAAGGGAGGTCAATCCTACCCAGCTAGAGAGTTTGAGGCAAACTGTACAGTCATGGACTTTGTTGCATCACTGGGAATCAAACCAGCCATCTCCCAAGGATCTGCTATGACCTAGGTATTGATGAGTACAGATGAAACTAAACTATATGCCTAAATTATTAGAACACAGTTATTCATTATGATGAGTAAATGTCATTTATTTAGAGTTAGAAATGCTGTAAAAAAAGGATACTAAAGGAATCTTTTGGGCAGATTTGGGTTGCAGCTCTTAATTTAAAGGGCAATACCAGCGAAATTACTACAAAATTAAAAATGCAGCAGAATCAACGTGAGATAAGGTCCACAATCAATGACGGCTCACTTGGCTAACTAGCCAATTCTACGTTGTTTGGGTAGCATCATCCCGTAAAAAGGCCTACTCGTGATCAGTTACGATGACTAGCATTCATTCCCCCAAATCCTAAACAACCTGGAGAGACAGGGCTAAAAGGCTTGTTGCTTTTAAACAGGGAACGGACCCCCTATTTAAGCATTAAATAGGACAGTTTGGTGGAATAGTGTTTTAAGAGTCAAATCCAAACCAGTCTGCCCAAAACCAGTATATTTTTAAGCTAAAAACTGTCCATGCCAATGTGATTGCTATATCCTTCCAACTTTGTCTACAGGGTCTTTATCAAAAATGTTCACTCAAAGAAAATGACCACTGGCTTTAAAAAATTAAAAGGATAATGGTTTGATATGAAAAAACTTTGAAATGACCACATGAGGATATACTGTATATTGTTGTCACACAAAAACGTTACAGAAGAAGGAATGTAAAGAACATTCTCCAGATTTCAGTCATGGTAAAAAGTGAAAAACGCCAAAATGGAGACACAAGGTTTGCACTACAGTGATGCACAAACACGTCTGTCAAAAATGGAGATATGCCTTCTCGAGGCGGCTGCGATGTGTTGGCAGATGCACAGCTGTGATTCGGTACCATTACATTGTGTTATTACGCTGAGTGGCATGTGAACATCTCAGTAAGTCACCCATGACAGACCATCAGCAGGAGAGTTGAGACTGAGGTCACATCGCCAGGGGCGAGGGGTCATGCAGTGCGTAGTCACTCTGCGGTGATTGAGTGGGGTTTGGGAAATGCCTATGCAAACAGCAAGAAGGCCTGCTGTCCCCCACTGGCACCAAGGGTATTGTTCCTGCTAATCCATCAGAGCACCCCGGGTCCGGGGCACACAGTTGCCTAGCGGCCCCCAGAGAAAACACGGCAGGGAACCGGGGCCCGCGGCGCTCTGAGACACAGAGCCAGACGGCTGTTTGTTCGTCAGCCTCAGCAAGGTTAAAACCTGAGCTGGACTGACTGACCAGTGCCAGAAGGCTGTTCCTTCTACTCATCTTCCATGCTTCTCCCACACTGCAGGAGTTTGCAAACAACTATAGGTAGGTAACAGAGAAACACATTTACCACCATGGTGAACCACAATTAGGGCCGCATTTACCACAAACAAAGTGACTGAAGAAATCTGTTTAAGATACTATTCTATTACACTGGTAGTTTATTAGGTTGAAAGCTTTTTTCATGACAACCGAAACGTTACAGAAGTAACAACAATTCAACACGTAAAATCCGTCAGTTCATCAAAACCCATCACTGCCAACCCATCACACATTACATGGACAAATTCTGCTGACCATGACATGTTTTTCTTAGCAAGGAGAGCAGATTAACTTGAATGAGTCAATATGTTGAAAAACAGGTTATTACTTATGATTTACAATGAAGGCTGCACATAATCTTGTTTTAGCATCAACACAATGTGTGCATGTGCATCATTGCAGGACATGCAAATGAAATCAGACATCAAGCTACAATTTGACTGATACAAAAGGAAAATTTGCATTGTTCATTTTTTCCATGAGGCAGAATTTATCTGCCCAATAATCACGTGTTTTACTCCGATCTTCAATACGCGTGCATCGTAACATCTTGACCACTGACGACATCATGTTGAAACTCCTGTATTTTTTTATATGTGTTTTTTTCTGATATCACGCAGCCCTATTTAAAACATTATGATCCAATTCTAATATATAAATATTCTTAATAATTAAAAGTTCATTGGTTTTAAGAGTGTAATTGCAATTCAGTGACATGAATTGGTGTTAAAATGACAAAACGATTCCTACACAGACAAAATAATTGTGACAGGCCAACACCTGCTGCATTCAGTGACCAAAAACAATAAAACAAATCCCCGGTATTTTAATTTCTTTGAGCAATTCCACAGAATAATTTTGGTTCCATAAAGAACCATTTTTTAGAAAAGAAAGTGTGAAGAACCTTTATGAAACAACAACTGTTCGGAGGCATCGCTCATAGAAGTATGATCACCTAAAATTTTAAGAATATGGTCAGTTAAAGGTGCAACTAAGGGTTATTTGGGGGATTCCACAGAATAATCCATAAGATCCATAAAGAACCATTATTATGAAAGAGACAGGTGTGCAGAACCTTCAACCTGCTGAAAAACTCTTATATTCGCATTTTAAACCTTTAAAATGGTTGGTTTATTGAAGCCAAATATTTATCTATGGAATTGCACCTTTATGGGCAACTAAAAGTGCTACAAATGATTTTGAGTGATTCCACAGAATTCAAAATTTTTGGTTCCATAAAGAAGCATTAAAAAATTACATCCACATTTAAACTACGAAAGCACTGTTAATAAAACTAAAAATGGTTATTCCGTGGCATCATTCTTTGAATAGTTTTTGGTTCCAGAAACAGCTGAAGAACCCTCACTTCGACATTTTAAACCTTTAAAAAAAAGTAGCTTTTTATTGAAACCAAAAATGATCTCCTAACCTTGTGGATACTTAAAGGTGCTACTACTGGTTATTTGAGTGAACTTTGGATCCATAACATTTTTATAAATGAGATCTAATACGTAAAGAACCTTTACAGCCACATCTCAAATGCTTCATTTCCTCGTGCACAACTGTAATGGTTCTTCATGGAATTACAAGTGGTTCTTCTATGCCATCACCCAAGGAACCCTTCATAGCACCTTCAGACACATCTATCTACCTTTGTTGAAGTATGTACACACCTCAGATGCGGGGTTTATTTGGGGGTGTTTGTGATTGTGCTCTTTCAGGCTGGTGACTAAAGCAGCGCTGAATTTGTAAGTCATATGAGGCCGGACTTAAATGGATACACTGGTTATATTAGGAATGACACCGTTCAACACACAAGCCGAAGTTTTTGATCTCAAGTCAGAACCACATCTGATACTCCAGTCCTGCTCTGGGCAAGAGAACCAACACTGACAAGACTGCGTGTCGTATAAGTCTTTCCAAAGTCATGTGAGGGGCGGCTTTAAGTAAGCAGAGGAGCACTCCTGAATGTGGAGAGCAGACGGCTTTGGAGGCTTAAAAAGCTCCATATGGTCTAATTTGGTCCTCAAATGTCACAAAAAAATTGACTGGAGCATTGTTTACAACCACAGCAGCATCAATGTTGTGCAAAAACCTCGTATCTCCAACTTTACAGGGTGAAAAAATAACGTAACCTTCAATGGAAGATTTTATTCCAAGTTACTTTGCAGCATTTCTATTGGTCTGTTTATCACATTTATAACTGTCTAAAAACACCAGATTGACATTATGTCTAAGTCAAAAACAACAAAAAGGAGATCCGATGCTTTTCCATGCTGAAGTCGATACAGAAGACAGCTGTAAGCTCTTTTACTCATCACTAACTGATCCTTAAGAAACTGGGGTGGGTTTCCCAAAAGCTTCTTAGCACAAAGTTGATTCTTAGATGGTCGAGCGAGCATCACACTGAGCACTCTCTCTCCCTGTTAAGACCTTCTCAATTCTAAGATGCTTTTGGGAAACTGGGCCCTGCATTGTTTGTAGTAGGGGTGGCCGATATGGCAAAAATATTGTATCATGATATTTATGACATTTTCACAAGACTTATTTTGACACGCAGACAAAATGCTTTAGTGGTTCTTATAGATTCTTAAAAACTGATATTCAAACACTATCTGAACTTATTTTTAATCAATCTGCTGCACTATTAAATATGACTAATTACACGCTATCAGTAAGGATATTATGCCTTTTTGCAACAGCATGAGATCTCAAAATGACAGTTTTACAAAATACCCCTCAATACATTGATTTTAAAATATTTTGCCCAGCCCCCTTCCTCTTGTTGTTATTATTGTTACCATTATTAGTTATATGACACTTAAAGGAATGAAAACAGGAGCTTTTTGGTTGATGAAATGCTTTCCCTGCACTACATCCAGTTAAACATGACTAATTACACTCTCGGTAATGTAATAGCCGGTGGCCAGTTCTTTAAGCACTGACTATATCAAACGATATGCTCTGAGAAGTATATAGATCATCATAAAATGTATCGTCTGCTGAAACAGTGGTATTGCCCACCCCTAGTCTGGTTTGTTTTGGGCCATCAGCTGTAATGGTGAAAGTTTCAGGAGCTTTTCAGTGAACTGGATGAGGGTAGAGCAGAGCTGAGTGTTGTTTCCTGTTGCTTCACCAGATTAACTTTCAGCTCTTCACTTACTGTGGGCCTATGAATCGATAAGACAGTACAAAACGTCTTCAAGCGTAAGGGTGTCTATTTGCCTCGTGTATACGAAGAGCAGCAGGACCCTGAAACTAAACCGAACTCCGGCTAAGCCAACTTACTTGTCATATTCAGCGTTGTCTTTGTCACAGCGGGCATCCTTGTGTTTCTGCCAGTCTTTGCCATGTTTGCATGTTGTGAGTAGAACCACATCCTCGGAGTTGTGGACGTGGTACAGAGCGTTCCGGGTGTCCGACCCGATGCCAGTCAAGTATCGTTTGCCCTTGAACACCAGCACGTATTTCCTAAAAGGGGGGATGGAGTTGTACTTTAAATAACCCCTCTCCCCGCCGGTCCTTAGGTGGTCTTTAGAGAAAAGAGGAATGGACACGTCAAAGTTAGGCCTGAAGTTCTCTGTGCTGATGCTGGCCTTGGCCAGCATAGCCTGACCGATGTCAAAACCTAAATCCTCCGTGTAGTCGGGCCACGTCCCGGAGTACAGGTTGAATATGAGGTGGTTCCGGCCTCCGTTCCAGAGGCTCAAGCTCTGGATCTTGGCCTTCAAATTGTGCACGTACTGGGGTGAGAGCTGGTCCCGATCCAGGGTGTCCAGACTCAGCACGAACAAGCAAGCCTGTCCCGGGTCCGACGTGTAGAACCTGGAGGCCTCGATGGAAGCCAAGATGCTCTGGTAGCTCTCTGAGATTTTGTCACCCTTCTGCTGGGGGTACAGGTAAACTCTGAAGCCGTTCTTCTTCTCACACAAAGAGAAGTCAAAGCAGGAGTCCATCCGGCAGCGCCTGCCCTTGTAAAGACCCGAACTGGCGTCCCTCTTCTGCCGGGGGGACAGGTGAGCGCTGAAGCCCTCGCCTTCTGTCTGGTCCCGAGGATGGAAAGGCTGCAGGTGCTCCAGGAAGCGGGGCCAGCGGGTCCCGGGACGGCGGCCATCACGTGGGGCAGGGCTCCCCCTGGAAGCCGGCACCGGAAGCCCCCCGAGGCAGAGCAGAAGAACGAGGCAGGCGCCGGCCGAGACCAGAACCAGGTAGCGCTTCTTGGCCTGCATGGGTCCTCCGGTCCAGCCCTCAGGTTCGGGTCTCACCGACCCGAACCGGACATCTTCTCATCAGCTTGGTGTTCCAGAGCATGTGGGCGACTGGTGTGGACCATCTACGTCCCCTCCGTCCGCTCGGGACCGGGACAGCAGCAGCAGAAGGAGGAGGAGGAGCAGGAGGAAGCTCTCCACCGCACTTCGACCTCAGGGTTTCGGGCCACCGTGTGTAGTCGAGAGCGCGCACGCGCCTGCCTGCGCGAGCGCCTCGAGCAGCAGTTCAAACCGAAAAACCGTTAATTCGCCTCAGAGCTGCGCGCGCCCCACGCGCGGGCACCCAGCCCGACCGGGACACCGAGGCGACGTCCGAGCCCCCCCCGCGACCCCCGTCTACGGCATTTCAGCGTCCGCGGGCGGCCGCGGCGAGCTGCGCGAGCGCCTACCGGACGGATCCCGACGTCTCCCCGGCCGAACCGCCGGCCTTCCGCACTCCTGAACACTCCCGAGCACTCCCGAACAGTCCCCCGCGCGCTCCGGACCGGAGTGACCGTCCGTACCGGGCCGGAAAGCCCGTATCTGAACTCTCAGCCGCTCCGTGCGGCTCCGCTCGCGACGCCCGCTGACGTCACGCTCCTCCGCGCACAGCTCACGCAGCCCTCTGATTGGTCGCAGCCACCTCCGCGAGGGAGAGAGGGGCGGGGCGTGCGCGCCAGCCAATCACAAGGCGGGACGCTTAACCCTGTAGTCTCTGGCATCAGTTTAGAATTTATTCATGAAATAAAAATAACTTTTAAAGGGTCTGTTTTCTGGAGCGGTTAGAAGTTAAGAATAAAATGATGAAAAATAAAAATCATAAAAAATGCATTTGCACCTCCCATCTCTTTTCTGTTCCATTCCATCAAAACAGGCTCATATTTATGTCAAATATAACTCATCCCTACCTGTGTGTTTCCATGACCTTTATTTTTTATTATATTTTTCATTAATGTTATATTTCTACTTATCTTATTGCAGTGTCAGTCAAAAGTTTGGACCCGGACTAAATGTATTATAGATTGCATAACTCGTAGATGTCAGGAGTTAAAGAATAAAACATAATAAAAACATAATAGTACTATTTTTACTTTTTATTCTCACTACTCTCCCATCTCCTGTTTATTTGGAAAGAGCAGAAACAGCACAGTGCCATTTATACATAAAATAATATTTCTACATGTTTCACATATACTGATGCTTTTATGTTTTTTTCCCCCAACGTTATATTTCTACTTGTTTCCATCTTCTTTGATCCCTACATTTCAGATGTTCTTCCTTGACTTTTCTTCTCATGTGATTGGAGAGTCTTCAGTTTTCACCACATGTTGTACCGTGTATGACTATGTGACAAGCTTTTAACTTGAACTAGATATAATGATAATAATAATAATCATGTTAAATTAAAAATAAAGAGATTATTTGTTACATACATAGTCATACACAAGACAACTAGTTGTGATATGCTTTGGAAATGTCTACACCATTCATACATTGTGAAAAAATAGTAGCACTCAGAAAGAAGTGTGGGATTGGAATGCTATTGGGAAGGAAGATAAAGTCTGGCATCAGGTTTATCTCAACATGCCAGACATGGAGTTGTAGAGGTTCCTAATAGTGTCCTGTGATGGTCCATCCCATGCAGCTTGAATGTTCTCACTCAGTTCTGCAGATGGTGTGGTAGGGGTGGAGTGTTGATAAAGCCTCCAATAGTATCCCACACATTTTCTATCAGGGACAGATCTGGAGATGAGACCAACCACGGCATAATATCTGTGTCTTCAACATGAGATCTTTAGATGGCAGCAGTATGTGGATGAGTGTCGTCCTGCTGGAATAGAGCACCGGAGTGTGTGTTCAGAAAAGGTAGGACCACTGGTTGTAAGACCCAGGTTTGGTTCAGCTGTGGTCTGAGCTGTGAGCTGTTTGACTGAGCTGTGGGTCACTGAGATGCAGCACTTTTTCAGGGAAGTAATTTGGCTGGGTTCAGGCAAGCATCTGGCCTTCTTCTATGCCATATTTCCCAGTAATATGTGGGCCACAGTTTGCTATCTGGGTGATTGGCTGAATGGGGTTTGTTAGATTTAGGTTAGAGTTGAAAACTGTAGATGGCACAAAATGTAGAGCCAATCAGTGGATACCTTACATCTTACAGCCCTTCACTGAAAGGTTCTGAGACCCCAGTTTTCTAACCATGCTGAGCAAACCTGGTTCATAAGCATTTGAACTGTGTCCATGTGGAAAAGCCACCAGAACTGTGCTCAGAACTGTTTGACTCTGCAGAAGAAAAGAGGCCTTAGTGATCAGTTCTATTTGACTGTGTCCCTCGAACAGGGGTGGGGGAACTCCAGTTCTAGAGGGTCAGATTCCTCTACAGTTTTGTGGTTTCCTGTTCAAGCACACCTGATTTAACTCAGATGTTACTTGCCAGAACTGGTAAGCGTGTTAGAGCACTGACAAGCAGCAAACCACTAGACTCAGTTCTCCAGCCCTGTTCTAGAACATTGCACAGGTGTGAGTGGATTAAAGAATCGGGCCTTACACAGAGTTTTCGTCAGAACAAAAATATATCAACAAAGGCTGTAGTATTTCTGACCTGAGCAGCCTGTTCTCAGACATCGTTTGATGTTCTCTTTTGATGTTTTCGTTCATAGTTTAGATTCAGACCCACATAAAAACCAAGCAGCCAAAGCTGTGCTGAAACTACAGTCTGAAACTAGCATTACTCAAATCTTAGACATGATATGTCCAAATGTTTGTGGATGTCCTTCTAATGAATGCGTTCAGGTACTATAGGATAGTTTTCTCTGGAGGAGTTAAATATGAATTTAATGGCAATAGGCAACAGGTCAGTTTGCAGGTTTTGGCTAGAGTTGTATAACCATGTTCTCTGGAATGATGTAGCTCCATCCAAAACGTTTGGAGAGTATGTTGGAGTTGGAGAGTTGGGTTGTGATCATCCAACCTCCTGACCTCACTAATGTTTTAATCACTGAATGTAATCAAACCATCACAGCAATGCTCCAATATAGTAGAAAGCCTTCCCTGGAGAGTAGAGACAGTTACTCCAACAAAAGCAGGATCAACTCTTTAATACCCTTGATTTCAACGAAACAGTGAAGGTGTCCAAATACTTTTGCCCATATAGTGTATATGTGGTTGATGTAGGGAAGTGTTTCACAATACACTTTATATCTCTGAAATCCTGTTGAAAGAATTTAATTTTTTTATTTTTTTTTTATTGAGGAGTTCGTACAAAATAGATATATACAAAGAACAAAAACAATGTCTCCGAATTTTTTACTTTAACCCCAAAATACCCACATACAATCACACACCCAAAAAAAGAAAAAACACACAACCTTTGGGACAAGTTAATCTTTTGGCAAAATATGGAGTGACGCGAAATAAGACAAAAAAGAGTCCCATTTCTGAAAAAATGTAGCAGTATTTCCTTTAAGTCTAAATTTTATTTTCTCTAATCTGAGGTAATACATAACATCTTGGAGCCAGCATGAGATTGAGGGCGGGTCTGCAGATTTCCACAGTAGAAGAATACGACGTCTTGCCAACTGAGCCCTTGTGATCAGTAATGTATTATTGCTAATGCCAAATAAAGCTATAGAAGATGAAACATCTGTGTTAATATGTAAGACCTTGGACATCATTTCAGAAAAATCAGACCAGAATTTGCGAAGAGGAGGACAAAAAAAAAAACATATGGCTTAAGTTACAAGGTGAGGCCGAGCATCTATCACACTGATCATTAACAGAATTGGGACAGATCTTAGATAGTCGACTCTTAGACCAGTGAGCCCTGTGCAGAACCTTAAATTGAATTAACTGAAGCCTAGCACAGGGTGCACTTGAACATATTTTATTTACAGCCCTGTCCCACCGTTCATCTGTAAAGACCATACCCAGCTCATCCTCCCAGGCCTTCTTAACATTGATTAGAGATTGTCTGTCCCAAGACATTATGCATGAATATATTTTGGATATATTGGATTTTAGGGAAGTATCCAGGGATAGAAATTCGTCCCACGGCTGAGTCACTAGGGGTCAGGTATCTCTGGGAAATAAAGGAAGTACACAGTGTCTAGCTTGAAAATACCTAAATAGATGTGATGGGGGATCATAATCACAAGCCAGCTGCGCAAAGCTCCTAAAAACACTATTTTTAAACAGATCCTTAAACGAGACAATACCCTTCTCATGCCAAATCCTAAAAGAAGGGTCACTCAAAGCTGGAGGAAATGCATGATTATTTAAAATTGGCATCATCATGGATGGAGAGCTAAAGTGAAAATGGTGTCTGAATTGGAACCATATACGAAACGTATAAATTACTAAAGGATTAGTGGAATGTTGTGAAATCCGACTTTGTAAAGGGGAAGTAAGTAAAGCAAGGCCCGATGACGAGTAAGCAGCCATCTCCAATTTACACCACTGCAAATCTGGTGACCTAAACCAGTACATTGCCCTGTGAATGTTTGCTGACCAGTAATAATACAAAAAATCGGGAAGGGAAAGGCCACCGTCCGACCTGAAACTTTGTAATAAGGATTGTCTTATTCTTGGTATTCCATCCCAAATGAATGTGGTAATTAAAAAATCTTAGGCAAGTATATCTTAAAAAAATTAGGCAAGTATAAAGGGATTGTCTGAAATAAAAAAAAGAAATTTGTCATTTTAATTGTATTTATTCTCCCCAGCAGTGTTAATGGAAGAGCTCTCCATTGCTGGAGATCTATTTTGAGCTTTTTCAGTAACGGGGTATAACTGGAAGAAAAAAAGAGAGAATAAAGTGTGAGTGACATGAATCCCTGAATCCGTAAACTCAGAGGGAGCAAAATTGAAGGGAATAGTTGAATGATTAAACTTCATTGCCTAAGTATTAACAGGAAAGCATTCTCTCTTGTGAACATTCACCTTATAGCCAGAAAAGGATCCAAATTCATCCAGGTGAGACAGTATTGACTGGATTAGTAATATATAGTAATAAATCATCTGCATATAAAGATCATTTTAATTCTATACCCGAGCGAGAAATTCCTTCAAATGATCTGAGTGATTTAAGTGCGATTGACAAGGGTTCGATTGCAAAGGCAAACAGTAAAGGAGAAAGGGGGCAACCCTGTCTGGTCCCACGGAATAAACTGGTCTGTACACTGGCCTTTAGAGATGCATACAGCAGCTTTATCCAGGAAATGAATTAATTTTTTTTAACCAAATTTATGTAGCACCCTAAATAATTAGTCCCACTCTATCCGGTCAAAGGCCTTCTTGGCATTGAGTGAGATCACAACCTCAGGCAAAGTGAGGGAGTGATTGGAATAAATCACACTGAGGAGCGAGTGAACATTAAAGAAAAGTTGTCGACCCTTAATAAACCCATTCTGGTCCTCTGATATTATATCTGGGAGTATATTTTCCAAACGCGATGGCTTTAGCCAAAATTTTTGCATCAACATTTAGCAAAGAAAGAGGTCTATATGAGGAGCATGACAGAGGATCTTTACCCTTTATGGAAATTTGAGGCATAGTTGGGGGTAGATCACCCATCACCTCTTCATATACAGCCAAAAGCAGGGGGGCCAGTTTGTCTATAAACGTTTTTATAGAATTCAACAGCCCTGCTGGACTGCATAGCTTTCTCTTCCAACTTTAATGGTTGGTTCAGATCCTTTGCTTTCAATGGATCGACAGCAGGAAAAGTCAATTGATCCAAAAATGAGGACATAAGTTCAGAGTCTGAGGACTCTGAGCGATAAAGATTGCAGTAGTATGACTTGCATTAATAGAAAAAGGGTCGGAATGTAAAATATTTGCTGAGTCCTCAATGCGCGGAATAAGACGGGATGATGCCTGCCTCTTTAACTGATGGGCCAGAAGCCTAGAAGATTTGTCTCCATGTTCATAATAATTACTGCGAGTATGTAACTGTAGCCTTTCTGCCTCCTTTGTTGTAATGAGATTGAATTCGGCCTGAAGCTCAGTACGACGTTTCAATGAAATAGGGGTAGGGCCAAGAGCAATCAAATGATCCACCTCCTCAATTTGCGACAATAGGGATTGTACCTTATTTTTACAAATTTTATTCGCGTGGGCAAAGTAGGAAGTAATTTGTCCCTGAAGGTAAGCTTTCAGGGTTTCCCACAACAAGAAGTATGAAGTGTTACTATTTTTATTAATAGCAATAAACTCTATTGAAAGAATTTTAATATGTAGAATAATATGTCTGGGTGGTCCAAGAAATAAATAAATACATACAACAACCAAACTGTCCTTTTTATTTTTTGTTATTTATGTACATATAAGTATTACTCCTCAGGACTTTTATTCTGAAATTTGAATACTGTGTGAACAATGAAAGGGTGCAAACAGCCCCTCCCTTCTTGTTTTCCTCTATAGCCCAGGTCAGAGACTTAATTAGCCCTGCTCCCTCTCTCTGATCAGTCAGAGTCTGTATGCAGGTTGAGCATCAGCCCCGCCCCCTCTCTCTGATCAGTCAGAGTCTGTATGCAGGTTGAGCATGTACACGTGGACAGAGCAGTAAACATGTATTAGAAGCTGCTTTGGCCTTTAAACTGGGATTTAATTTGGAAATGAATGAATTTTAGCTGTATTCTGAGCTGGATTATTCACAGATAATTCATAATACAATTAGGAGACAACCAGGGTTAGACAGGATATGTCTTATTAAATGTGTCTTGCTTCTGAAGGTTACTCTGATAAAGAATACCATCATGTAACTGCCCACAAAATGTGAATCTTGGGTTGTAGACAATATATATGAGTAAAAATATTCTACTTTCACAAGCACTGGGCCAATTTGACCCGGCAACATTACTGCTGTACCTTACAGTCGAGCGGAACAGAAGGGATGAATTGACAACCAGTGCTTTTAAGAGAAGCTGAAAGTGTGTTTACTGTGTAAACATCAGTTTTATATATTAGACAGAAAATGGGAAAAAGAGCTGTAATAGAGATTCTGACAATCTGGTTACAGCTAGAGACATTTTTTTTGCATTTGTATGTTGCCATGGCAACAAAATAGTGCTAAAACATTCAGAAAGTCGCCACCCACCACTACGTAATAATGGAAAAATCCTCTTTGTTTCATTATCGTTAGTCGAAGTGGTGCTACATCAAAAGTGTAATAAATCAGTATAAAAAGGTTCCTGCTGGAGAAATCACTTGCTCCAACAAAATGCTACAACAAGTAAAACGTTGTTTATGCCGTTTTCACATATGCACCTCAGAGATTTCCTATAACAAACGCATTCACACAGGAAATGTTCTGCGTGGTCAGCACCTGTGTAGCACATGTAGGACACACACCATGACCAACTTCCTTATAGACAGCCTTCTCTATTCACGCATTGGCTCACTCGGACATGGCCAGGACTTTGTACTGGGGGCTGGAAGGATGAAGTCCTTGGAAATGTCCACCACAAACTATCCAAACATTTGTGTTTACACATGCAGCTCCTCCAGGTAATGTCTGGAAAAGTTTAGCATGCATGTGCAAAGGGTTTAGAGTTCAGTTGTGCTTTAGATAAATGCACTTCTGCTCTGAAATTCCAAAAGAGGACAATACAGCAGAAATGAGTGGACTAATGAACCCTTTAGGCAGGAGGCCGCAGACCTGTTTCAGGGCTTGTTTTCACAGCTGCTGAGACGTGAGGCAGCAGAAGAGATTTTGTGGGGCAGGATTGGAGACGGAGGGAGAGCAAAAAGGAATTTGAAGCCGCGTTCCTCGGAAGCTGCAGAGCCGCATGTGTCTGCGACCGCTACCACGGGCCAGTGATCAAAGCCCGGCCCTTACCTCCTCTTCTTTCTACCCAGCATTCCTTCCACCCTTTCTCCTTGTCTTTCATCCGTCGGCTGAGGGCTTGTGCTGAATGCACTCCGACTTGCTTTTCAAGAATCAGCTTTAATGTATTTGAATCTTGAATGCTCCCCATGCAGGCGTAAAGGAATGGGAAATCAGAATTGGAATCACTAGTGCCTTATGAGGGGGAAACATGGAAAAACCCAGAACAAGGCATTTAAAAAGGCATTTTTAGCTCAGCAGGAAACTGTGACGGATATTTAATGGTCTTTGACAAACTAACAACCAGCACTTTCATATAAACCACTTATACTCTGTGACTTGTATTACATCCTAAAGATTACTAATCAGTAAAACCCAAAGCTGTTCCATTTACCTCCAAAGTCGGATTTCAGAGCTGGGAATGATGGAACATCCAAGTTGCCAATGTTCCAGCTAAACATTTGGATAATTGTATACTTTTCAAAACATTCCCAAAAGAGTTAACTGAGGACTTTAACATTTCCCACCTTTTTTTCAGTGTTTATGGCCAATCTAACCAAACCACTTTTTATTTCCCAGTTACTTGCACGTCCAAGTACCATGGAAAGGTGGCTGATTTAATGAGACTTGAAATTTGGGTGTCCATCTTGGATTTTGAGTGAATAAGACCCTTTCCTAGCAGGAACATTCAGTTTATAAGAGTGTTACAGTTAAAATTCCAGATTGTTTATATGTGTCTTTATTTTTAAAATATAATTTAAATCTGGAAAAGTTTGAGTCTCATACTAGTTCATTCACTTTGTGTATAATAATGATATTTTATTAATAAAATTAGAGTAAAATAGATCCTAATCAAAGTTTTCTAATATACAATTAATAATAATTAAAGTTTCTGAAAGAAATGATGAAAACTTTCATTAATGACTGTGAAATTTTAATATTCATTTTTAATATTAAATTATTTTCGTTTTTTTAGTTTTAGTTTTTAATTTTTTCGTTTTTACGTCAATTAAATAAAAAAACATTCTAATAAAAAGCTCCGTTGAGAAAGTTAAGAAGGTTTTTCTCTTCTGTATACAAGGACATACAAGGTCTTTGCTTGGCAGTGGCGATATGTTGTGGGCATGCCAGTCACCACCTTGTGTCATGTTTTCAGGGATAGGTTATAAACCTCAATGGTTATATTTCTCTGATGCCTCGAGAATGTAATCAGCTTAATGAGTAGCTTATCATGATGATCTGTGGCAGTTGGCAGACACTCAGATCCACAGTCTCGGGAATCGTTTCAAGATGTAAGGGAATGTAGAGGGAGGTGTCTTACTCAACTCATCCCAAAAGTATTGGATGGAGCTCCATCCTACCAGAGAACACAGTTCCACTGCTCCACATCTCAATGCCGGAGGGCTTCACACCCCTCTAGCCCACACCTGGTATTGTCCCAATAGGTTCATGTTTTTCTGATCCAGAGAGTCCTATTCTATTGGCAGAGTCTCTTTTGCTCTTTTGCAGAGTCTCTTGTGCTTTTGCACATCTGTGTCAGCAAAGAATGTGCACATCATGTGTCCACAAACTTTTGTAGATACAGCTTAAATTGCACTAGGTATAATTAGTGGCCTTTAGTGTGAAATTTCGAAAACTTTTATGATTCATAAACACAAGTTAAAAAAATCATAAAGAATCTCTGCACGGAGTCCGTGTCTGAGCGTGGTCCACAGTCTGCCAGGCGGAGACAGTTTGTTTGCTTTGAAACGGCTAATAGGATGGTGGTGACACTAAGTGAATGGCAATAGAAAAGGCAGCATGCGGATGTCATTAGGGCAGAAAGCAGGCCTGCAAGGGCCCTCCTCCATCTTCAATTAAGGATGAAGGTTACCCCTGGGACAGAGGGGCCGACAGAGGGTCATTTAAATTCCCCCAACCACCGGAGCAGTTTTCACACATCATTAACACATCTTTACGTGCTTTTGAATTGTGTTTGCACGCACGCCGGGGTTGATGGCCTGCTTTTATGCAAAGTCGGGCTTTGTTGTCTTCGCCTGTTTTGCTTGGCCTCGGTGACACATTCCCATTAAAATGCAAATAACAATGGACAAAAATATTGGGACATCTGCTCATTCATTGATTCTTCTGAAATCAAGGGTATTACAAAGAGCTTACCCTGCTTTTGTTGGAGTTACTCTCTCTACTGTCCAGGGAAGGCTGTGTGAACCAAAAAGAACAAAGCAAACAGCCCCTCCCTCCTCATATTCCTCTTTAACCCAATATCTGGGTCAGTGACATCATCAGCTCCACCTCCTCTCACTGATCAGTCGGAGTCTGCATGCAGGTGGTGCGTGCACATGGGAACGTAAACTGTGAATTCAGATGTAAACGAGTGAACGGGTCTTGTAGTTTGTTTTATGTGTATCATGTCTGTAGGTTTTTTGCCCCACCAGGTCCTGTGGGACCATTGAAGATCAGTGTGAAAGGAGGAGAATAAAGTATGCAGAGAAACATATGAGTTCCTGTCTGTAATTACAGAACTACAAACTGTTCCAGTGTGATGAGAGCAGCTGATGAAATGGTGGTCATACGGTCATGGAAGATTGTTGTATATTGAGTCAAGACTGTTATGTAACAGTTTTGTGGTACCTCTGTTTTGGTTCTTTTGCTGGAGGAACAATAGTGTTTGAAGTTCAAGCTGAATGTCGAGCTGAAGACTCAAAGCTTAGGCAGAAATTTGAACATCCATCCATTTTCTATACCGCTTATTCCTGAATAGGGTCACGGGGGAGCTGGTGCCCAGCTGGCAACTCTGAGCGCAAGGGCAGGAAACAACCCTAGACAGGGCACTACTCCATCGTAGGGCTCACACACACACACTGAGGGCCACAGAAATTTCCCAGGTCACCCCACCCGGGGATCGAGGCAACAGCTCTACCCACTACGCCACCGCGCAGCCCCAAAATTTGAACAATAATCCAAAACTGCATGTGCACAGCAAAGCAAGACTGAACCAGCCACTGGAAGAGGAAACAAGGAGGCAGGGCCAGAATGGAGAACACCTGGGAACACTGAAGTCTAGGTGGTGGCAAAGGCGGAGACAAGGGAGGGGACAGTGACCAACAAGCTGCGCTAAAACAGTCACAGATTGAGACAGATACATGGATGACCTCATCCCTGATGTTCCACAGCTTCCTTGGTCATTTTGGAATCATCTACAGCTCTGCTCATGTTATACATTTATCTTCAGCCACACTGGTTTCATATAATTGAAAACATTGATTGTGAAACGGAATGGTAGTGTACACCTGGGACTCTCACTGTGCTTCAAATTATAGACAGTGATGATGGAACTCGCCGTGCTTCCAGGGGGGGGGGGGGTTGCTCTGCTGGAACTAAGCGCTTCATTAAATCTCCTTTTCCAGGCCACAGTTGGATCTGTTTCACTGTGCAAATTGAATTGTACTGAGTGTGGCGCTGACTGAAATTGATTCCAGTGGCCTCCGTGATAGAAAAAACAGTTCTGTATGAATTTGACAGAATCAATCGCGGTAGACTCAGGCAGCACGGCAAGATACTGCAGGATTAGTGAGGGAACTGCTTAACCAAACATGCTAATGTGGCTTATGGTAAATGGAAGAGTGTGTGCACTATTCAACCTTTGGTTTGCCAATGGGAAAGGGAAGAACAATGACTTGTACGGTGTAGAATGGTAAGAGACCAGTGAACTGATCAAATGGACAGGGAATGCATAACCAAGGAGGTGGTCATAATCTCATGGAAGATTGGAATATATTGAGTCAAGACTGTAAAGTAGAAGTTTGTGGCAGCTCTGTTTTGGTTCTCCTGGATGTTCTTTTGATGGATGCACAAAAGTGTAACGAAAAAACGAGCTGAAGACTCACACTAATAAACTCCATGACTCCATGTGCATATATACCGAATCAGCCATAGGACTAGATATGCACTCAGCCTGATTAGACACACCTAAAAGAGGTAACAGGGGGCAGGGCCACAATGGAGAACACCTGGGACCACTAAAGACTAGGCGGGACAAAGGTGGAGACGAGAGGAGACAAATAAAACAAATATATATGGTGAAGGGTCAAGGGGTGTTAGTTTAGTGTACTAGGCCAGGTACACCTTCTATAACTATAAGATCATCTGCCACCGTCTTGCCCCATCCCCCACCCCCTTCGCCGCTACATCAACCATCCATCTAACCTGCCCTCTTCCTCTCCTCCTCGATGGTCCTCGACCCACAGTAGCCCGACTTTCACCGGCACCCCGCTGGTCAACAGCACCAGAGGCGATCGTTGTCAACCCGGGCCTCAACCGATCCAGTATGACAGTCATATTTATGATCTGCATTATAGTTTTGGCACAAGTTTTACGCCGGATGCCCTTCCTGACACAACCCTCACCATTTATCCGGGCTTGGGACCGGAACCAGAAGTACACAAACTACACCCCTAATAGCTGGTTTCCGGGTCTACATGAGTAAGTAGTAATTAGGTTTCAACCAGCCAAGAATCTCACTGCCAATTTTCAGACCTTTTTAGACATCAAGCCACAATATGAACAAACATCATAAGATGAAGTGAATTTCATTATGTTCCGTCATTTTTGGTTTCAGCACTGTTTTGTCTCCGTCCTGCAGGTGCTGTAATATGCACTGCTGTTTTAAGTATCTGACCTGTATTCAAATACAACAATCTTGCACCGGTCTCCTATAAGGTAGACATACCTCTCCTATAAGGTAGACACCTTTGGCTGCCGCACACATCTCCTGCAACGTCTGTTTTTAGATGGCCCACAGCTGGTCCATCGCATTCTGACGTCTTCTCTTGACTGAAATCTGCTCCAATTCAGAGGCATTTTCAGCTTTAGGGAAAAGCCAGCAGTCACACAGAGCCATGTTGGGAGAGTATGGAGCCTGATAAAGCACAGAAAACTCTGTATCAAATGTGAAGAATGGGCAGATGCATTATTGTGATGGAGCTGCCCATTGCCTGCTGCCCACAGGTCCAGCCATTTGCGTCTCACAGCGTCAAAAAGACTTTCATGGCCAAACACAACACACCTGTGCTTCATCAGATTCCCTACTGAAAGGGAGCAGATGCGACAGACCAGATGAAAGAGGTGCTCCAGCAAAGCTTCTGACTGCAGCAGAACCAACGTCAGAAGCCTCATAAAACTATTTGAACATACTGAGTGCATGTAAACGCATTTTGCGTTGCTTGTGAGAACTCTCACAAGTCCCTCCAAGAACAACTTCCTTGTGACTTCATGGTTTAAGGCCTTACAAGTACCAAGCAAACATGTGAACACTGGGCCTAAGAGAGGGTTGGTCCACATGTGCCTGGTTCTGGACTTCATAAATACTGTATGTAAATGTGTAGAAGTTTTTCAAAGTATTTATGGCCTATTTTATGGATATTTTCCCACTCCCCACTCAACCTGGGAGTACACCGTCTCTAAATGCTTGTTTGGTTCACACTGTGAGCGAGCAGAACTGTGCACTGATGGAGATCAGCGTGTTTCCAGTAGCCCAAGCCTTTCTCATTTTCTCAGCTGGTTGATTCTGATTCAACGTGACAAAGACCTGATGCTGAGCACCACACACACACACACACACACACACACACACACACACACACTTATTTTTCACATGTGGATGATACTCTTACAAAAAGCCAATAGTGGCAAATCACTGACAGCAAAACAAAGTCGATATGAAACTGAAACACTGTCTGAATCCACCTCCATTATACTGCACACATTCATTACCTCCACCGTTGGGCTTGTTTTTCACAGGAAATGTGTTCAGACCTGAGGCCTTCATTTTTACCTGCACTTATTGGTCATTTTATCAGAAACACCTACCCACTGGAGCCCATCTGTTACGTAATTGCATGCTTTATGAGCCCCCTCAATGCCATTTAGCAATAGAAAGGGACCACCACAGAAACACTAACAATTACCATTACTGGCTTGGTAGTGTGTGCTGCTCTGTTCTGATTTGAATGGGTTTAATGGTCCCCATTAGAAACCACAGCAGACCACCTTTAGATTCCAACAGAAAACAATCAAATACACCAATTCATCCCTTCTAATGAATGCATTCAGCTACTTTAAGTTGTACCCACTGCTGACACAGTGTGTCTAGTCCCTGTAGAGAAGTCCTGCCAATAGTATAGGACTCTTTGGAGCAGATAAACACATGTGAGCCTATTGTCAGATGTGGGCTGGAGGAGTGTTGGAGCGGTGGAACTACATTCTGTGGAATGATGGAGTTCCATCCAATACTTTTGGGATGAGTTGGGGAATTGGGAGTGGGGTGGGGTGGAGCATCCAACATTCTGACATCACTAATTCTCATGTGACTATATGCAATCAAATCCTCACAGCAATGCTCCAAAGTCTGATGGAACACCTCTAAAAGCCTCCTCTAACAATTTAGTGGTGTTTCATAGATTCATAGATCCATAGTTTGTGTCCTAGTAGTCCTACAATGGTCCACTGCTGAAATAATATCTGGTCAGCAGTGGTTCTACACTCTGGAGAAAAAGTGTGTAGGAGGTGGACCAAATCGAAATGTCTAAGTTCTCTGAGCATTTCATGTTATTTTGTTATTTTGAGGCTTTGTTATTTTGAGGTTCTCTAAAGAACTGTCTTCATCATCTTCTGAATCGTCCAATTCAGGGTCATGGTGTCAATAGGTCAAGCAAAGAATCCCAGGCATCCCTGTCCCCAGACAGTTCCCCTGACTCCTCCTGGGAAAACCCCAGGTTTTGGCCAGCCAGGAGATAATCCCTCCAATGGGTCCTGGGTCTTCTTCAAGGCCCCCCACCCAGGTGGTCATGCCTGGTAGATCTCCAATGAGACACAATCAGAGAGCAACCTAATCCATATCTAAAGAACCATCCTTTGAACATTGAAATCCTTTCTTCACTGAATAACAACCTCCTTTTGAACCCATTTTAAATACTGTATGGTGCTCAGTTTTCAGTGGAAGAGGCTGATACACCATGTTACTCATAGACTACAGTCTGTAATTGCAAACCTACAATGTTTGTATAGCAGTAAATCTATAATCAATTTGAGCATATAAAGACTACAAATTGAAACTAGAAAAGACAATTTCCTGATGGAAACACTGATACGTTGCACAGTTTAAGTGGTTTCCACTTCCAGGCAGTTGCCAGGTTGTTGATAAGAGTTTGTTTGTGAGGTGATTTCTAAGGTGTTGTTATGGGGTTGCTATGGTATCCCAAGTGGTTGCTATAGTGTTGCCAAGTGGTTGCTATGGTGTTGCTAAGTGTTTGCAAGGTGATTTTTATAGTGCTGCTAAGTGGTTGATGTGGTATCCGAAGTGGTTGCTATACTGTTTCTATGCAGTTGCTATGGCGTTGCCAAGTGTTTGCTATGGGGTTTGTATGGTGTTGCTAGGTGATTGCTATGGTTTCTGTAGTTCTGTTAAGCGGTTGCTATGGTGTTTTTAAGTGTTTACAAGGTTGTTTCTATGGTGTTGCTAGGTGGTTGCTATAGTGTTGCTAAGTGGTTGCTATGGTTTCCCAAGTGGCTGCTATAGTGTTGCTTTGATATTTCACAACTAAGGGATGAGCAAAACAGCTGTTAAACAGCAAAAATCTGTCCGAAAAATGAGAATAAAAAAATGAAGAAGAATCTAAATCTGGTGGAATAACAGTATAATTAGATAAATGAAGCAAACAAAGACGTTGTTCACTGTGAGAGTGGCCTGTAGACACAAACGCATTATGACTGTAGACATATGACCTGTTTTCAGATACACACAGCATATTAATGCATAACCACTAAATCATTGGTCGCCATTATCTAACCAAGCTCACAGAACAATAGGCACATCAGATTAGCTCTTCTTCTTTGGCTGGACAGCACTGTGGACATGTAGCGTGACAGAGGGTCAGGGAATGCATCCTCAGTGCTTTAACCCGCCTGCGTAATCGGAGCGCTGTGAGGAGAACAGGCTGCTACTTGTAACAACTCCGGTGACATGACTGATGGGAGAGGAGATAGAAAGTATCTGGTGTCTGTCTGTAGGATCTGCAGGCCTGGTAAAATCACAGCCATGCCATTAGGCCAGGAGGAAAGCCAGGGATGAATAGGAAGTGACTATTTACATTTCTTATCTGCAAATTAATGCAAACAGATTACAGTGGGCTTTACTTGCAGGAGGGATAGGTTTGACATCTGAGAAATCGGAACAGTGCAGTGCAATCTCAGACCGGGAAGCCATTTCTGCTTCTCAGTGTTTGGCCTGGGTTGAAGAGAGTGAATTGCTACTAAGCAGCCAAAATAGGTCAGCACTAAAATCTGGACTTTAAAGCCGTATCTCCATACAACAAGGCCTGTTTGATGTCTGAATGCTGCTTTGTTAGGGTTGCACTGTGGTTATGATGGTAATGCAATGATGCTTAAATCGACACATATGGAGAGTATTCTTGCTCCTGGGTGCCCCCATGGGAGGGCAGTGTGGTTTCATGTAGGCCTAAGTTGTAAGACCATAACAGTGTGTGTGTGTGTGTGTGTCCCAGTTATCATGTAGTTTCATTAGTGCATTAACATATACTCAATATACAAGGCCAGTAAATAACCCTCCTATCCTTTATGGCCAAACAATCTCCTCTCCGTTTTTATTTTCATCACAAGTCCAGAACTGTATGTACGCAGGACTGTATGGACATTTTCGCTCCCATCCCGGACAGATCTGACCAGTAAGTTGAGAGAACATTGTCACACGGTTTGGTTCGGAGAAAATGCTCAAGGTTGACAAAATTGTGAACTGATTCAGATCAAAGCGAACAAACGAAAGCAGTGAAATCACCCATAGATCCTCAAAAGCAGGGTCATCGCCTGCCCTGGGCTTCCAGGGCTGTAAGCTTGAACATCCTTTATGAAACTCAAACCTTATAATACCAACCCCACCCCCGAATAACCTGACCCGAAAGCACAACCTTCAGCCTGCCAGCAATCCCCCACCAGCGGTCCAATGAAAATGACTGCAGGGGACTTCCCCTCATTCCTGATTGAATGAAGCCCCTCGCGGGCTGAGCCCCCAGTCTTTGTACACTTAGGTGGCACCTCTCCTCAAAAGAGGACATATCTGGGAAGAAGACGATGTCTTGTCACCCTAGCGAACTCGACAGTTACTTTAGCCTCGTGACTCTGCTGCAAAGGGATAACAAGTCAATTACAGTTAAGGGGCTTAGAAATCCATCCACTGGCAACGTTGTTCTCATACAAACCACAGCGTCAAATAGAGCAAATAGAGCATGCATAAATAAATACTTTGTGTAAACAACTAAACATCAACAAGCGCACTACTGTCCTGACCTGTGCTTCGGCGAATGAACTTCTGACATCCAGTCCAAAGCAAACGAACAATAACAGCCCGTTGTACGACAGCACAAGCTGCTTGTACAAGCCAACCTGTACAATAGAGACGTAACCAAGCCGGCTGTGCCAACACCCGCGGTCTCCGCAGGCCACAGAGACCATTTATATGCAAATCCATCTGACAGTTTCAATGAGTTCCCATAATAAAGACAGCTGCTTTATCAAGACTAATTTCAGCCACAGGGCCGCGAGCCTGTATCTTTTCATCTGACACTCCTCTAATTGCTTGGCTCTCTCTCTCAGCGTCTCATTTCCGAGGGTGTCTCCAGCGTGAGAAATCTGACATATGACACGTATTCCAGCAGTGACAATAAAGGAATCACTGAATGGAGGACTATAGCTACATGCCATTAAATATATTCATCAAGAGGGACGACAATCCAGATCATATGTCAGATATTGGGTTTATAAGGGTGTTTGACTTCTGATTTGTGTGTTTAAGTCACATAATTCATTCATAGCTTTATGGGATGTATTGTTAGCTGAATTTCAACGTTTATCTCGTCCCAGTTTTTGAGATGTTGACACTGTTTCAACTCCAGATTGATTGGTCTGATTATGTATTCTTGTATCCCATTTTTTGATTGGATTCATGCTTTTCCCGTAGATCATGTGGAAATGCCCCATAGAATTCAGTGGGGTGCAAACGTTATGGCTCCCTTCAACTGTAATGATAGAAATACACTAGGAACTCCCCACCATCATCATGGGGTACCACATTTGGCAACATCTGAGCAACCACCTGAGACACCATAGTAACTACCTGGCATATCACAACTCTCTTTAAACCATAGCAACCATTAGACAACTTCATGGCAACTGTCTGAAATACCACAGCAATCACTGTGCCACACTGTGGCCACCATCCAGATTTCACATAACAACACCATAGCAACCTCCTGGGATTCCACAGCAACCACCTAGCAACCATTAGACAACTTCATGGCAACTGCCTGAAATACCATAGCAATCACTATGCCCCATTATAACAACCATTTAGCTTTCACATAGCAACGCCATAGCAACTGGCTTGTAACACATGGAAACTACCTGGAATACCACACAGCAGCAGTCTAGCATCTACACCTGGAATCTCTCTCTTGGAGGCTGTAGTAGAACTCTACTGAGAAGCAGACCAACAACTGACTGACACCACAGTGAGACCTAGCCAGGCTTTAGTGCAGCCACCGTACTGGGGGGTTAGTTTAACACACTGTTATAACTTTAACCCCAAAGTGCTTCTTCTACACACCAATGAGCCAATGAGAGGTGAAGTGAACGACTCTGATTATCTGGTTACAACAGAACCTGTCAGCTAGTGAACAGGCAGCTGATGTGTTAAAGAGTAACAATCTGAGACACACTGACAAGAACCAAACTGATGACAAATGGATAAAAACATCAATCAGACAGGTCTTCTGTGGCGTTTCTGGGTTGCAGTGGACAGTACCTACCAAAAGTGCTTTAAGGAAGGATAACCAGTGAACAACATTCATGGATGTCCAATGTTCATTGATCAGATCCATTGAGGTTCCACCTCACGACTTACAGAAATTGAAGGAACTACTGGTAATGTGTTGGTTCCAGATGCCAGGGGCCACCTTCCGAGGTCTTATGCAGTCCATGCCTCAAATGGGTCAGAGCTGTTTTGTATTCCATAAAGCACCGTAAAGGCTTGCACTGCGGTTACAAGTAAAAGGAGTTGTTTTCCAAGAGTGTAATACAAGCGTTTTATACCCTCGAATGGGTATAGAAGGTTTATAATATATTCCACCAAAAGGGTTCCACTATTTATTGTGTTATGGGTCAAAGAACCTTGCTTTTCTTAGAGTGTGATGCAAAGTGTCTATACAAATGTAGCAAAGGTGCATCCATTATCTGCCGGTTCAATATTATCGGCTACTAGATCAGCCCGGGCCCTCTCATTTCCTTAGCCAATTGATTTGAGTAAATTAGGAATTCCTTGGAATTTCCTTAAATCAATTGTCTAAGGGAGACAGAGAAATTGAGCGTGACCTCCAGGTCTTTTAAACAAACCCATCTCATTTAAGTTCTCCAAAGAACCATCTTTTCAAACATGCTTTTGGGAACCAAATGATGGTTTTCAGTGACACTGTATGAACAACCCTTGCTGAGCGCTGTGGAAAATGACCATTTGATTGTGGAAGAACCCGTCGATTTTGAAAGAAAGTCGAGCACTGACCTTCAGCATTGTCCACCTTGGGCAGGAATGCCTTGTCCATTCATAAGCTTTGGGAAGTCTTCAGGTTCTTTTGGTTCTCTAGGTTTTTACTGTTGGTGTTTGTGATAGGGAACAGAACTTGAATCTTGCAGGCTGAAATGATGACAAGATCAAAGTGACCACTTTATTTAAAAGGGCTGTTTCTGGCTACTTCTTATACAGCGCAGGGCAAGTTCTCCATTCATGACTGAACATGCGAATACAATGAGTAAAATTCACACACACACACACACACACACACACACGCACACACACACACACACACACACACACACACACACACACACACACACACACACACATGCGATCTGGAGACTTGTGACTCTCGTACAGATTCCACAGCAGGTCAGAATCTCAATTGCATTGGCGCCTGAGAGGAATATCAAGCCAATAAGGCTGAATCAATTTACAGCCGATGTTCATTTGCACATTTCGAGGAGGCCTGTTACTCCGCACTGCTCCTGCTGAATGCAAACCGAGACTGATCTGCTAAGCCATACTTTTGCTTTAATCTCATTATCATACTTCAGAGCAGAAAACGAAAAACAATGGAGCACAGAATGAAGATTATCTGAGTGCAAACCTTTGGCTTCCTTAACTCAGCCCTTGGATCCTCATTTTCTATTATGAGCTGTGCGAAATCCTTTTTCATTAGCTTGTCCGAATCTATTTCATATTTCATATCATATTCTAGTATCTGCATGCACACCAACATCTTTCATTTTACACCAAAATACTTTAGTACGTATACGTAAAAGTCCATAAATTCCATGGACTGGAAACCACTGGCCACTTTATAAGAAATGCCAACCTTGTGCTTTCACTTATTGGCCACATTATTGGAAACACCTACCCCGTGCTTCCTCTCACTGGCCAATTTATTGGAAACACATCCTCTGCTTCCACTAACTGGCCACTTTATTGGAAACACCTACCTTGAGCTTCCTTGATATAAGTTCACTTGGAAGAAAGCCAAAGAATTGTTGTATAAGACTCAGGTCATTCCAGCTGATTGACAGGGTGGTTTTAGGGGGATACTGCCCTTTCAGGGGAGGGTTAATGAATATGTCCAGGCAGGAATGAGAAAAGTAATTTAGTCATGCTTCTCCTTGATAGCCACTCAAAATAATCCTTGAGCAGAACTTGCTCCGATGCTTTAGGAACACCCTGTTTCTGCAGTGAGCAAGTAATAAATCTGTATTCCCCTGGGGGCCTGGGTGGTCACAGGTGAGCATGGGGGTAAAGAAAAAGGGTCAAGGACTCAAGCCCCAGCCTGCCTGCAGAATTTCCCTATGGACACTTAACCACGCAGATAACCGCCGCCAAATCAGATTACCAGACAGCCATGTGGGACCGTTCTAAATCCAACCAGCTATTACGGGAAGAGGACCAGCTGGGTCATTTTTCTCTCAGACATCAAAGTAAAACAACTGACTGAAGAATTCTGATTTAAATAAAGCACAAACATAAACTACAGTACACAGCTCGTTTTATAGCATGACAGAAAGAGCACCTGAGAATGAAAAAGTGACTAAATGAATACATAAAATGACTTTTATATATTGTTCTCAACTTTTAAAGGAGTTCTACACACACAATACAAATATAATACAACTATACAAACGTATAATATTATCATATGTTTTCAAACATATATAAAGTATAATGTATCTACAAAACAATAATATAGATATTTGTTTGCTCTCCGCATTCCCCATCATTTTGTGTTTATATCATTTGGATGATCTCATATCCTGTTATACTGAACATTTAAGATTGCTCTTTGCTTCTCCGGAAACATTGCTTTGGAGTTTCAGTTGTAACAGTGACTGTTTTATATATCGTGCCCTTGAGGCTACAAGGTTCTATCTGTATTCTGAGCAGTTCTGAGATATTGAGCTTGAAAGTCTTTATAGTGACATTGACAAATATGGAGATGGAAACTTTCTGTTTTCTAGAAAAAGAGTCTAAAATGCATTGAAAACACCTCACAAAAAGCAGATACAGAATAAAAATAACTCTTTAATAGATAGAGCCTTATAGTTCCTTATAGTTACATACTTAATAATATTAATATATAAATAAAAATGCTATAAAAATTAACCAGTGAAAGTCAGACATTGCTTTTCAACCATCAACAGAATTATGTTAAAAGTTCATGAAACAGGCCTGGACAGAAAGTATGGTATTCACTTAATATTTTGTTGCACAACCTTTTGAGGCAATCACTGCAAACAAGCAATTCCCGGAACTGTCAGTGAGACTTCTGCACCTCTCAGGAGGTATTTTGGCCCAATCTCCATGAACTGCTCCAGTTGTCTCAGGTTTGAAGGGATCCTTTTCCAGAGGGCATGTTTCAGGTTCTTCCAAAGATGCTCAATAGGATGTAAGTCAGGGCTCGTAGAATAGTCCCATGTAGGCCCGTGACCTACAACTGAGACCAAGCTTTCTGACTCTGGGCAGCACATTTCTCTCTAGAATCCCTTGATAGACTTCAGAGTTCATTGTACCCTGCACAGACTCAAGACACCCTGTGCCAGATAGAGCAAAGCAGCCCCAGAACATAAGAGAGCCTCCTCCGTGTTTCATAGTAGGGACAGTGTTCTTTTCTTGATATGCTTCATTTTTCTGTCTGTGAACATAGAGCTGATGTGCCTTGGTCCATTTTTGTCTCATCTGTCTATATGACATTCTCCCAGAAGCTTTGTGGCTTGTCAACATGTCGTTTGGCAAATTCCAGTCTGGCTTTTTTATGATTTGTTTTCCTCCTTGGTCGTCTGCCATTAAGTCCACTTTGGCTCAAACAACGACGGATGGTGTGATCTCACACTGATGTTCCTTGAGTTTGAAGTTCAACTTTAATCTCTTTAGACGTTTTTCTGGACTCTTTTGTTACCATTCGTATTATCTGTCTCTTTGATAAATTTACCTCCTACGGCCACATCCAGGGAGGTTGCCTACAGTTTCTGAATAATATGTGCAACTGTGGTCACAGTAACATCAAGCTGCTTGGAGATGGTCTTATAACCTTTACCTTTAACATGCTTGTCAATAATTTTCTTCCTAATCTCCCCAGACAATTCTTTCCTTCACTTCCTCTGGTCCATGTTGAGTGTGGTTCACACCATGTCACCAAACAGCACACTGACTCCCTGTAGCCCTATATATCAGCCCACTGACTGATTACAAGATTGTAGACAACCGTGATGCTAATTAGTGGACACACCTTGATTTAAAATGTCCCTTTGGTCACATTATATTCAGGTGTACCATCATTTTTGTCTGTTTGTCTGTTAAATGAGTTTACTTTTTAAAATAATTCTGTTGAATCAAAATCAATGTTGGATATTCATTTGTTCATTTTCATAGAAATTATTATTATTTATATATAATAAAAAAATCCCTCTAAAATAATTAAAGTAATTTTGATTTTGAAACTGTGATGTTTAAGACAAAAACATCAGGAAGATCTTGTGTTCCTGTTTTGCAGTGGTCAGTACCTAAGGAAGGACAATAGGTGGGCAACCAAGGCTCACTGAAGCTGATGGAGTTCCCACCGTACAACTTACAGGACTTTAAAGATCTGTTGTAACATCTTGGCTCCACATAACACCAGACACCTTCAGTTGTCTTTTGGAGTCCATGCCTCACTGGATCGGAGCTGTTTAGGGGTCATGAGGTGAACATATATAGTATAAGGCAGGTGTTTTTAATGATATGGCTGGTCAGTGTGAATATTTTCTCAGATGTTACAGTGGTAAGACTAATAATATAACCTGTGTCCCTTTAAGGCCAAAAGATTTAGCTCTGTATCCACATCATTCCCAGCACAAACAGAGTCATGTTTCAGTTCTTATCCCTTTAGGATAAATCATGTAAACCAGGCATAAACACTAAATGCTGGTGTTGGCAGTAGTTGGCATGCTCTGTGGTGCACCTGGCAATTTCGGGGACCTCTTAGTGGTTAACAATACAAATAACACCTAAACGAGCCCAGTCGTTCACTACAGAGTTTCACTTCTTCACTGTTTCAGAACAGCAGCTGCACAGTGTGTCTGTATGAGCTGCAGGTCTGCAGAAAATGAAGGTGGTGCACAGTGTGGGGACAGGAGGACAGTGATGGCAGTCTGCCTTTACTGGAATAAGCCTCTTGTTATACAAGGTGCTTACATCCGAGCCCACTGGATGAAGTCTTAAATAACAGCACTGGAAATTTTTGTTCATCATGTCTAGGGGAATCCAAAGGTCTAGCACTTCTCTACTGTGTGTGCATTTGCACGTCTGTGTCAGCAAGTTGAAGTAGCTGAATGCATTCATTCAAACAGGTGTCAACACAAACATTTGGACATGTAAAGCACTATTACGCACTATTATATACTCAAGAACAATGTTAGGTAGATGTTGGTGGATGAGGCCCATTTTTGTAATAGAGAACCAAAGGTGGTCCTTATATTGCATTGTTGAAAGAACGATATAGTGTAAAGAATGGAATGTAGGGTTAGCAAATGATTGGGAACCTTCTACAGCTCAGCCAAATCTCTCGTATAAATACACCAAATGTCTTACAATCGGTCCACAACAACATGCTTGGCTTGGTTACAGAGAAAGCTTTGGAAATGAAATGCATTTCCTCAATAAATCACTTACTTACGTTCATAATAGGCCTCAGGGGAGCTGGGGCTCCATGTAGACGTTGCTATGGTCACTCTGCAGAGCTGCTCATAGAAAGGCACATCAGTGGTACACTTATTCTGACGGTTCTAATGGACGGGTTTTGGAGCACTGCTGTGAAGACTGGATTGCATTCAGTGACAAGATCATTAGGAGGTTCAAAATGTTGGAAGATCACTGCACGTCATCCCCAGCTCCCCAACTTATCCCAGAAGTACTGAATGAAGCGCTATCATTACAGAGAACACAGTTCCACTTCTTCACAGCTCAATGCCAGGGGGTTATTTACCCCTTTAGCTCACACCTAGAGACACTGGGCATTGTGCCCAAAGGTTCCAATATTTACAGTGGCATGCAAACGTTTTTCAGCATGCTAGGTAGCTGCTTAGAAGAACCCATGGCTGTTGATTTTTGGGACAAGGTTTAGAAGAGTCATATATTGGGCCGGTTTCCCAAGCAGGGACTAAGCCTAGTCTAGGACTACGGAGCAACATGAGCATACTGAACAGTGATTGTCCACTGAAAGCAAAAATTTAGGACTGGCATGGATCTTATTATATTTCAACATTGATGATGGTGAAATTAAAATCACTCAGTCCACACCGTCAGTCTCAGTGCTATATGTCACACATACACTACATGGACAAAAGTATTGGGACACCATTCATTGTTCCTTCAGAAATCAAGGGTCTATCCTGCTTTTGTTGGAGCAACTGTCTCTACTGTTAAAGGAATTCTTGTACATTGTTCTGTCAGTGTCATGTAATAGACTTTTGGGCATATATATTTAACACTGTACCTGTGAAATGCAGTTGGAACAGTTGGATGGTTTCCATCAGTTCAGTACTGAAACAAACCCAAATTTTTCATCATTAGTTTATAATGCCATCTAGTGTAGGTTTAGTGCATGAGTCAATAATCCCTTCACGCACTTCCTCGTGGGCTAGGAGGGTAATCATGATGATTAACCCTGCTGTTACATTGTGATTAAAACTGAACCAAAAAAATAATTATCTTTGGAGAATTAAAATCTATTCTGCTGGGCTTCATTGGTGTAATGAACATGGAACTGGACAATGTTTAATGTTAATATTAGGGATGCATCAAAATGAAAATGTATATTTGAAACTGAACAAAATGAAACACTGAACCCAGAACTTTTTGCAGGTTTTCATTAATTTTGTCATTTTTCCATCCAATAGCATATATGTATTTTTGGCTTGAGCTGATAATTTTGCTGAGAGGCTCACTCAACGCTGGGTGTGATTTGATTGCATCAGAATACATTATTCAGTCTTTTCACTTAATCAGACAATCATTGACAATTACTTTTCTAGTTTTTTGGGTTATGGATTTTGCATTAATGTGCAGTGCTGATCATCCCTTGTTGCTGAATGCAATCAAAATCCTCACAACAGTGCTCCAAAATGTAGTAGAAAGCCTCTCCTAGACAGTAGAGACAGTTACTCCAACAAAAGCAGGATAAATCCTTTAACCCTTGATTTCAGATGAAACAGTGAATGAGCAGGTGTCCCAATACTTTAGTCCAAGTGAAGACTTTATGTGATTGCAAATAAAAAAAAGTATCTCACAAAAAAAACAAAAGTATCTCACAAGAACCACGAGAAGTTTGATATTAATTTATTGACATTTTATCTTGAACACTTTTGTTACATCAATAAAACAATGAAGAGTTTGTTGTTCTATTGTATTAAATACTGTGAGAGGATGACTGTACTTACCATACATGGATTGGAGTTTTGCATTCTATGATAAAGCAAATTAGAAAAACTATTCATATTCATTTAAGCCCATCAGACTTGGCAACACTAAAGTAGTGCAAGTAGTTTTGTACTGTGAATGTAGTCTAATATATGGAAGCCCAGTTCTGCCCCTTGGACTAAATAAAGGGTGAAACAGTAATAATACGATAGTGAGTTATACTAGAGATAATCAATCATAATTATGAGATGTTTAATAATCATAATGAAAAATTAAGTCATTATTATGAGATGTTGTCGTTAAAATGAGATAATGCATAATGCTTATGAGATAGTAAGTCATAATATCATAATGATGACTTAATGTCTCATTGTTATAACTTAGTAATTAATAATGTTGTCAAAATCTCATTAGTATGACTATTATTATATAATAATTTTGACTTTGACTTATAACATTCTTATAATGATGACTTAATATCTCATTAGTGTGACATGGAATCTTATAATTATGATGTATCTCATTATTATGACTTATAAACTCATAATTATGACTCAATATGTCCTTATTATGAGGTCCTGTTTCATAAGCACAACTTATTACGACTGTCACATTATTATGACTTAATGTATGACCTTCCTCTCCAAGGCAGAAATTGGGCTTCAGTGGTTTCACATTATTAAACCATGGAGTACAATATTAGGTATAATTACATCACACAAAGTTTGGTATCCATCTCTATATTCAGCTCAAAAACAGCTCTTAGAAAAAAAACACTTAAAAGAACGAAACAATTTAAAAGTTAGAAGTTGGCTCTTCTCAGTATGGCAACCATAACTTGGCAGAAACTGAAAATAATCGAAACATTCTATGAAACTCTCATCACTGAGGCACACAGGAGGCTAAGAAATATTACTGATATCATGGGTCAGGAGTCTTCTACATATTTATCATTTAAAAAACACAGTTTGAGGTTTGGTTGGCAGATGATTATCTGTCCATACTTGATGTTAACTGAACTTTTGGCGGGCTGACAGTGAAGTATGTGAAGAGGATGGTACACGTGGCCCAAACGAAAGAAGCACAAATAGGTCTTGTGGTACAAGAAGCACTGTAGCGATATGTTAAAATAGGGCTATTGAAACTGGGGCCTGCGAGCTTTGGCTCGCAGACCGTTTCAGTCGGGGAACCATCTGCTTTGACAGTGTGATTAAATAAAACATCACATGCTGGCTGCCCAGCATTTTCTGTGATTCTGTGCATGGAGGCTCAAAACACACATTACACAACAACCCAACTAAAGCTCACTTCCTGAAAAATCATTAACTACAGACAAGCTACTCTTTCTAAATCCCCGATTCCAATATCTAGGGACTACGGATGAAAAAGTGCCTTTAGGGCTGACTCTGGCTCATTTACAGTCATTTGTTTTTGGATTGTCCCTGTAAGACAAACAAATAAATGAAAATATCAAGGAGGATATTAAATAATACATTAGTTAATTTGTGTAAACTACACAAAGGACCATCTTAATAAATTTACATTTTAGCTTAAAATTATATATATTCATAAAATAATGAAGACATTTTGGTTTTTAGTCATGCTTCTTTGAGTTGTCATGGGTTAATGGAGAACCATCAGCTATATTAAGGAAACCTTGAAGAACCCATATTAAAAGATTATAAGGTCGTACTGTGGGTAATTTGTTCCAGCAGAAAGCTACAGTATGTTCCAGGTTACACTTTATTTGAAGGTTTGATATATTTGATGATATTTCGCTGCTGTCACACAAAAACCTTTGTCCATTTTTCACTTTTGGAAATAATGTGAAACTGGCAGAGGTTCTTACATTTCCCCACTGCAGGACTAGAACTGGATGATCTCATCTTCATCAGAATGATGAAGAGATGAATTGAAATGCTTGGAATAAAATCTTTTTATAGTGACTTCCTTTGAAAGTTATAAATCACTCTTTTTGAGACACATACTAATATAGTTGCACAAATAGTTGCACCCAGAAGGAAGTGTGGGATGGAGTTGTAGAGGTTCCTAATGGTGTCCTGTGATTCATCCCAGCTTGAATGTTCTCACTCAGTTCTGCAGATGGTGTGGTGGGGTGGAGTGTTGATAGAGCGTCCAATAGCATCCCACACATTTTCTATCAGGGACAGGTCTGGAGATGAGACCGACCACAGCATAGTATCTGTGTCTTCAATGCGAGCGCTTGAGCTGAAGCAGTATGTGGACGAGCGTCGTCCTGTTGGAATAGAGCATTCCAACAAGAGCCTTGACTTGATTCAGAAAAGGTAGGACCACTGATTGCAGAACCTCATTAACAGTATGTTGGAATGTCAAAGTGCCTGTAATGGAGATTAAAGAATATAATGGAGAAGTCATGGTATAGAATTGCACCCCACACCATGACACCTGGCGCTGACCACAGTGCCTCCACACACGGATTCGTCAGTCGTTTCCACCAAGACAAAAGCAGAACTCGTCACTGAAGATGACCCGCTGCCATTCTAAGTGACACCATTGTAGTTGTGCATAGCAATTGGTCGATTCCTTCTGGATACAACTATTTTTTACGATGAGTGTATAAATACCAATGGTGCACAAAGTACAAAACATCTGTATTTGAGTGACAGTAGAAATACATTTGGTAAATTACTATGTAATTGTTCCATTACTTAGGTATGAAGCTTCATAACAGCATAATTCATTCATTCAATCATAACAGGACACAGGCTGTTATGTCACTACAATGTCATATACTTGACCAACTATAATATAATGCAATAATTATAAAAACTGTGAATACTGCCATAAGCTGTTCATAAACATTCAAGTACCGCTTCATAAATCAATTACTCTATTCTTATGTCTGTGTTTACACAACCTTCAAATTTAAAGTGTTCCTTTGTTTTGTTGTTCTTTGAATATTTTGAAATTATTTTACACACACACATAAAAATGTTTTCTGAAGAAAAAAAATTGTTAAAAAAGTAACAAAATAAAAATCCTGGACAAATACAACTGAAATAGTACCCATGTTCTATTCAACAGAGTTAGCCCCTGAGCCTCTCAGTACTTAAGTGCTACGGGCATTTCCGTCCGCTGCTCATCCATCCGTCCCCCCTGGACCTTCAGCAACAAGGAGAAGAAATCCTCATCATCCATAGGGCCCGGGGCCACGCTGCGCTGCTCCTCCAAACGACCCTGAGCCTGTGTGTGTGTGTGTGTGTGTGTGTGTGTGTGTGTGTGTGTGTGAGAGAGAGAGAGAGAGAGAGAGAGAGAGAGAGAGTACATAGACAAATACAACAAAGGTGAGATTCCAACTTTTGCACATACAGCATTTTTGGCTGCTCTCAGTTCTGTTCTCACTAAGTGCAGTAGTCATGTTTTTACTAATACTGTGTACAGCTATGTGTATCTGTCACATGTAATTGTTGAAAAAGACTCACTATTGTTACTTTCACACAAAACCTTGTATTTATATTTGAGTTATTTTCCACTTTTTGACACAATGTGACATAATTAAACAAACAGTCCAGTACGTATTTATGTGTATATGTTTGTATATATGTTGGTATGTATGCATGTATATGCATATGTTTTTCATTATGTACGCTATGTGTATGAAACCTAAATCCTATGGTAGTTGAGTCCCTGTTTTACTCTTATTGCACATGATTGCTCTTTTTTTACACAAACAGTTCTAGTAAAAAATGTATACATATAAAATAATGTTCCTGTCCGGTCCTGTAAAACCCAAATAGAATAACGAACAATAGACAATATTTCTGTGGTCGTAGGGATTCTGTCTAATTTTCACTATAAACAAAATATTTTGGTTCCTATAATACAGAAGTATCAATAGAAGTAGCCAAGTTACGTAATTTGTACCTTGTTTTTTTTTTTTTTGCTCCCACGCCTTTCAAACTTGATAAGGCAGAATTGATAATGGCCACAGACTGCATTGCATATCCTATATATATTGTGTATTTTTCTTATTGTAGGTATTATGGTACTTCTAATTGTCAGTTAGAACGTGGAGTTCACGTGGATTATCATTGAACATTGTAACAAATTGTTCTTCTTTGTACGTAACAATTAATCTTGAGTCTGAATCTGAATCTGATGGGGATCTGGACATAGAAATGCCCCAAAATGACATATAATTAAATCATTTAATCAACAGGGACTTCCATAGAAGGTTGTATGTGATGTTCATGGATCTACATCCAGTGGGACAGCAGAGAATCAACCCAGAGCCAGAGCCAGAGCCAGAGACAATCAGTGTGTCTATTTTTGCTGGGAGATGGACAAGAGAATCAAACACAGAGTCAATCACAGTCTTCATTTTGGGGATGGGTGTGACTTTGCCCAAAATCTGCAGGCCACACTTCATGAGCTGTGACTAGAAGACATACCTGTGAGGTGAGGATCATGTTGTAGAGATCCTCCTTGGGGACTGGTTTGGGGACAGTCTGGCTGGACTCTGGGCCCTTGCAACTGCCTTTCCTGAGCTTGGCTTTGATCTGAGTGGCAGCTGAGGGAGCAGAGGAAGCAGCAGAAGTGGCAGAAGAGGAGGGTTTTGGGGGCTCCAGGGACGACAGGACTGGAGGGAGGCTCTGGAAGTCTGCGCGCTGGTCGTCCAGCCGACGACCCTGGGAGGTGGCTACAAGGTCAAAAAACTCCTCCTTCTGCAGCGAGGTCATGGATGAGAACAGCACTGTTTGGAGTCAGATGACAGAACAAGCATGATCAACAAAGCCCTGTAGCTATTACAAATCAGCCAATAACACTGTTGAGTTTGTGAGCAGAAAAGGAGATTAGAAAATCAAAAATTATGACATCTAATGATACTAAATCAATAAATGAAAGAAAAGGGACTCTTCAAAAATGGCACTTCATGTCCTTTAGGACAAGATGATACAATAACCACATGTTCATGTAAGGAGTGTCCTGAACATTTTAGCCACGGTGTTATTATGAGGGGATGGAGAGGACACAGGCTCAATGGTAGATGTACTAATGGCTTCTCTGATGTTGTAAATGTAGTTTTAAAAATTTTTGAAAACCCATTACATCTCTCATTTGAAGCAAATTAAGGGCTGTGATAGGAGGAGACTTTGAAGAGTACTCTGCCTTTGTTGGTTTTGAAGAACGTATAAATATCCTGGTCAATGTAATCATTGCAAACAGCTCAAAAGTACTCTGGGTGATCAATGATCAAAAATCGAACAACAGGATTTCTGAGATAGAGTTTTTAGTCATTATAAGGATTGAATTGTAGGCATTCAAAACATGGTCAAATTCAAACAAATATCTAAATTTTGTTCATTTTTACATCTCAAATGAAGAAAAAAATGAGTAGGCCAGGATCTCCTGAAAATATAAATGCTTTTCACATTTTTAGGTGAATTAACGTTCATCAAACTACATAAACATGCCACAAAATTGGCCTAGAGTTTTAAAGGTTAAAGCAAGTAAAATAATTAGGTAAAGTGAATTAATCTTATAGTATTTGTATAATAATCTCAGAATGTGAAATCATAGATATTTAGATTACATGTAAGAGAATTACACTTGCAAAGATATCATTTTTGCAGTGACCATTGTCATCAGGTAAAGAGGTCCAGTTTTGTCTTTGTAGGTCAGCATCAGTGCTTTATATCTGATCAAGTAAAATGACAATAACACCTCTATAGATGTCCTTGGGGATCAGAGTTACTGGCTTAAAGCTAGATACCCCAGTTTGGTCTAAAAATCTAATTATATAAGTTACAGCAAAATGCAGTCGATAAGTTTGCGTAGCAGCATATTAGAGGCTAAGAGCCGCCAGTTTATCACAGTGGAAACTGTAAGACTAAGTATTCACACGTCTGACTTACACCACATGTAGGTGTTAAGTCATCAAAAGTAGACTTGCTTATTTGGTTCTGACACTATACTGGACAGGCAACCAGACAATCTTCAGGCTCGGTGATGTGCTTGTGTCCACTTTTATAAATGACATAAACCAAATACGCTAATTAGATGAATTAAGATAAGCCTTATCTTTATTCCTTATACAGCTTATCTTTATACAGCTTCACAAACCAACTCTACTGATGGAACTGGATACTGGATTTCAGCTGATAGTCAAACAGGTGGATCCTCACCTTTCTGACTGTGGCGGGGAGTGCTGGGCTCTGAGTAACACCTCCTCCGTCCCTCCAGTCTGAAGGAGCAGCGCTGGTCATTCAGCCGTCGGCCCTCCTGAAGGGTACACAGCAGCTCATACAGAGTATCTGGAAAGTCTGGGGACAGCCGGTGGACCTGGAGAAATGGTACAAAGGTAATTTTATTGCTTTTAATTCTACAATATTTATTCTGCTATATTTTGGTTCTATGTAAGAAGATAAATAATTTAATCAAGAGAGCTATGGATAAAGTTTGGGGTCCTCATGATGCAGAAGAGCATAATGTAACTGCAATGCTTAAAATCCAGGAATGATCAGGAGCAACTGTTATAGCTCAAAGTGTTTTCTACATTGGAAAACCAGTTGCACTACAAAGAACACCAGTGTAGGGGACCAGAACCTGTCAGTACAGCATTACAGGTTTGCTCATGACTGTGGCAGCAGTCATTTCTTCACACATTACAGGTAAATAATTAGTGACACAGATATTTTCATATTTCAAGCTGAAACCTGATATAATTATATGCATAAATCTGACCTAAAACCATGTCTAAAGACAGAATGTGTAGAAATGGACCATTATTACCCTCCCCAGATGTGCTCCACCAACAAAGATCACACTAACAACAAGTTGTCTAATAGTCCCCGAGGTATCAAGGAATCCAAGGTAAGTTTTAAGTCCACCTCTGGACTTGATTCAGTTTTACTAACAGGACTTTAATTTGGGTAAAAACAAGTGTGAGCAGCAAAGCACATCTTAAAATGCTCTGTATAAGAGTGTCTGTAGAAATCCAATGAATGTAAATATGACAGAGTCAGCTGTACTGCTTCACTAATGTGTTTCTCAAACCTGGCCCTACCACCACCCCCCACCCCCCTTACACATTTTATTGGTGTGTCTGCTCACAGTACAACTGATTAAACTAATTAGCTAATTGTCCAGCCCTTTCAGACAGGGAATCCACAAACGTGTGGGGCAGGGCGGCACCGGTAACAGAGTCTGGTCTTGAGATAGCTCAAGGTTAGATGTTGCTAAATACAAAAGTCATTATCTTGAAACAAGATGCAAATTGCTCAACAGCTATGTACATATTGTCCACTGTTCCTGAATCCGGCCCTGCAGAACTGGAGTCCTCCACCTCTGGACTAAAGGACTACATGCTCTGCCATTTTCACCTTCATCAAAAACTGCAATCTTTAAAGATCACAAAAGGTCTGTCCCTCCATCTGCCATTCTGGCTGGTTCACTTTTCCTGACCACCATTACGGAAAATAAATGGGGGGACAAGATTGCAGTGTGAAAAACCCTTAATAGGTGGACTTAGTCCTAATTTCCTAATTTATTAAATCTTTACGTATCTGTATTTATTGTATTTCAGATTGCATTGTTTATGTATTGTTACTGTGTGACTGTACAAAACGTGGGCGTGGTGGCTCAGTGGGTTATTGGTCACAGGTTCATGGGTTTGATACCCAAATCTGTTCAGTTTGACCCTTGAACATGATCCTCAACCCTTTCTGCTCCAGTGGTGCCGTAGCATAAATGACCCTTCACTCTGACCTATGTCTGACCTTTGTGTGAGGAGAAGAATTTCAGTGTAAAATAAAGGTATTTCAAAGGGTTCTTTGAGAGATGCCATAAAATAGATACTTTTGGTTAAATAAAGATCTAGTCTAATAATAGATAAAGATATGTGAGTGTAAAGAACCTTGCTTATGTAAAGCTTCACCCCATTCACCAATATAACTAAAAGAACCCTTCAGAGAGACTCTGGCTCACAGCATGACCCAAGCAGCATGACCCAGGATTTAAACCTGCAATCCTCGAATGACAGTACAAGTACATAAGTCCATCATCTCCATGACACCACTGAGCCACTCCTACATAATTAAAAACAATCAAAATAATACAACAGCTTTGTGGCCAAAATATTGTGGTGGTTTGAGACTGTATGGTGTGGTGTGCACCAGCTGCTAAACAGAACCCCTAATCACAATGTCCTGAGACCTTCCCTTGGATGTGATTGGTCCACATGTTGCATGGTTGATTGCATTATTGCAAGAAGCAGACCTGAGGCAGTGCTACGGCCTACGCTCACTTACAACTGCATGTTTATAGGTGGTAGTTTGAATTTTAGTTCAGTTGTTTAGTTCTTTTAGTATGGTGGTACACTGCCAGATTATGAGCACTGTTGTTTTTAGCACACCGTAAAGGGAATATTGCATTAGGGCAAAATTTTCAATGTAGCCAATATTTATGATAAAATATTAGAAGTGTGACTGTTTTGTTACCTTTTGTAGACCATCGTCAGGCCTAAGGTGGTCTTTGGGCCGTAACTTTGCCTGTGACTGGATATCAGGACTAAGGTTGAGCTCCTCTGTTGCAACTGCATCTGTCTTCTGAGGTTGTCCTTCCATCTCTTTCTCTTCCCCTGCTGTCTTCTCTTCAATCGCCCGTTCACCTCCAGCTCTAATGGTTTTCTCCTCACAAGCCTCCAACGTCCCGTCTGTGTTCAAGTGTTCCTCTAATCCTGTTCCTTGTTCAACCTCTCCACCCTTGTTTTGCAGTGTGTCTTCTTCCTGATCCTTCAGCTTTGCCACCTTCTCCTCACCGACTACTATATCCTCACGCTCACCTTCTTCCACTGTAGCACAAGAAGCTTCATCCTCATGTTCCTCGGCCTTCTTCACTCTCAGTGCATATATCCCTCTGGCTGTGTTGTTTGTAAACTCCTCGTCCCCCTCCTCCAGAATGACAAGGGGCTCCAGCTGCTCATCCGCTGGGCTTTCACCTTTGACCTCTGCACAGTCCATGTCAGCGTCCGCTGATGTGTCCCTCAGTCATCCAGCAGATATGGGAACCTCGAGTAAGTTAGAGTTTGGGGAATTCTCATTTTGAAATACAAGGCAAGCGGGAGACAAGGCTTGTTTTTATTTCGTATGTGTTCTGAATGTATTCAGTAGCATAAATATTTAGACAGAATATAGCCAAACTGCACAGCGAGTCCCAGAGGTTTCATGTATCATATTTTGCTTGACATGACAATGTGAATTATATTAGATATTCTAGACTGACAACAGAAAACACATGGTCATGGCACAACATTCCCATAGTTCTCATTTGAGTATATTGAGTATACACAAAAATACAAGCCTTAAACATGTAATATTGCACCATATGCTCTTTTTTAGGCCTACTTACCTTCCTCCACACCTCCAGAAGTTGAAATGAAAGTCCTCTAAACTGCAGCTGGTGCGTCTAGCCCTCATGGGCTTCACCTCCTTGAGCAAACACAAAACAGCTAGATCATACCTGGCCCGAAGCTGCCAAATTTCCCCCTGAAAAGAAATTAATTTAAGATTTGAAGGCTGACACGGTGCGCGTGAAGCCGTTCTTTCACACTGAGACTGCTGACTTTCTTCCTGTTCCTTTCTCAACCTCGACCCACCCCTATTGACATGGCCCATATTTCTTAAAAGCTCATGGAATCAGTTGTTTTGTGGTAGAAAGCGGAAAAATAGGGAACGGAAAGTGGAGGGGCTTCTGTGTTTAACTAAACCTAAAAGTGTTGGAGAACACAGGGTTATATGTATGCAGGAATGTGCTTGAATACGTGCTTGAATTTTGTTCACACTTGAAAGGGCGGCATGTTGAAACTAGTAGGCTGTTTGTTTGACAGAGGCAACAGAACCTGTGGTTTTGCAGACTTCCTGTTGTCTGACAGCAAAAGAGAACATGCTTTAAGACAGTGGCGAGAAACAGTAAGACAAGGCCGAAAATTAAAAATTAAAGCAAAGACACGAGACATAAAAACTTTGCTGCTTAAAGTTCCCTTATAATGGTAAACCCACATTTCCTAGGTTTATTTTATAATAAAGGTGTTTCATAGCATACTATCCATGAATGGACAATTTGCCTTAAAAACAGGCAAAGAGTTTATTTTTTGTGAAAAATAATACATTTACATACAGTATACCTTATTTATTAATTTCAGAGCAGTTGGCTTGCATATATTTATGTTGCAAGTTGTTCTAACCTGGAATGATTTGTGAATAAGACAAGTACAGGGTAGCTAACCAGAGCAGAGGTCATTTCCATATATCGGTCTTTCTGTTCTAAGAGATAAGCAGTGGATGCTGCAGCATAGTAGTAAACAACCCTTCTTCCCCATCATAGGGTGGGGAAGCATACCATGCTCCACCAAGGATAGTTCTTGGGCAAGACTCCTAACTTCTACATTCTCCTACCTTTGAAACGTGAATCAAGTGTAATCCGCATAGGATGCTATAAATGTTAAAGTGGGTTCCGAGTAGGGAATACCCTGCAACGGTTAAAGTGCGACCCGTTAAAGTGTGTTCTGAGTTGGGAACAGCATGTTATGGTTAAAGTGCGACCCGTTAAAGTGTGTTCTGAGTTGGGAACAGCATATTATGGTTAAAGTGTGACCCATTAAAATGTGTTCTGAGTTGGGAACAGCATGCTATGGTTAAAGTGCGACCCGTTAAAGTGTGTTCTGAGTTGGGAATACCATTCTATGGTTTAAGTCTGACCCGTTAAAATGTGTTCTGAGTTGGGAATACCATTCTATGGTTTAAGTGTGACCCGTTAAAGTGTGTTCTGAGTTGGGAATACCATTCTATGGTTTAAGTGTGAACAATTAAAGTGTGTTCTGAGTTGGGAATACCATTCTATGGTTTAAGTGTGACCCGTTAAAATGTGTTCTGAGTTGGGAATACCATTCTATGGTTTAAGTGTGACCCGTTAAAGTGTGTTCTGAGTTGGGAATACCATTCTATGGTTTAAGTGTGACCCGTTAAAATGTGTTCTGAGTTGGGAATACCATTCTATGGTTTAAGTGTGACCCGTTAAAGTGTGTTCTGAGTTGGGAATACCATTCTATGGTTTAAGTGTGACCCGTTAAAATGTGTTCTGAGTTGGGAATACCATTCTATGGTTTAAGTGTGACCCGTTAAAGTGTGTTCTGAGTTGGGAATACCATTCTATGGTTTAAGTGTGACCCGTTAAAATGTGTTCTGAGTTGGGAATACCATTCTATGGTTTAAGTGTGACCCGTTAAAGTGTGTTCTGAGTTGGGAATACCATTCTATGGTTTAAGTGTGACCCGTTAAAATGTGTTCTGAGTTGGGAATACCATTCTATGGTTTAAGTGTGACCCGTTAAAGTGTGTTCTGAGTTGGGAATACCATTCTATGGTTTAAGTGTGAACAATTAAAGTGTGTTCTGAGTTGGGAATACCATTCTATGGTTTAAGTGTGACCCGTTAAAATGTGTTCTGAGTTGGGATTACCATTCTATGTCTTAAGTGTGACCCGTTAAAATGTGTTCTGAGTTGGGATTACCATTCTATGTCTTAAGTGTGACCCGTTAAAATGTGTTCTGAGTTGGAAACAGCATGCTATGGTTAAGGTGTGACCTGTTAAAGTGTGTTCTGAGTTGGGAATACCATTCTATGGTTTAGGTGTGACCTGTTAAAATGCACTACGAGTTAGGAACAGCATGCTATGGTTAAAGAGAGTGTATAGGAGTGTATTTACTCTGAGATTGTATATGACTGTATTTACTCTGAGAGTGTCTTTACTGTTGATAAATGAAGACAGTCTCAGGCTGTATCTGCTGCAGGGTGTGTGTGTATGAAAGCCTGTATTCAGTACAGTGTGTTTGATTGTCGTGTCAGCGGAGTGAGTGGCCAGGACACCCCGGTGTGTGTCTCCACAGGAGGGTGTGTGAGAGCAGCGCTGACACTAATGATCCGCTCAGGATGTTGCAGCAGCAGCAGCAGCCTGTTACAGGCAGCGGGCCCAATCCAAGCCGCGGGCTCGGGTTGAACGCTCACCCGGGAATGCATCCGCTCAACCCGGCACACCCGCAACACCGCCCCGGCGGTGAGCCGGGCCTGGAGGGGACAGAAAACGGCCACGAAAGCCGAAGGGACATCGGAGACATCTTACAACAGATCATGACCATCACCGACCAAAGTTTAGACGAAGCTCAAGCAAAGTAAGTTTGGCTCTGAGCCCGAAAAACTAAGTTTGGGGTTTTGTTTACTTCTTTAAAGCCGAGCTGTCCTCCGCGCGTTAAGGCCTGGGCTGATCATTATTGTCCCGGGATGTGTCTGAAAGCTGTTTTCCGAGTTTACAGGGTGAGAATCTCGTCTTTCCAGCGTTGGTCGGGCTACAACATGATGGATCCGCTTTGTTTACATTGTTGTTGCTGCTCCGCCGCCTGGTTTAGGGCTGAAACGGTTTTTTTTTAGCAAAATACAGCCCAAACGAGACCGAATAAAGGTCATATTTTGGACATAAATGCGGAGAAATGTGTGGAAGAGTGTGTTTGTGGGGTTACGGCGCTAAACGCCGCTGTGTGGAGTTGTTCTCTGTGTCTTCCGGGGATTAAATTCACGTTAACGCGCTGTTTGGGGCTGTGTTTGGCTTTGGTTTGGGGGTAAAATGTCACTGTGACGAAGTAAACAGGCTGTAAGTCCACTTTGTCTCCGTCTCAGACCGGCCTAACGCTGCTGTCTCCCGCAGAAAACACGCCTTAAACTGCCACCGGATGAAGCCGGCGTTGTTCAGCGTGCTGTGCGAAATTAAGGAGAAGACAGGTGAGTCCACTTCACGTGTCCCGGCTAGACAGAGTCCCCACATTCACCTCCAAACTTCCCGAGGAAGTGGCAGGAGGCCGGGCTCCTAACAAAGCCTCTCCTGACCGCTTCTGACCACAGCACAACCCTGATCAGAGGCCTGTCACTGTCCACACACTTACTACCCTGACAAAGTGCACAAGTACAGGTTCAGATCACCACCCTGCTTTACCAGTGTTGGTAATGGTTTCATTTGTCTCTGAAGGTCTAGCTGGTCTATCAGGGTGACCAACATGACGCATGCGGGTGACCAGTGCCACCAGCACGACCAATATGACAATAGAGACCAATCAGGGCGATCAGCTTTACCAATCTACCGTGCTGGAAAAAGCCTGGTCAGACTGGGTAAGCTGGTCCAGTGTAGGTAATTGCTGACCAGTGTAGGTAATTGCTTCATTTGTGTTTGATGGTTTAGCTGGTCTATCGGGGTGACCAGCTTGACACCTGGGTGACCAGCACTAACAGTAGGGCGATCAGATTTACCACACTACCCTGGTTGACCAGTGTAGGTAATGGCTTCATTTGCGTTTCATGGTTTAGCTGGTCCATCAGCATGACCAACTTGACCAATAACAACAAATAAGGCAATTGGCCTTAACAAACTACCCTGCTGAAAAACACTGTGCCAGCTCAAGCTGGTTAAGCAAAGGGTTGTATGTTTTCATTTGTTTTTCATGGATGGTATGATGAAGCTTGAAGGTGCTGTTTGTTTAGCGTGACCACTTTGGTCGACCATCTTGACCAAGCTAGCTGATCATCATGTCCATTCCCAGACAGCAGACACATTAGGGCCGACATCTTACAGCTAAGATGTCAGCTGTATTTGTGCCAGATATTCATTGCAAACTGGGGTTTGACCAAGCTGGTCCACAAGCATGGTCAAAATCAAATCCAGCATGCATTATGCTGGTCAAGATCTGTTTAACCAGCTAGGTTATGATCATAGAGTGTTAACCTGAATAACCAGCTTTCAACCATATTGACCATCAAATACCAGCTTAGATGAAATGAAACCAGCTCCCAGCAAAAGCTGGCCTAGAACTAGATTTTTATTCAGGGTAGTCAACCAGTATGACCATTTTGACCACTAGCTTGGTGAATTTGGAAATGCTGACAGACCAGCTAGTCCATTAAACCTGAAGGAAAACATACCATGTACTTGTAAAGAGTTAAGCTGGTTTACCTGATTATATTGGTCAAGCTGCTTTTCCAACCTGCCATATAATAAGACCAGTTAGTGTCATACTGATAGACCAGCTAGACCATCAAACTCATATGTGGTTAAGATGGTTGACCAGCGTTTTCTATTAATGACCAGATTTTCAACCACAATGACCCTCAAAGTCCAGCTTAGACCACTGGAAACCAGCTTTCCACCTAAAATCATATATACGTTAATGTACTTTTAAAAGCCGAATCAAATCAAGAGGCTTTATTTGTTGTTTTAATCGTATAAGAGTACAAAGCGAAGTGGCTCCACCAGGACTGTGGTGCAATATAACTACATAAAGTGCAAATGTGCAAACACAGAACCGAGTCAATACAGTACTGTGAAGGACAGTCGGCAGGACAGAGCAGCACCAACACAGTGTTCAGTACTGAATATTAATGGTGAGGACGAAGATGCTGAGATATTCTACACTGTTTATAGTATATTGTTGCTGTCGGGTAAAAACATTGCATCTCCTAAATGCAAACATTATAGGAGAATTAAAAAAAACATTTAATGGATGTCCATTTGGAGCATTTCTGTAGGCTCAGGAACAAGATGGAAAGAATTTTTAAATTCTAAAAGCATTGTTAAAGAGTGAAAAGAGCAAAAATGGAGATCCAGGATTTCAGATGATAGTGACAATATGCATATGAAGACAGCAGTTACTGAGGTTATACAGTGTCTGTGTTCCAAACTAAAACACACCTCTCCTTTAACAAAGATTGTGGCACATTTTATTGGTTAGGTTTTTGCTCAGTATGTTATATTCAATAAATAAAATGGCAGTAGAAAATCATTAAGATGCGTAATTCTAACAGGGGTGTCCAGTGTCTTAAGTGCAGTTCAGATGGCTTAAAGGGACTCATTTATTTATTTATTTCACCTGGTGAATCCATAAATCAGCCTCATGCTTTTCTCAGGTTTTCTAGCAGCAGCTGTGTGAGGCTGGTGTTCAGGGACACTGACGCTGTTGTTGAAGGGTGCAGTGGACAGTACAGAGGTCACAGGTGTAGGTGTTCAATCATAACTCCAAATATTTCTGCAAATTTAGAGCACGGACGAATGAATGCTTTTTCATTTTCTTGGTTCTTCATAAATCAGTGGTCAGTTAGAGAAGCGTTTCTCAACCCTGGTCCCGGAGGCACCTTTCCCTGCACGTTATCACTTTAACACACCCCAGGCAACTCTGAAAGGGGTGTTAATTAGTGAATCAGGCGTGTTGGCAGCAGGGAAAGCTCTGAAATATGTAGGGTAGGGGTGCCTCCTGGACCAGGGTTGAGAAACACTGCTTCAGAGTGGGTTTTGGTGTGAAATGGTGCATGGAAATGGTGAGATGGAAAAGAGGGGTCGCATTACCATGTGTACTGCACAAATGTAGCCGTCGTAGTTACTACCCAACACCACCAGTTTGTAATGTTGGTTGTGGTAAAAATGGTAGGTTGGTGCTATGTGGTCCTGGGGGGCTGTTTTGCTGTATAGCTCCCTGCATGTACCCCTCACCGTGACTGTTATAGAAAGGATTTTAAAGCATCAGGAGATCACAGATTCAGTCCTGAGCAATGCCATAGCTATCCATATCCAAGAGTCTCAGAGTATAATTGGTCTCGCTTTCAGAGGATGGGCAAGATGGAATTCACTCTCCCCATCAGTCAGCGTGATGCAAGCCAATGTGGGTGTCTGACGTAACAGAACTGACAGTTGTCCAGTCATGCAGCAGTTCAAGCTGAAACTTCTCTAAACTACCTTGGGGCAGGCGTCTCATGTCCTGTGAGATGTTTTTTAGATGTCTTGTTCCGTACACCATCACTGTGAACGATTTAGGGTCCTAGGTTTTTCGAGAATAGAGCATCTCGCACCAAACCATGCCCTGCTAAACGAAACTGGACTGTTAATCACAACTTTGGGATAGTCGATTCTGTCCCCCTTCCATTCCATTTTGAAGGATTTGGGAATATTGAACCTTTAGTCTTTGCTGTTTTGGCCGTTAGTGACCATTAATCCTTACACTATCTTGATGGTCTTTTCAGGCCTATCTATGCGAAACAATCAGGAGGAGGAGCCACAGGACCCACAACTCGTCCGACTGGACAACATGCTTCTGGCCGAAGGCGTAGCTGGGCCGGAGAAAGGTGGCGGAGCTGCTGCAGCCGTTTCGGCAGCGACCAGCTCTGGGAGCATGTCTCCAGACAGCTCCCTGGAGCACTCAGACTACAAACAGAAGCTGAGCCAAATTCGCACAATCTACCACACAGAGCTGGAGAAATACGAGCAGGTACATTTCAGCCTGTCAGCCGTCAATCACTGCTGCTCACAGCTGCTGTCTCTGAGACTATGTTTAGAAAGGAGCCTCTAATGCTCCAATCATGTTAGTTGGTCAAAGGGAGTTGGCCTTTCATAGTTTACTGAATGAAATAACATTTTAAAAAGGCTTAAAATAAATGTTAGTGAAAATGAAGGCCACCATATTTGAGATTTTATAAAATATCTATTGAATTTTAATGTGTTAATGTTTAAAGTGGTTCTTTGAGCGATGCCACAGAAGCACCATGTTTTTAATAAGGCTGTGTGAGTTTTACCAGTTCAGATGTTCTTCACATTTGCATTCACATCTACATTGCATGTGGTCCTGGGTTCTTTTGTTTATAATGCATCAGGATCTGTGCTCACAAAGCCTAAGGCTGAGTGTTGATCTAGGATGGGTACGCAACTCCATTCCTGGAGGGCTGGTGTCCAGCAAACTTTGGTAGTTGCAGGTCTGTAAGACAAAACCAAACTTTGCTAGAGACCAGCCCTCCAGGAGAGAGGTTGTTATTGGTCAAACCTCATGGGAAGGGAGTGAGAGAGTAAACAGGAAGACGGTTCTGTTTTGGACCAGTGCTTTTTTCCGTGCAGAGCAGCTGTTCATAGCTGTAGTGATCATATACCAGTTTAAACTACATCAGATCAAACTTGCGGATTAAACTTGATAGTTGGGTCAGATCTTTGTCTCACCGGTGTTTGTTTGGGACTGGACAGAGATCACTTCCTCTAAAGGGTCTGTGTGGTTGTTTTGGTCCGTGTCCAAGTGTGATTACTGTATTCACACCTACCTAAACGAATTTTCAAAAGGGTGAAAGCGAATCAGAGTTTGATTAAACCGGGACAAATAGTGTAGGGGTGAAAAGCCTTATTTTAGCTCTGATTCTCCGTCTGGAGAGAAGAGAAGAGGAGAGAAGAGAAAACTGTGTTTCGCTGAAACCAGCCAGAGTGTTGAATATTCAGTTTTTGTTTATTTATTTATAATACTCGTGATTCTGGAAGCACTCTAGTAGTATATTAGAGTGTCTGAAGTCTGTCTGAGTGGGTTCCACCAAGAGCTGATGGACTCGCACGCAACTCGGCTGAGATTTTGTAAATTAAGTTTATGTTGGGAACGTAATCGTGTGCCTGTGCAACACTGATCAGGCCTCACATCCACAGCTTTAAATGCATCTGTCTGTTTCCTCTTTAGTGTTTCAGCAGCGAAAGCAGTAGTAGCAGCACTCTGCTGAGCTTTCATGTTTGTTTTGCCTGCTGCGTCTCTTGGTAACAACAGCGAGTTCAGTTGGGCAACATCCTTAATTGTGTAGTCTGTGTACCCGACCCATTAATGTGTGACCTCCAGTATTAACTAGAATATCCCGTGTGTTTATAAGCTGTTAAGACTTTCGGTCGTGATGGTGTACCCAAGGCTGTGTTAAAAAAAGAGAGGATTTTTTTTTTTCACTTCCCAGACTAGCTGTTCAACTGGCACTCGTCTATTTTGGCATGCATTGCTCTCAGTAATGGAGAGGGAAGGCTTTCCTGCCCTTCTAGAGAGAAAGGGGTTGTTTATGCTCTCTGGCCCCAGCTAGGATTGACTTGGGATTAAAATTGCGATATCCTGAGACAGTTGCATTGTTATGAGTCCTTCTGGACTTGTTTTGCTTCCCAGTGGAACCAAATGCTCACCACTTACCGATAATTGAATGTCATATCTGAACTTTGCTGAGCTCCAACGCCAAATTTGTAACCACCACGACTTCCTTGAATCACCACTCCCTTTTGGTCGTAATTTCCAAAACGACTTAAGAAAAATTTGCCCCAACTATATCTTAGGCATGAGTTCTCCGTGATCTGTCATCTGTATGTGTTTTCAGGCATGCAGTGAGTTCACAACTCACGTGATGAACCTGCTGCGCGAACAGTCACGCACACGGCCGGTGTCCCCACGCGAGATTGAGCGCATGGTGGCCATCATCCACCGCAAATTCAGCTCCATCCAGACCCAACTCAAACAGAGCACGTGTGAGGCCGTCATGATTCTCCGCTCACGTTTCCTGGACGCCAGGTCAGACAATGAGCACAAAGGTTATATTAAGTGGCATAGTGTGTAAGTGCACGTGCATGTAGAATAACACTTAGACGTGTATGATTTGGACAAAAATCTGAGTTACACTGCTTTCTCCTGCTTTTTTCACTGCTTTTTACACCAGAAATGCGATTAATTAGACACGTTTGCTGTCTGTTGTAACTAACGAGTAACACAGGCTTAATCCAGTCTAATGAATTGTGTAGACTGCAGGGTTTTAAAGACACGTTTAAAAATGAGTTTAAAGCAAGTGATTGGTATCATAAGACTGATCATCCCTGATGGCTGACATTTGAACACTGTAATTGCTGTGTGGTGGTTGATGTGTTTGGGAAGGCTGTTTGTTTACCCTCGTTGCTTCTTGTGTTCATCCCGGCAGACGCAAAAGACGCAACTTCAGCAAACAGGCCACGGAGGTCCTGAACGAGTATTTCTACTCTCACCTGTCCAATCCATACCCCAGCGAGGAGGCCAAAGAGGAGCTGGCCAAACAGTGCGGCATCACCATGTCTCAGGTAGCTCTTTCTTTCTGAGAACATTTGTTTTGTACCTACATGTCCCACCTTTACAGTCCTCACTTAAATAGGGCTGCTTGATAAAACGGTGTGAACGAACTCGTCTGTACTGACATGATGATTTTCTGTGCTATGATTAAACTCTTCCATCTGTCAATCTAGTTTTAGCAGAATTTGAACAGTGGCTACTTCCATACTCTAGGTGGCATTATATTTGTGTTTTTGCTTAATAAAGAGAGAGAAGTCGAGCTGTTCGGTTACGACGCAGGGCAGTAGAGATATTTCAGGCTGTGGGTTTGAGCAAATGTTCTCAAATTTAAAGACCATGAGCCTAAAGTATTGCAGTGATGTGTTCTGTGTTTCATTTTACCTCTGGTGTACAATAGGTGTCTAATTGGTTTGGCAACAAGAGGATCCGCTACAAGAAGAACATCAGCAAGTTCCAGGAAGAGGCTAACCTTTATGCCATGAAGACCGCCATGGGCGCCACACAGAGAGAAGGGTCGCCACATACTCCAAACTCCACCGGTTAGTTCTGCAGTGGCCAGTGATGGATACTCTCACATATGTAGGACTGTTATTTTGGACTAATTATGATCTTTGTAGCATGCAGTTGGTCAGTGTTTGTGGCACACCCAGGAGAATTTGTCATGATCTGGTAAAATATTGTCGTGTTGCCCACCTCCACTATGGACCATAATGGAGAATTCATCACTCTTAATGGAGCCATTTTTACTTTGTTATATGATTAAATTCTCTCTTGGCCTCAACAGTATTTCACTGATAAGCCCAAAGTTGAGAGGTGCCCTGTTAGCATGTCTCTCAGCTCTAATCCTGTGGAACCGGTTTGATTTTGGATTAACTGGCTAAACTCAACCTAAACCTTTTGTGTGAATAAGTCACTTCTGATCTTTCTAGAAAGAAAGTTCTAAATCTAGAGGATCCCAATCTCCGTCCTGGGGGAACCCACAGTATGTTTTATTTGCCTGACGTGCCATGCTAGATTAATCTCATTAACAAGCTTAATAATTATTATTAATAATTAATAAGACCTTTATATGTTACACAAGGTGTATCATTAAAAAAAACACCAAAATGAGCAGGTCAGTAGGATTGGGAACCCCTGTAGCTACCAGTTCATAAGTAGATATATGAGGTACTGATCATATAGATCATAAATCGAGAGGAACGAACTTGACGTGCATGTGTTTCTATATTTAACTTTTCTAATATTGTAGAGCTGTGTGTTGGCAAGAACCTGGCCATGTGACTTGTCACAATTGCATTTTAAGATTCGTTATATTTCAATGTATTGAGATGCTGTTGTTTCGTAATATTTTAGGAAAACTGGCGACATGTAAAGGATTTATTAAAATGATCTGTTGTTTTTTTAACCCTCAACTTGCACCTCTCTCACAGGCTCAGGGTCCTTCTCCCTCTCAGGATCAGCTGATCTCTTCCTTGGAGTTCCTCCAGTGAATGGAGAGCAGTCTGGCTACCACATGGGGGCTCAGGTTAGACCATTAAAATGTCACTGTAATGTTGATTTGGGCTGCATGCTGCCATTCCAGCCATGTGGGTGTTTGTGCAGTACTTTTAAAGGATTGCTTCACTGTTTTTCAATCAAATCTTTACTGTCTGTTACTATTAATTATACTTATTCACACACAAAGAGGTACATGGACTTGAGCTCTAGTTCTTTGTCAGCGATTTCAATCGGCGGTCTGGTCAGTCTCAGAATGCCTGGGCTTTCCGGGTTTAAGAACCCTGGGGTGAGTGGGAGGGGGTAAGGGGTGAGGGTTGGTGAACACAGCAACACAGCGCTGATGTTATCAGAGGAAGGGGGTCGGGCAGTGTTTATATTAACACATCAAAAGGGCATTGGCTGAAATTCTACAAAAGGAGAGAGAGAATCAGAAGAATCCTAAGAAAGTACTACTACATTCCTCTCAAACTGAACACCAAACTGAACTCTCTTCTGAAATGCAATTTTCGTTTGAGGAAAAAGGTAGGACACCCCCACATTTACTTCTACTTAAATGCATAAAATTAGAATCACATCAGCTGCAAATGGAAGAAGGCTGTCTTATTTAAACCTCAGACATTAGATTGGTTTGCTCTTGATTGTTACAACTGAGTTGTAACACCATCAACAGATCCAAAGAGCTCACTGAGGCCTTCACAAAGAAGGTTGTAGAACTGCCAACATGGCCAGGTCAGGCAGTCCTAGCAAGTTCAGTCCAAGAACGATATGCGTAAAGAAGTCCAACAGTCCTAAATTCCTTCATCGCAGGATGTACATGATTGCTCTCACCACAGCTGATGTGAAAGTGCAGCATCTAACAGCAGAAAGAGACAGATTTGATTTTCATGGGAGGTGTGCGAGGAGGAAACCCTTGCTGTCAGAAAATGTGTTTTGAACAGATGAATCTGGAGTCTTGTCACGTCATTTATTTATTTTTTTGGTGGAGAAGGGTTTCTTCCTTTTCACGTGACCGTGTGTATGTTTGTGTGTGCTTACCCCTAAACTTCCTTGTCCTCTCTCTCTCTGGTAGGACTCAGTCTCTCATTCCCGCTTTTCAGAAAGTCTTTATAGTCCCAGAGAGAGCCGGGTGAGGAGCCCATTACACACATGCTCATAACTGTAGAGTCATGATGGTCGACGAGGTTCATAAACTTGTACTGGTCATGCTGGTTAAATCAGTGTTTCAGCATTTTAACCTACTGTCCATCTAATGTGTCTGTAGCGTGTAGTTCGTTACCCTTGACAACAATAACGATGCACAAGTTCAACCAATAAAATGGATCTGCATTTTATTTTTATTTTTTATCTCAACCCCAGTCTACTCCAGACACTTCTGGTCTTAATCTTTAGGCTACTCCAGACACCTCTGGTCTTCATCTTTAGTCTACTCCAGACACCTCTGGTCTTGATCTTTTAGTCTCCTCCAGACACCTCTGGTCATGATCTTTAGTCTCCTCCAGACACCTCTGGTCATGATCTTTAGTCTCCTCCAGACACCTCTGGTCATGATCTTTAGTCTCCTCCAGACACCTCTGGTCTTCATCTTTAGTCTCCTCTAGACACCTCTGATCTTCATCTTTAGGCTACTCCAGACACCTCTGGTCTTCATCTTAGGGGTTTAACTTGCCCTAGGAAGTAGGGAAAGTATTACAGACTCATAATTTAAGGCTTTTTTTTTAATATTGTTTTTAAAGATGCATCTTAAACCGTCCCCTTCTTGTGTCTCATTAAATTGGTGGAAAAGCATGAAGGGAGTATTGATCTTGTTGCTGACAGGGCTGCTGACATTGCCGTCTTCTTTCTGTGTGTGTGTGTGTGTGTTTGTATACAGACCAATGGAAACTGGCAGGAGCAGAACACGCCTCCCTCTCCACCTGGAAGCGAACACTCAGATAACTCGGACTAATGGGCGTTAACCTCCATGTTGGTGGGAGAGGGGGGAGAGAAAGCAAGAGAGAGAGATCAGCAGACGGGAAGAATGATGGTCACTCTTCTGCCCAAGTGCAGTTTTGTTTTGTTTTTTTTCATTAAGCGCATTATTGTTCATCATATTGTCTTGCGTGAGTGTGTGAGTCTGTGAGTGTGTGAGTGTGTGTGAGAGAAAGCGAGACGAGATGGATTGCAGGTGGGTTCATCATGGTTTTGGCAGTTTTTTCCGTTTTGTTTGTTTATTATCATCATTAATGTTGTCATCACTTCACTTCTTCCACTATTGTTACTGCAATATTTGGGTTCTGAAGAGGGAACTTTATAAACTGCATTAAGACTGCTTTCTTTATGACTATAGTACTATTGTTATTGTTATCACTACTATTCTAATCTATATTGTTTCTTTAAAACTCAGATAGAGGTGAAAGTACATGGGTAACGGGGGCAATAGAGAATAATCCAAAGATTGTTTGTTTGTTTGTTCTGTTTGTGTATTTCTCTTTTTTACTGTGTGTACCTATTATTAATATTATATGAATGGGGTGCGTTTGCTGTCTTTATTTACGGTTTGAATGAGTATATCAACAGTGCTGTCTTTCTCTGTACAGTGAAACACCTGTATTCTCTACCTCTTTTACAATAAAGACTGTCTGTGTTGCACATTCAGTACCTCTGAGAGAAGACCCTTCATTTCACACCGCAGTTTTAAGCTGATTTCGGTTGCATATGTTGTAACAAAATAACTTTGATACAAATCGGTTAAAAAGGATGTTTTGGTAAATGTTATGATGAGAACTCATATCTCGGTACATTTATATTTGGTTACAGGTGGGTTACAGGTCTGTTGCAGATAGAGAACGGACAATGCGTCATCTACCACCTTTGTGGTAGCCAATGTGAAGGCTCATCTCTAATCATATTTGAGTTTTAAATATAAAATTATACGATTGTCTTGTGTGTTGTACTCATTTTCTGTCTTCTAAAGCAGGGTTTCTCAACCTGTGGGCTGGGGACCACCAGTGGGTTGCAAGCCCATCCTCGGGGAGGCAGTAGTCCAGAGTAGGCTGGTAGTGGCCAGTGTAAATCATAAAAATCTTTGTGAAATTATTTTTGCACAAGTAAAAATCAACAATTAACTATACACCTTAATGTAAATGCACAATTAATCACATAAGTAACACAACGCAAATGAAACTTCATTTTGAGATGCTGCAGGTGCCTGACAAAGGCAATTAATGAACCAGAGATCTAGAAGACCTTTTAAGTTAGAACTTGATATGATGTGAAAAAGCAAAAATAATCTCGCATTAAAAGCTGTGCTTTGTTTTCTTGTGGGTCATGCACTCTCGTCATAAACAGTTCGGCCTTGAGGTGGAAAAGCTGGGAGAGCTGGTAACCCCTCAAATCAGAAGTCCTGTAGAGGAAGCATAATTACCCCCAAACAAATGAGAACTGAATGACTATAAAAAGCATTTACATGCTGTGATGCTCACCAAAAAATGCTAAATGTAAACAAACAAGCAAAAACGATTTACAGCATTCTTACATATGTGGTAAGATATTTAATAACATTCCAATATACACTCATTGACAATACATATCACACCAGGAAGGAGTTGTTGGAATGGAATGAATATTTCAGTGTGAGTGTAATGATATAAATGATTACAATATTAAGTAAGTTTATTGGGGAAAACTGTACAACTGATAGAAGGCTCTAGTACCCTGTTGGGCCTCTAGCCTGGAAACAAGATGAGATACAGTTGGGCATGGAGGTGTGGAGCATTATCCTGCCAGTTGGAAGCCCTGCGATGAGACGCAACACATGGCTGCAGGATGTCCTGCACACATCGTGAGCTGTTATGTCTCTAAAGTTATTATGGTTCTAGTCCTATTCACTCCATGTATGTGCCCTCACGTAAGCTTGGTGAGAGGCATGTCTAGCGGTCATCTCTCGCCAAGCGGTACACTACCCAAAAGAAGTCTCTGAGAGATTTTTCATGGGCCAGCAGGGGAAGCACTTTTACTCCCTCTCGTGCCAAGACCCAGTGTCTTAATCAGACCATTTACATATCTACCTGAGACATGCATGCCAATCTGATGTCTTATTTTTTGTCGGGGATTGTATGATACAGTCCTTTTTATGAAATCAATTATAAAAAGCCTTATGCCCTTCCCCGTCCCCATCTGTCAATGTCTTTCACATAACAGTGTGGATTGATGTGGGGTCATTACTGATAACCTCACTTTGACCTTTTGAGCTTCTCTTGTTTTCTTTCTCAGAGTCTGCTTGAGCTGGGCTCCATGCCATTCCCCCACTTTTGCCCTCTTGGTTGGGGTTTGTTTTAGGATGGGGCACAACCACTATTTCAACGTGCTCTTTGGCTTTTTTCTCTGGTAAGGCAGGGGCAGACAGCTCAGGCTGGTTTCCACTGAACCGGCGCTGCAGCGCTGGCTGAGTACAGGAGAAGGAGCGCTGCCTGGGTGCTGGCTGAGGAGATAAGAAGTGAGGTGTTATGGGCCGTGGGACGTCCTGCGATCCCTCCCTTTCTTCTTCTTCTGCTTCTGAAGTGACTTCCTGAAGTGTACTAATTGGCCTTGAAGGTCGACTGAGGATTCTGGGACTGACCAGTGCAGTGGTCGACTGATTCGGTGGGGGCCGCCAGTTTTGGGGTGAGGCACACTGCCCTCTTATCATTTGCCAGTCACTGTGGAGAAGAAAATTGTGAGGATTATGCACAGCTTGTCATGTCTTATTGAAGAGCAGTTCCCAATTTTGGTACTGTGGACCCTGCAAAGTTTCAGGTTTTTCCTGCCCCAGCAGATCTAATCCAACTCACATTTTGTGAATGGAATTAGACCATTAGTGCTTGCAGTAATATCATATTCCTGGTTCCAGTGCACTTTATAGTACCATGTATTCAGGTTTCAAGTGGTTGGATCAGGTGTATCAGTAACAAGGATAAAGCAAAAGTGTTGAACTTCTGAGAACCCCAAGACCTCTGGAGAAACTCTGTCTTTGAGACATTATTAGATTTGGTCCCTGAATGACACATTTATTCTACACCAGTGCCCAGATTTGAATGGCCTGTTCAATAGCAGTTTACCTTGGTGGAGGTGAAGACATCTCCCGGTGTGCTATGATCCCAGAAAAGGAGGCACTTCTACCGGGAAGACAAGGAGGTGTTGCCACCCATGAAGGATAAAGGTAAGCGCGGTCGTCCCACAGCACCTCAGTAGCTGGGTCCATTGGAAACGGACTGTGGTGGACTCTGTGGGCCAGCAGAAGCTCAAGCACCTGGTGATGCATCCCCTCCCGGGCCACATCTATAGGCCTTCTCCCTCTGCGGTCAGTCAGCTCCTGATTGGCCCCATTTAGGAGGAGGAATCTGGCAGTCTCATAGCAACCATGAAGGGCCGAGAGAAAGAGAGCTGTCTCACCCTGGAGATGGCAGACAGCAAGAGTGAATGTTTCAACAAAAGTTTATTCAGTGTCCCTGTTGTATTTATGGATAACCTGCCCTACAAATCCTATTACTGAAGCAAAGCTGGATAATATAATGTACAACTGTTAACCAAGGGCACACTTGTAGAGTCTGGGGTAAAAAAGAGTTTACACCATCCCTGGGGTCTATCTTTGGTCTGCTTTTAAGAATTGAGGGGTCTTTTAAATGTTGGCAAGGATTTTCCAAGGCCAAATTCGAGGGACAACTCTAGGAATGGCTTCCTTTTCCTGCCTGATCTACTTGAATGCTAATGGCTGCCCCTTACCCCATTGTGGAGAGCCTTTATCCTGCTTAGTACGAGTGAATGTGTGAGTTGCAAGCCAAGTCCATTAGGCAGAGGTGGGTATTTCAGGTCCAGCAAGTCAAAATCTGCCCCAGGATTTTGTTTCATTTGCATGGCCGGCTTTACTGTGGCTCAGCCTGCCAACCTATTACATTTACATTTAATTTACATTTAGACACTCTTATCCAGAAATGTCCTTATCTAGTTAGAAGAGACTGGAATCCAGATAGAAGACTGGAATCTTAGATGCTGCCAAAATCAAATGTCAGATTGGAGACCAATAACATTTATAATATTTAATGTGTTAGTAGTCTTGAAAGAGATAGGTCTTCAGTCGGCATTTGAACACAGCAAGTAATGCAGCTGAGAAGCTTGTTCCACCATTTTGGTGCCAGGACAGAAAAGAGTCTGGATGCTTATCTTCCATGCAACGACCCGATTGGCCGTTATTAACAAAATGAACTCAAGATGGAGTAAGGGCCGTTATTATTCTACAAACAACCAAATTTAATATGAAAATGATGGATCCTGGGGTGGACTTTCACGTGGTGGACCTGAAGTACCCGAGATCATGAGGTACTTCCACTCTTAAAAGTGTTTATTTCTTTACCTTGTGGTCCTGCAGATCCACTGCAGCGCCGTAGCGGACCAGCATCCGAGCCAAAGAGAGGTGATTAACTGAGCTTGCCCAGTGCAGGGCAGACCTCCCTAGTAGAGAGAATGGATTTAGAGAGGAGGGAAAAAGAAAAGAAACAAAGGCAGGAAAGTTTTCACTATGTACCGAGAGATGGAGAGGAGAGTGCAGGGGAGTGTTAAGGAGTCTGGAGCAAAGAGCCTCGAGATAAGGAAGCCAGAGAGTGGGAACAGAGTCCATATGAAGGGGTGATTGTTGCAATAGTGACTATGAAAGAGTGAAAAGCAGGGAAGGTTAATATAAATACATCCGTACTGAGCACACTATGGCACGTTAACTTTGTTGAGAATCATTGTCAGGGATCAGAGGTTCTAAAAGGGTCAGTAAAGGAGATTTGTTAAGAAGCAGTGGGGAGGACCAAGGTGCATGGGAGAGGGAACAGGACAGAGGAAGAGGAGGAAATGGGGAGACGAGAAAAACGCACATTACTCCCCATTTACGGAAAAAAACACCATCCATAAAGCCCTTAAAACCCCAGTCAGGAATCACGGGAACTGCTTACCCCCCTTCTAATGCAGCTTACAAACAATGGAAGATGACTTAAGCCACATTATTTACATAGACTTGCATATCATCACTGTCCAATGAAACCCATCTCCATTTTTGTCCATTTTTAGTCTCATCCATATCGTAAATCAGACAGCAGTTCTTTATTTTGTATCAGAAATTTATGATAAATGGATGATAATAGAAATGCTCCAAAATGACTTTCATTATTCTTAGTCTACATGAACAATTTTGCCCTTCTCCTTTTGTCTCCATTGTAGACATGTTTTTCATTGGACAGCGACAACATGTGGTTTCTTGTAGACATATGACATCTTTAAAATGTTTGTCCAAAACTCAGACGTTATTCACTATGCAATATATATGTTGTTGGCCGAATCAGTGCCCACACTGCTTGATAGTCAACTCTGATGACTTCTGTTGAGGTCTTTTCTCTGCTCCTGACTGGAGCTTTTACAGGCAAACCTCGAAGCACTAGACACACCAGCACTGGCAGAGCCACCCAATCTAATCGTCTTCATAATGAGACTGATGTTTACCGGTGTGGTCAGTGTTGTTGACTGGTACACCAGCTCTCAGCAGCTCCAACACCACCCGGTCCAGTCCACTTCTTACGGCACGGATCAGCACCACAGAACCATCAGGACCACACCACTGCACTGGAGCTGACTTTGGGGGGAAGGGTAATTAGAATTATGTCCATTGTAAGGCTGGGCTTTTTGTTTTAATTGCATTTCAGTTTATATATATATTATGTTTATATTGTACATCTTTTAGCTTTAATACAAACCCATAAAACTCTGAAGGGTTTGTTAATGAGCTGATTAGTTGAAACAGATGTGGTGGGAGCAGCTCTAAAAAATGCAGGGTAGGGGTGCCTTCAGGACCATTGTTGAGAAACACTGCACTAGACTTTAACAGGTGCACTTCCTTTGCTGGAACAGGGAAATCAGCATTGTGTACTGTTCTCCAGCTGGACTCCAGCCCTCAGTTCCCCACCCCTGCTCTACACCAACCCTAATCGCTCCACCTGGTCCCTGGAATAGTTACTGCCTTCAGAAGTTCTTGACTGGCTGAATTGGGGCATGTTAGATGGGGTTGAAACCTGCAGGAATCTCTTCAGGAGGAGGGTTGGTGACCCCTACTCTATGTCAATATTTCTTAACCCTGTCCTGGAGGCACCACTACTCTGCATATTTTAAAGGTTTCCCTGCTCCAACCTTCGCATCACCTCTGTCCATAATAAAACTACGCCCTTTTCCCACCTGATTCAACAAATTAACTCACTAATTAATTAATTAATTAAATTCAATGAATTCATTTTTAACCAATGTATTAATTAATATATTTAATTAGCTATCGGTTGAATCAGTCATTATTTATGATCTTTCTTTCATTTTATTCTATACATATGGAGCAGTGCTGTGAGGATTTGATTGAATTCAGCGATGAGAGGGCTAATGAGGTCAGGATGTTGGATGATCACCACACCGCCTCATTCTCAGCTCCCCAATTCATCCATAAAGTACTGGATGGAGCTCCATTATACCAGACAACAAAGTTCCCCTGCTCCACAGCTCAATGTATATGTATGTATATATATATATATATATATATATATATATATATATATATATACACACACACAGCCTCACTAATACTCATAAGCTTCAAATATTAAAATAATTACTGTGAACTCACATTGCTGGGGACTCGCTGCTGTGTGGGTGTGGTGTTCCTGTCCCACCGTCTTGGTGGAGCTGATAATTGAAGGAAATGGTCAAAAGGATGTTATCATAAGGAAGCTGCCAAGTGAGAGTGCATGAGAAACTGTCAATTCTCGTTAAATAGAGCACCTGTCCCACCTTGCATGGGTGCTTGCTGCTGATTGATGCTGAAGTGTTTCTGCGCTGGCGACCTGTGGTCACAGATTGTCCTGTTGATGTCTTCCATGGAGCTCTGGGTCACATCCGTGTCGCTGCCAATGTCCAGGTCCTTCCTAAGTGGCCTGCAGTCACAGAAGAGCCGAAAATACATTAGTGGCTTCCTGAAAAGCAGCTTGGATAACAGCAGCTATTTCAGTTTCAGACATAAGAAGAGTAAACAGTAGTTTTTCACATCCTCTGCATGTAGGACTGGGAACGGGAAACATGGCAAAAAGGCTTTTTTTTGTTTAGTTACTCTCAGAAGGGAAGTTTTCATGACCTCTGACCCATGCACTGTGCTTTAAGGATACCCATTCTGTCCAATGTCCACTTTCTGTCCATTAGGATGAATTATGTGCTAAAGGGCAAAAAAGTGTATATTAATGCATAACATTAGGAACATCTACCCATATCCAACGTCTACCCAATAGTCTTTGGACAGAGCTTTGGATAATGCATGTTTTAAGACTCTGACTACCTGGCCCAATCTGCTGGACAACTGTACACCTTCATACAGGTGGTTTTGACTTGCTGTTGTGGTTTCTGACACTGAATGTTGCACTGGGCCAAATTCATAAAGCACACTGGTATCTTCACCGTAACATTAGGAGAAAATTGTGTCTCTTACCCACCAGCTCTGTTAAACAAGTGAAGCATTTAGAGGTGAATAGAAATCTCTACACTTCAAAGACGGTAGACTCACCGCATCCGAATGGAATCCTCTCCGAGTGGCTCCCTGCGCCTCTTCCCCAACTCCTTCCCTTTCTTCTTCTTCTTTATGCCGTTTCTGTCCTTCTCTCTCCCTGACCTGCCCTTGCCCTCATGCTGGTTCGTGGAGCGCTGGGTCCAGGCTTTGCTACCGTTGTTGTTGTCTGTGGCAGTGGACCTGTGGTGCACTCTCTCTCCTCCCTCTCTCCTCACACTTCTCCTCCTGTACCACACCAGCACCACCACTCCAACCACAGCCAAAGCCACAACTACACCCGTTGCCACACCCACCACAGGCCACAACCAGGCAGGAGAGCTTTTTTCATTCACTGTTCACAAGATGAAAGGGTTAAACGAAAATGGAGCAAAACGGAGACGTGAATCATCAGGGTTTGAGGCATGATACTGGGTGCCAGATGGATGGGCTATTCCATTTCTGAAGCTGTAAAGAAATTTAACATTCCTCAATCCATGCTATGCATATACCAGGAATATGTCATTACCAGGACAGGACATTACCACCCACAGTGGGTAGTGCAGTGGCCACCGATGAAGCTTAAGGATCATGATCACTGGTGTTTGGCTAGAGCCGTGGACGCTGGTTACTGGGTTTCTGGTGTTTGATGAATCCTTAGGGCATGTGTTGGGTCCACTGGTCTATTTAAACATGTTACTGATTAGTGTTGCTATGTTTCACTGCTTGCTGTCCATTTGCAGCCCTTCATGGACTTTGTGTACCCCCACAATGATGGGATATTCCTGAGGGATAATGCACCATGGCAGGTTGTCCAGAATTGGTTCTATGACATGTTCCCTGTACACACATGACATTCTTGACCCAAGAATGTTAAATGCCCGCATAACTTGGAAAATGGAAAGTCACACCATCTGGCACCCACTGTCTTGGGGCAGCTGTGGACTGGTGCCAGTTTGAATCCCTGATCTGGCAATGCATGAATGAAGTGCCCTTGAGCAAGGCACTTAACTCCCCAATGAGCACTTTGCTCCCCATGTGCCATGGATAGGGCTGTCCACTGCTCCGGGCATATGTGCACACTCCCCCCTAGTGTGTGTGTGTGTGTGTGTGTGTGTGTGTGTGTGTGTGTGTGTGTGTGTGTGTGTGGTGGACATATTCCCATGTGTGCAGCACAGTGGCTCTATGTGCACCTGTCCTTCCTTCAATGCTTTGCTTGAACATTGAACAACAACTGATGTCCCTGAGCCATGTGAACATTCTGCACTGATGTTTTTTTACATTGTATCAGAATTTCCAGATGAATGAACCAATAGAAATTCTCCAAATGACTTCTGGAATAAAATATTTTTCCTCTGGAATTTAGGAATGTTTTTCTTTCTCCCATAAAGTTTGTAATGCATTTATAAAAATGATATTATACGTTGTCATTCTCAAATCAAACCCATGTATCTCCACAATAGTGACTTTACAGGAGAAAGCAAAAATGTTCTTTGCTATGAATGCAATAATAACAATCATGTATAATAATAGTGATTATTTTAAAAACATTCATAATTAATTTTCTTTTGTTATTATTGATGATAACTTCATCACTTCTAAAGTAAAACCAAACAGGTAAAATTGGAACAAACCACCAAAGTCCTCTGTGATGGCCTCGCTCACAGAGATCTCTTTGTCGATGCCTCGGATGCTGATGAGAGTTTCGATGTCGGACTTGACGTAGGCTGGGGCACGGCCTAACTGCACCACAGCGTTCAGGAAGTCTGCTGCCTCAACAGCGAATGGGAAACAAGTGATGGGCAGAGGAGTGCACGGCCTGTTGTCTACTAGAAGAAACAATAACGACCTAGAGCAGAGAGGATGAGCAACAGCAGAATATGCATGATTTTCCTGAATAAATGGAGCACCGAGGACATTGCTTTAAGAACGGACTGGAGTTGCACAACATAATTATGCCTGGTAGTTAGAGAGATGTCCACTGTCCAAAACTGCCCCACCAAGAGTGTCTCTGTGGTCAGGAAACTAGAATAGCATCACGGTATTATGACCTCTTTTATAAGAATCTTCTCTCATCTCAAACCAGATAACCTCCTTACCCATTGCTCTTGTAGGTAGGTGCTTGTTTATGTAGGTCTACCAGCTGCTGAGTATCCAGACTGGACAGGTCAGTGCTGGGTTGGAAAGGAACCATCCCACTCTGTTTGACGCTGGTCTGGAGCAGGATGCTGAGAGCCCAGAGGAAGGAACTGTGCTGAAAGGGTCCCTTCTTGAAGGGGATGGTGGTCTGCAGGACCAGAGCTCCTTTGGCCCAGTTGGGACGCTGGTTTTTATAACAGTCTGAGCCATCCCACCCACAGGAGCTAGTGTTGCAGCTGTGCTCACAGTGTGTGTTGTCATAGTGGTCACGACAGTACAGAATGTAGCCTGAACTAGGAGAGATGAGACATAACAACCAATCAATCATTGTCAAATCACATAAAGGCGAAGTTCGTTTTGGGTTGAGCTACTTTTTGGAGGTATTTTGTGTTCAAGGCTGTTTTGTGGTCAACTTGAATTACCATTCCTCCCATTAGATTCCTTTTCTAGAAATGGTGTGATGTGTTTTGTGCTGGTTTTCTGTCTTTTCTGAAGTAGCTACTGTTAACAACTGTTTGCAGATCCTCTCTCTTTGCTTATGCCTTGTAAGTTGTATTGCATCCAGTGCTCAAAAAATTACAAAACTAGGAAAATGCATTTCCAGAAGGAAACTCAAAACGCTAAAGTGGATTTCACTTCCAGAAAGTTGAGAGAATGTTGCTGCGTGGATCTTGTGATATTCCTGGTGGTTTCCATGGTGTTACTAAGTGGTGGCTAAGTGGTTGCTGTGGTAGCCCATTGCTATGGTTTTCCATAGGGCTTGCAATGATGTTGTGATGCGGTTGCTATGTTATGCCTTATGTTTTCTGTTATACTGAAAGGTGGTTACTATGGTTTCCTGGATGGTTGCTATGGTGTGGCTAGGTGATTACTAAGTGGTTGCTATAGTATTCCTACTGGTTGCTATGGTGTGGCTAAGTAGTTAATGCCCCAAGTGATTACTATAGTATTCTTAAATGTTTGCTACCTTGTTTATGTCGTATCCAAGGGGGTTGCTATGGTGTTTCCATGATTTGGCTTAGTATATGCTAGGCTGTTGCTAGGTGTGTTTTTATGGTCTCCCAGATGGTTGCAAAATTAGACAGAACATCTGGATTAGGAACAGTGTGAGTACAGAGATTATTTCTTACTTGCAGGGCTGTTTGTTTTTCAGACAGTCGAAGCCGTCTCTCAAACACTGCGATCCGGAACACTCCTTATCACACACTCCATCTGCAAACTTCTTCTTACACATTTTATCCTCTGGACAGCTGCTCCAGGGGTCACTGGGAGATGCTTTTGGTTTGTGGAGAGCAGAGAAAGGTAGTTGTTCAGCCATAGCATTAACTCTACAGCCTTGTTTCTACTCTCACTATGCATTCAATCAGCTCTATCATTACAGACTGTAGTTCATCTGTTTCTCTGCAGACTTTATTCTCCTCCTTTCATCCTGATCTTCAATGGTCAGGACCCCACAGGACCACCACAGAGCAGCTATTATGTGGGTGGTGGGTCATTCTCAGCACTGCAGTCACACTGATGTGGTGATGGTGTGTTAGTGTGTGTTGCACTGATAGGAGTGGATCAGGCACTGCGGTGCTGCTGGAGTTTTTAAACATCTCAGTTTCACTGCTGAACTCAGTCCACCAACCAGAAACAGATGAGCTTCTTTTCCTGGTGTAATTCATTGCTCACATTATACCACACACTTAGTTCTTTAGGGAACATCTAAAACTAAAGCTGAGAAATTAGGTCAGATATTGTAGGGGCCATACGAGGCGTGTCCTTGTCCTGAGTCGCAGAGGAAACAGGAAACTCGGGCTCTGAACCAAACAGGACGTTTCCAGGAGAGATGGACAGCAACAGGAAAGGGGAAACAGGAGTGGAATGGGAGCGAGTTAGGGTTGAAGGGCATCAACATGGTGATGAAGAACATAATCGAGAGGCACAATAGCTTTACAGGTGGAGAGGACAATGAAGAAATGAACCCAAACAAACAGTGGAAGCAAGAGTTCACGTGGGAGAGGCCTGAGAAGCACAGCAAATGAAAAATGACTAAATGGAAGCATTAAAGTTTACTTTAATACTCTAAAGTTCAGACATGCATGTCTCCAGTAAAACTGTACTTTTTCTTCAGTGAAATAATGCCTTTTAATGCAATTAGAATCGATTGTAGGTGTAAATCTATTGTTCTGCTCTGTTATATTTTCTCTACATTTATGTCCTTTAACCATAAACCAGGAAACACATACAACCAAATGAAAAATGTCATGCAAAATCAATGTTTTTCACTTTTTTGATATAACATAGATCTGGCTGTTGTTTCATACATTGAGTAAAAAAACAAATGATGAATGGACCAATAGAAATGCTCCAAAATGACTTTGAACATTTTACATTGACTTTCATTGATAGCTAATAAAATGTTTTTCTTCTGAAAAATTAACATTTTGAAGATACAAGGTTCTTGCATAAGAGCAACAATATAAACCGGTCTCCCACTTTCCGAAATACAGTCACTGCTTTCATTGCTGTCAGTCTCTCTGTTTATTGTGTTTGGGTTTCAGTACTGCTCTCTTCTCTTTTGCTTATTGTGGCTTATTTTTTATTAATATTGTAAACATTGCATTTTTCATTCATAAAATCCTTTTACAATGACATTTTTTGTGATATTTAATATTTATATTTATTGCTATCCAGTAATTGTCTTTCATTTCTTTTCTTTTATTTCCTTTAGAATTAGAAGAGAATGAACTCTTGGTAAGTTCAGTAAGATTAGCTGTTTAATTACACCAATATAAGTGAAGGGAACATTAGTGCAATGAAAAAATAAAATATCAAAAAAGTTCATTTGTGTTCATAATTTCTTTCAAAAAGGGTGTTTTTCTGTATTCATTCCATGTAAAGTGATATTTTATTTCTATATTTATAAACCTGTACATGTATAAGCCTCTTTTTGTTTCACAAAGATCAGAAATCCAGAATCTGAAAGTATTATCATACATTAACAATAAAACAAAAAAGGGTTGAAATATGTCTTTAAATGTATTGAAAATAAAATATGACAGTTTAACTTTTTGAATTAAATTATGAAAATATCTTTTCATGACTTTCAGTGTTTGGAGGTACACTAGTGCACACAGTAGAATACAGTAAACTGGGCCTTTTCAGAGACTTTTTCTTTAGATTGGCCCATAATTAGTCCAGACCTGAAGATTAACTAAATTTATTAATTTTTAGACCAAACCACAACAAAAACAACAATAGTAATTAATTAACTAACTAACTAACTAACTAACTAACTAACTAACTAACTAACTAACTAACTAAATAAATAAATAAATAAATAATAATAATAATAATAATAATAATAATAATAATAATAATAATACATTAATATTTGATTTCATTTACTTAGGAAATATACATATACCTCAGAAGTAGAATATTGAAATGTATAGTTTGTCTATAAAATTAACACATAAATAATAGGATATTTTTCAGTTCCTTTGGCAGCTGCTTACACATCATACAGTTACAGCCCTGGAGTAGAGTTTATTCACACATCATCATTTTAACATATACTGCACATCATCAGTATCCACGAAATGCCTGACTTCCAATTTTCATTCAAATTTATCCATCCATTAATTTGCATTCATGTCAATCACAACTGACCTTGACCTGGAGTGCTGAACAGGATGAAGATCAGAGTTACCATCAGGACCATATTAATGCTCTGCCTCTTCTTGCTGCCCACACGTCCTCAGTGTGAACCGCTGACCCCGGCTGCTCTTTTGAGGTGCACAGGACCTTTCTTCCAGAGGAGGCCGTGTCGTTTTGAGCCTTTAGGTCTCAAAAATGCCCTGAACCGTTACAGAAGTTATGTCTGCACATATACACCCCCATCAACACCCACCCACATTTCTCTATCGTTCTGTTTCAGGAGCACTGCGGATATCTGGACTACTTCCTGCCACTGTGTGAAAAGAATAGGAGTTGGTGTGCACGTGTGTGTGTGTGGTGTGTGTGTGCGTGCGTGGGAGTGTGTGTGTGTGTGTGTGTGTCCGGTTCTGACCAGTTTGTCTGAAAGAGCATTAAAACTGTGTTCACACACTCAGAGGGTCTCAATTAACTACATTCAACTGACTGGAAGGGGAATTCCAAGTCTATTCAAAGGAATTTAGTGTGACAATGTTCACTGTGGAGACACCTACTGATTCTGATTCTTTCCTGAGGTTGTGACTGATAGAAAGCAGGGGTCACCATTTCATTTGCTATCCAAACCCATCAGTGAACCTACATCTCTTCTGAGTTTAACACTAACATGCCAAAAGTCACGGGACATCAGTATGGAAATTGATTATGTGGTGTTGGGAATGCCCACACCTGTGTACATAGTGAGGCTGAACACTGGCCAGCATGCTCATGGCAAGTAGACATGAATTGTTGGAGTTCAAGTTCACATGATTGTGGGAACCAGATGGTTGGGACATTCTATTTCTGAAGTTGTGCAGACACTTAACATTCCTCAATCCACAGAGTTTTCCTGAATACACCATCACACTGGGGGTACATGAGTTCTGTAAAGTGCTGCAAATGGTCACCAATTGCCTTGTTGACAACTGGAGTCCATGGATTCAAATGCTACCATCAGCGCAAAATGCTTTGTACCATGACTAATCGGACCACTCCACATGTTGCCAGCTCTTTTTATCTATGAAGCCCACCAGCAGCACATTCCCATCCTCAAGGCATGACCAAATGAGAGTGTTGTGCACATCATCAAGAACTTCAGGAAGGATGAGAACGTTTGAGGAAGTGCAGCCACTTAGAAGCTTTACTTCCCCATTACGGAGCTAATTATCCAGGTAAGAACCCAGATGTGTAGAAACAACAAGAAGAGCCTGGTCATCACTGTTACAATGACCATGTTTTTTGCTGCAGGTCATGCTGCTTAGATGCTTAACTTTGCTATTCATTGAGCTGTCAGTACCAATATTGGAAGTGATAGGTCATGTACAGACTCAATGAATCTAAACACAACTAGTTACGTCTCTCTACTTTTCCGAGGTAATAAAGTCCCACTGGCCCAGGGTGACATCAGTGAGTTCCTTTGCTACCCTTTCAGAGACTGACCTTGGTCTTCCTTGCCACATTTTCAGATGCTGACTTAAACTGCTTTGTGACATCAGTTGAAAAAGTGCTACACAAATTAATATGATTTGTTTTGACCTTTGGGGGAAGTGCTGGTGTTAACTTATTTTCTCCTAACAGTTATAACGAGCTGCTAATAAGACTGGACTAAGAGTGTGATGACCCGGTTTACTGAATATATGCCATTGCTTTAGGAGCCAAGTTGGAGCGCCACCCAGACCACCAGCTTCCTGGGATTCAGCCTCACTAGGAAGGAAGGAAAGACACGCATACACACACACACACACACACACACACACACACACATATGGATGGTGTCTCTGGTCCAGGCTTCAGAAAAGCAGCTCTTATAAGCTTTGATGATGCTCTTGATGTGACAATCCATCTCTGTAAATATTGACTCTCACAGTTTATTGATTAATTAAACGTCTACATTTATCAAAACTCTTCAGTTACCAACTTCTGGATGAACTTAAACAGACCAGACTGAACTTCAGCTTTAGAGGATTATGGTTTCTGATGCTTGGTTTCTGATTCTGGTGGGATCCCTATTGGGAGTATAGTTTCATGTTTTTAATAACCTGAATTTAAAAAATTTTAAACATTTGCCCAATGACCCAAGAAATAACACCACTCCAAATTCCCATTCAGATCTCTACCACTGGAATACTAGTTAATCATCAAATAAATTACTGTTTGTTTGTTTATTTATTTGTTTATTTATTTATTTATTTATTTATTTATTTATTTATTGTCATTCTGACCACTTATTTTTTAAAAATGAAAAAGAAATTAAACTTTTCATATAGGACTTTTATTTTGTATCTTATTTCATTCTGTGTATTAGAATGCATTGCTCACTGCAGTTTTTATCTATTTAAAGCTCGAACAATCAAATAATTTCCAAAAGTTCTAACTCTTCTTTTCGACCATCTGAGCAAATAAAAAAAAAAAAAATAATAAATAAATAAATAAATAAATAAATAAATAAAAATTGTATGTAATGTAGGACTTTTATTATGTATTACATTTGATTGGGCAAAATGGTTTAACCCTGCCTTAGACATGTTTATGTACCTTTCTAAGTTCATAATTAATTATTTAGAAATCCATTTATTATTTGTTCCTGTTTTTATTTAAATATTATTTAATAATTATTTCAGATCAGTATCAGATGCTGTGCAGGTTAAAAACTCAGATTTGTGTTAAATATGAAACACTTGGCTTTAAAGGGTTTAAAACATTCCGAAATAAGTTTCTTATTAAATGAGTTTCTAATTTCTCATTTCTGTAACTGAGTATATTTAATAGTTTTGTTCTTGTTTTTATTTAGACGTCATTTATTTATTTATTCATCTTTTCTTTGAACATTACTTTGCTGTTTACTGGCCTGTAGGTGAACTTCCCCACTTTGGCCACGCGGTGTCGCCAAACCGCATTTTTAGAGCTGGCCTGCTGGAACGGGGGACTGGAGCGCGCAGAGCGAAAACAGACTGAAAGACTAAAAACTGCAGAGTTTCTTCTCGTTTCTCTGCGTTTGTACCGACCCTGCAGCCTGTAGAGGCGTCTGTTCCTCGTGTCCGTGTTTGTAAAGGTGTCTGTATGGCGGTACTGGGGTCGGGGGTTTCCCCCTCTGGGTCTTACTTTCGCTTTCAGGTTTGTCTCCCGGGCTGTGAGTAGAGCCGGACGGTCTCCTTTTCCTCCTTTTCTCCACGTTTTTCACATTTAAACCCTTTATTTCTGAGAGCTGGAAGTGGTCTGCGCCTCTGAGGACTGTCAGGTTGTCTGGAGAGCTGTTGGAAACGGTCTTACAGTGTAAGTGTCTGTGTTTATCTCATATTTCATCACATTTTTTCATTAAATTATTAAATTACTGCCTAAAAATACAGTTTTTCTAACTTCTCTGACATCAGAGTCAAGGTCAGAGGTTGTTTATGTGAGTAGAGTGAAAGTGAAAATGAAAGTGAAAAAACTAAAATAACCTTGAACTGTGTTTATATACATATAAACAATGTTAAAGTATGTTAATATACATATAAATAATGTATAACTGTGTTTATATACATTTAAATAATGTTAAAGTATATTTATGTACATATGTTTATATAGATGTTACCCCCACCATGTTTTACAGATGGAAAGAGGTTGTATTTTGTAACGTGGTATTTTCCTTTCACCAAACACATGTGCCACCCAGAGACCTTAAGTTATAAGCAGTTGCATTTGCATGGTATTGTGGGACCTGTAGTGGTATAATAGTGCCCCCCCCCTCTCTTTCTCGTCACTCTCCCTCTTCTTGTGGAGAGAGAGAGAGAGAGAGAGAGAGAGAGAGACATACTCTCATTTATAGCTCTCTTTATTCTTTATCTCTCACTGCCCTTCTAATGAATGCATTCAGCTACTTAATTGCACCCACACACACACACACACAACTTGTCTAGCCCTTGTAGAGAAGTTTTGCCAGTAGAATAGGACCCTCTGTATACACACATAAATACGTATTTATACTATTGTTCCTATTTGTTTGGTTGTCATCTTGTTCAACAGCGTGTAAACCAGTATGTTACATAATAATTTTATTTTATAGAGCTGTTGGGAATGAAGGCCACAATGGCGTCATATCTCTCCATTGTCTTGTTGCTGTGCGTGGACGTCTGCGTGGTGAAGACACTCGGGGTGGGACGTCTGTTCCCACTGCTGAACCAGCAGGCGTTGATCATGCCGTGGGTCGTGGGGCTGCTGAGGATCTGCCTGCTTCTCCTCACGGTCTTTTTCTATCCCGGCAGCCCAGCCTGGCTCAAAAGCTTTGAAGGAGTGCAGACTGTGTTGGTGCACGGTTTGTTATCTCCTGCTTATGTTACGTTTCTCTGGGCGTGTGGCTGGTCCACGGTGGAGCTTCTGTTCGGATGGCACAGCTGGGAGGGGGTAAGTGACCAGGGGTTAATCTCATGAACCCAAGGCTTATTATCGAGTTGTTAATCTATGGCAGGTTAATAAAGATCTGCTTTGACTGCTTAGGTCCGTTGTCTTGCTGCGTGATCCATGTTCTCCTGAGATTCAGCTCACAGACAGATTTCCCTTTAGATTTTGTGGATATAAATCAGAATTAATTGTCCCAATCCAACACAATGAGCAAACAAGCATCGGAAAGGTTAAAAACACATAAAGGATGTGTGACTGTAACTCTGGATGAACCTGTTATTAATCTATTATGAACAGAATCGTCTAAATCAGCCGTCAGAACCAGGTATGTTCAAAAAAACAGTAGTGAAACCCAAAAGGCCAAAACGGGTCATGAACAGAAATGCTTACAAATGTGAAAGCGCTTGGTTCACACTGAGGAACAGGGATATTTAGGTGGGAAACAGTCACGCAAAAACACGTATCTCCAACAGGCCCATTTTACAAGAGAAGGAAAAAACCTTCCAAACTTCCTCTGGAACTTGTAAACAATTCTATTCCGAGTCATTTTGGGTCATTTCTATTGGTCTATTTCTATATTCATCATGGAATTTTGACACAATGTAAAGAACTGCCAGATTCACACAAAATACTTTAAAACAGAGACAGAGTTTCTCGTGGCGGATTGAGAACATGTGGTACTCATGTGACTAGCTGATGGTCGGGTGGGAAGACCGGGAAGCATTTCAGAGAAGGCCTGATGATTCCCAGGAATCAGAAACAAATACTCAGTATTTATGAAAATGATGCTTTTTAATCTTGGCAATGTTTTACAGCCTTATTAAGTTTACTTTTGTGATTTGAATGAAAAATCGTCCAGTCAGGATTATTTCTGTTGGTATTTAGGCAAATACAGCCAAGCAAGCCAAATAGAGTCCCTCTACTAGTAACATGGCTCCAAATTGCACAAAGGATGCCACAATTTCAGGGTCGTAGTGTTGAAATAAGCATTTGCTTTTGACAAACAACCTTCATCCAGTTGTTTCCACACATGCAAAGATTTAGTAAATGCACAAATGAATCTGATTACTGAGCTGAACTCCAGCTCCCTTCATAGGATTTCTCGAAATTCGATAACAGCTGTAATCTGCAATAATCTGAACTGCAGGCCTAAGATTTGCCTCTGTAATCAAGGCCTCTTGATGCTCATACAATGTTGAATCCACTTTCAGCTCCTCCAGAGTTATGCCGTCCTGGCTCTCTCTCTTCTGCTGTGGAAACGCTATGTGCCATCCTTCCTTCCAAAATCTCAGGTGGAAACCCAACAGAAAGGCAAGACCCCCCTGCAGAGGCTGATTGGCTACACGAAGCCCTACCGCACCCGCTTCATCGCAATCATCAGCTTAGTGATTCTCTCCTCTCTTGGTAACAATTGAAACCTTTCATCCTTCTGTCATTTTCAGCTCTCTGTGGATGAATGTGCTGTATTTCTCTGTTTAATGAACATTTATCCAGATAGAGACATAACTCTGAAACAAGTAAAGTCAGTTTCACTTTCACATACTGTAAGAGCTTCTTACAGTCAACCTCTGCCATTGGTTGGAGCCTCACTGGTTGAATTCCCCCAATCTGGCAGTTTTTCTTTCACTATTAATTTTCAGTACAGCTCAGTGTTAGGATTCCAGTGTCATAATTTTACTGCGTATGATTTATCGAGGTTAACTGCATGAGAACCACTACTTATAAATATAATCAAAAAATAATACACTGATAAGAACATGGTCCCATAAGTGCTTGATTGAGGATAAATCTGGCAACCAGACAGGCCACACATGTGGCCCTTGCTCTGTGTGGGAACATTATCCTGCTGAAAATGCCCGTTGGAAGCCCTGCCATGATGTCACATGGATGTCCTGCACATATCACTGAGCTGTGAGTGTCTTTTTCACACCTAGGCCTGACCAACCGTTGTATCACCAGCAGTTGGGGAATCAAAGACCGGATTGATGCGCTCACCACAAGGCTTCCATACGCAAATCCAACTGTTGTTGGATCCCAAACAGAACCTGAATTCAAATGGATCTAGTTCTGGTCCCCGTTTGTGTGTGCCACACCTCCTCCCTGCTTGGTCAGAAAGGCTAGATTGTGGGCAGTTTATTGAAACAGCCATTCTGCCTCTCTCATTCCAATGATGCTTCTCCTCTCAAAGTCTGTCAACTGGGCAAAATGACTGGATGCATCATGGAGACACGTTTATCAGTCAATGGTCTCTCACCAAGAGGTACACTACCCAAAAGTAGCCACTGAGAGCCTTTCATAGGGCAGTGGGGGAAGCACCTTTACACCGTCTTGTGACAAGACCCAGTGTCTTATCAGACCAGACCTGTAATCAATTACATATCTGACCGAAGCAAAACTGCACGCCAGTCCGAAATGTCTAGGGTCACTTTTAGCCTAGTGTGGATTCCCATTTCTCCCTCTGGCTTTTGTCTCATTTCCTGTTTGAGCTCCTTCTGTGTGAAAAAAGCTGTGACCACAAGGCCTGGTTTACATAGCAACCAGTTTTCCTATGACGAGGAGAGTCTGGAGGTGATGAGCTGCTCTCCAGTATCAACAACACCATACTGCCCTGCAGTCACCGTTGCGTTTTACCGTTTTTGCAGCTGCTTTGAGTAGAGGTTTCTGTAGTGGGTGGGGTTTATGTAAACATTGTGGATGTAAATATATCATATTGAAGTAAAGACTGTGATGTAACAGTTTTTGGATTTGGCCTGTTGTTCTTTCTATGCTGTGTTCATTAAACAGTGGTAGGTTAGTCAGCAGATGTTTGTGGTTGACTCTCAGGGGAGATGGCTGTTCCTCATTACACGGGTAAAATAACTGATTGGATCATGAAGGAGGACGAACCAGAAGCTTTCAGCAATGCCATCAAGATCATGTCACTCATGACCATCATGAGGTAAGACAGTGCTGAGGTAAGAGTGTGCTGTCTGCGTTACAGCTACATTCAGGTTACAGGTGAATTTGAACAGGATGAGCAGAAACTGTGACTCCTCCTGTTTTATTTCCACTGGTTTCTCTTGCAGTGCTGTGCTCGAGTTTGTGTGTGACCTCATCTATAACATGACCATGAGCCTCATCCACACCTCCGTTCAGAGTCAGGTCTTCCAGAGTGTGCTGAAACAGGAAATTGCCTTCTTTGATAAGACAGAAACAGGTAATACACATGTAATATGGAATGCAGATCATCAGTCGTTGCGCAGGCCAAGGTCTCACTCAGTCCCATCTCGGTGAGTTTTAAATGCTAATAAGCTGTGTTGCGCCCCCTTCAGGTGAGATCGTGTCTCGGATCACCACGGACACCAACACCATGAGCGAAAGCCTGAGCGAGGAACTGAGTCTGCTCATGTGGTACTTCTGCCGCATTGTTTTCCTCTTGGGCTCTATGCTGTATCTCTCCGTCCACTTGACCGTCTTCTCAATCCTGGGCCTTCCCATTATCTGGATCATCCCAGAGTTTACTGGAAGGTTCTATCAGGTTGGTTAAAAAGCTTGGTGGACTATTCACCTTTGTAGCTGCACAGACACATTCATGCTTTTCATTCACCTGGTTTAACATCATTAAAATGTTACATCAGTGAATCGTACAGTCTTTGCTCCCCCTGACTTGGGGATTGTAGTTCCCTTGCATCAAGCTTTGAGCACCCCCTCATGGACAGCTGTACACATACATTTGTTGACAAGCTGAGAGATACAGAAGTGATTCAGATCATGCACAGTTACGCAGTTCTAGAGAGGGTCTCATGCAGCTCCACCAAAGTTACATAGTGCAGTAAGAGCATTCTAGTCCGGGGTGGGAATGACAGAGATGGCATTCTCCATCTCACAGTCAGCGCACCATCAGTATGAAACTGAACTGCTGTTTTTCAAGTGAATATGCAAAATATCTAAATATAAAATATGATGATGTGTACAAAAGTATTGGGACGCTTGCTTATGTATAGTTTCTTTAAACATCTTGCATTAAAAGAACTTTTGTTGTAGTAACTGTCTTTAGTGCTGTGAGAGAATTTGGCTGCATTCAGTGAGAAGAGCTTTAGTGAGGTCAGGATGTTAGATGATCAGCACACCACCTCATCCCCAACTCATCCCAAAAGTAATGGATGCAGCACCATCATTCCAACATTTGAATATGTCGTATAGATTAAGTAGCTATTATGGCAGCGCAGTGGAAAATCAGTAACCGTGTATGTGACAGCGTTCATGTATAAAGAAACCAGGCTTCACTGACCACCTTTAACGTTCTTCTCTCAGAGGCATTCTGTAAAAGTGCAGGAATCTCTCGCCAAGGCCAATAGTGTTGCCACGGAGACTTTCTCCTCCATGAAGACTGTAAGAAGCTTTGCCAATGAAGATGGAGAGACGGAGAGATACAGGAAGCGCCTGGAGGACACCTATTCACTCAACAAAGTGGAAGCTGCTGCCTACGCTGCATCCACCTGGACCAATAGTGTAAGACAGTCTTCTGTCCATCCTGTATTTACACATAGAATAAAACAAACTTAGATAAGAAGATTAAGTCTACAGTTAGAGTTGTTTGCTACACATTCAAATTATTTTATAGATTCAGGCCTGTTTATAAAACATCAAAAATGCACAGCAATAACTTTCAGTAATAAATCAACTTAAAATTCATTAACCAGAATAATGTCTTGTCAGTTATCTCATTGGTCAAGTCCCATGTCAGGAATTCCTAAAACATGTCATGGTCACCCCAGGATAGGATCCGAACTTGATAGAGTGATTGAACATTTATAAAAGTCAGTAAAGACACAACTGCATTCAAAATACAAGGCATGTTAATGAATCTTTTTCATTAAATATTGGTTATGCAGCTGTTTTTAAACGGAGAAGTTTATCTTATTAATAGCCAGTCATGTTTACTGGCTCATGCATATTAATGAGGACTTCTTCACATTGTGAGTGAAGTGCACTCATCAGTAAACAAGACTGGGCCCACTGCAACCATTTCTGCTTGTGAGCATTGATTCGGGTGTCTGAATAGTTGATTTAGGCACAACAGCAAGCCTCTGGAGGATCCTACACATTGAGGTTCATAAAAATCCTTCTCTTTGATCAGATGTCATCTCTGGCCTTGAAGGTCAGCATCCTGTACTATGGAGGGCAGTTGGTGGCAGGAAATGATGTAAGCAGTGGTGATCTAGTGTCTTTCGTGCTGTATGAACTTCAGTTCAGTTCTGCCATTGAGGTAAGTCACATACCAAAATGTTTCTCTTAAATAGAATTTTGTGTGTGTGTGTGTGTGTGTGTGTGTGGTTTAAAAGTTTTCCTTTGATGTATAAACAAACTATGGTTGAATTAGTATTGAATCAACATTCGTTTTTCAAAAAGTGATATTGCAACATTGTTGCAATGTTCTCTCAATGTTGTTCCATCATCACTTCATTGTCATTTATGATTTTATTACTCATTCAAATGCAATGTTGATTTATAGGTGCTTTGTTAACTTTTTCACAACCATTTATCATTAATTATTATTAATTATTATTAATTTATCATTATTTTCTTTTTTTAAATTTGAAGCAACAACTAGTGTTATTTTAACCACATTTCAAACGTTTGGTCAGTCATGTGCTGACTGACATTACTGTATATCCAGACCTGATAACTGATCCACAGGAACTTCTTGTTTCCAGAAAAACTAATAATAAATAAAGTTAATGATGTTTCAGTCAGTAGTCTGTAACTTTCCACCTGTAACATCAGTTACTGATTTGCTGATTTGCTTCTTCAAACCACTGTTTTGTTTTTGCAGGCTCTGATGTCGTACTACCCTCGTGTGAAGAAGGCAATCGGAGCCTCGGAGAAGATCTTTGAGTATGTTGAGAGGCAGCCTGATGTTCCTCCTGAAGGCTCTTTAGCTCCTGAGAAACTTGAAGGTTGCATACGCTTCAAAAACATCACCTTCGCCTATCCGTCAAGGCCTAACGACAATGTCCTTAAGGTAGGATCACTCTCCTACCATAAACATGCCCTTGAGGCTAGGAAAATACTGATATATCAAAGTATTGCAATATTATGTTCTGCACTACTGTATCAATTCTCAAAAACACAGTACTGATTTTAAAGGATAGTTAGTCTTATATAGTAAAGACTGGGGTCATTCAGTCAGTGTTGTTTTTTTATAGCTTGACCACTAGATGGTAGTGTTGTACTCTTTTCAGATCCCACTGTTCTGATTGGATAAAACTGGATAATAAAAGGTGGTTTCTTTTACTCAGATATGTCACTTTTTCTAAAATTCATGAACATTTACACAAAGTTATCTCTGAACACGCAAGCTGATTGGTTGAGAAACAACTGGTAGAGAAATAGGTCTTTACACAAACACTATCACTCCGTGGAACGGTGCTGCTAAGTAAATACGTTACTCCTAAAGTAACGTAAATTCTCTGCGCTAAAAAGTAAAACAAACCAAATTAAAACTGTTTGGTGGACCCAGAGAAGGAGCAGGGGTGGAGATTACAGCAAGAATTCACAATAATATGGACACAATAAAATGAACAAGAAACACGGTGAGTGGGAAACAGAGTTTGATGTGTTGCTGCTTGGAGGAGGTGGAGGAGGAGCTGCAGGCTGTGCAGTGAGTGAGTGGAGTTTGTTACTGTGATGTAACATCAAGCTGCTAGTTAAGGAACTATAATCTGGCAGAAGGAAAAGCTTACGATATGTTCATGTTCTGCTGCTTTAAAATGTGAAATGGATCATGTTGCCAGGTTCTTGCACCCCCCTAAACAAGGCACTGATCAGAATAAAATAAAGAAATTAAAGAAATTAATAACCAATCTAATAATAATCAGATCCACTTCACTTTCCTGCAACATGGTGCTACTTTACGTATACACCCAGGTCTGTTTGACGCCACCTGGTGTTCAGACTATACATCAGCTTACACATATAAAAATGTGTCTCTAACACAAGGCGGAGCAGAAAGCCAAACACAAAATGTAGATGGTTTATGACGACACTGTAATTAGGTGTGTAACATTTGTGTGATCATGCTCAGGACCTTTCTTTGGAGCTGAAGCCCGGGAAAGTCACTGCCCTTGTGGGTCCAGCAGATGCAGGCAAGAGCACCATTGTTCGGCTGCTGGAGAGGTTTTACCAGCCCCAGAGTGGTGAGATCCTCCTGGACAACGAGCCACTGATAAGCTACAAGGACGAGTATCTGCATCAGAAGGTAACATAGGCTGCATGTAGGTTTCCTGACAGGTTGCAGTCCCACAGGAAGTGCTTTTGTTGCACTGTAAATAAAATAATTAAATTAAAGTAAATTAAATTAATGACATTTACATTGTATATTTATTGAAAGTACAAAATGGTTGCTCATATTTATTATTTTTTTAACTGTTTCTACTACTGATTTATGCAGATCTGGTTTTGAAAATCTAAGCAGAAGGTATATAATATTGAACCTGAATTGTATTTTTTTTTCATATTCAACACATGTATTTCAGCCGTTCTTCTATTAATACTCATCCTAATGTGTTTTGAAAAGAAGGGTGTTCCAGTTAACAGGATAACTCAAACCAAAAGGCTACTACTGTATTACTGCACAATGGCATTATGCTTTATTTCTCCTGTTGGAGAATGTCAATAAAATAGTAGCTACCAATCCAGGAAAGAAACCCAAGTGTAAAATCCTGTAATATTACTGTACCACCTCAGTCCATTAGAGGGCGCTCAAAGCACTAATTATATTTACAGTAGAGGAAACAAGAATTAGACTTTATTAGATTATACAGTTAGTTAGGAAAGTGATGCTTTCTTCAGGCGTTTCAATTTTAAGCCTCTTATTCATCTTCTCTGCTTTGTTTTACCCCCCGTTCAGATTAGTGTGGTGTCCCAGGAACCAGTGCTGTTTGCTCGCTCCATCAAGGAGAACATTAAATATGGTAGAGAGGAGGCCTCGGATGAAGAGATGAAGAATGCTGCAAGACTGGCCAGCGCTGATAAATTCATCAATTGCTTTCCTGATGGCTACGACACCGGTGAGCTGAGGAGAACGAGAAACACTCTTTAATGTGAAGCTCACACTTACAGTTTCACCAGTACCCACATTATAGCTTATCTCACACCCAAGTTTTCATTCCATTGTGTGCATTTGATCTGGTTAGTTTGGTTCCACATTGCAGTTTAGAAAGTGCACTGACGAACATAATGTACCTACATCCCATCATCACCACCTGCTTCACACAGGGGCTGCGTCTCCCTATACTTGATACTGACTGGCTTTTAGAAGTCTGACATTGATATGTTGTCAGATCCTGGAAAATGAATGAATGAATTGATTCATTTGATTCCATTAAACTGGTAATATTACATCAAACTTCAATCACAGAAATCTAGAATATTCAAATCTGCTGGAAATGAATGTGTCGTACAACCGTTATATCAACACTGACATTGTTAAATTTGTTCAATGGGTGACAGTCTCTGCCTCCGCTTCCTGTTGTTGGTCCAAAAGTCTGACCCATCCAGAATTTTCACAAACAAATAAACTGAATCATGGTTCTGTTTGATCCGCACAGATCTGCATCAGTTTTTTTTTTGGGCCACATTTTGGTTGGTTGGTTTGGACCAGGCTCCAAGGCAGCTTTCACACCAGCTGTTTTAGTTTGGACCACCGTTTTGTGGTCTGTTGATCTGGAACATGGTCTGAGACATCTTTTACACAAGCTCTTTTGGTTCAGACCAACTGTTGGTCTGTTGGTCTGGACTGTGGCCCAAGTTGCCTTTCACATCAAATATTTTGGTTTGGACCCAGTTCTGGTCTGTGGGTCTGGTTCGTGGTCCGAGACACCTTTCTCACTGGCTGTTTTGGTTTGGACCCAATTTCTGTCTGTTGGTCCAGACGGTGGCCTGAGACACATTTCATACATTTCTATTCAGACCTACTTTGCTGAAGGTCTGGACCAAACAAGGCATGTGTGAAAGCCCCCTTAGTGCTGTTTCATTTGTCCAGTCCAGTCCATTATCTTCATAGCTATGTTTCACCTCACACACGTATTCACACATCGATCAAGTGTGTTTGGGGAAAGAGGGAAATTGTTAAGCATTTGGTTTGTTTTGGTGTGTGTGTGTGTGTGTGTGTGTGTGTTATAGATGCTGGAGAAAAGGGTGGTAAAGTATCTGGAGGTCAGAAACAGAGGATAGCTATAGCACGAGCTTTGATCCGACAGCCGCAGATCCTCATTCTGGATGATGCCACGAGTGACCTGGATGACATGAATGTGCACAAGGTAAGACAGGGTCATATCGCATCAAACACACCGTTACATCACTTCCAAGTGCCTGTTCTCCTCTCAGATTTATTGTTATGGTTTGGTATTGGACACATAACTGACAGTGATGGCCTTAACCTTCAGACTGAAACTTCAGTAACTGTGTGTGTGTGTGTGTGTGTGTGTGTGTGTGTGTGTGTGTGTGTGTGTGTGTGTGTGTGTCAGGTTCACAATGCTCTGCTGAGCAACTCGAGCCACCGCACCATCCTCCTCATCACCCACAGGATGAGTGGAGTGGAGCTGGCTGATAAAGTCATCTTCCTGCGGGCTGGAGAGGTGGTGGAGCAGGGTACCCAAGAAGAGCTGCTGCAGAGAAACGGGGCCTACGCCAAATTTGTACAGCAGCAGAAAACCGGCTTCCATCGCAAACCGAACGGAGCAACAGAGGCCGACTGCTCTTCCTGAATTCAGAAACACCCAGCTTCACCACAAGCACACTTATTAGGTTGTATTGGAAACCCACTGGTTATAGTACACTCTACTGTGTTCACGTGACTAATGTACACTGAAACAAACAGCTTCTTTGATTTATTTGATTTAATCATGTGATTCAGTTGGCCATGAATATAATATATTACATGCACTGAAAAAAAGATTTTTAAGGAAACATTTTTTATTCATTTGTACGATTAAATCCAGCGAATGTGTTTTTCAGTGAACTGTACAGTGTAGTGTATGAATAACCAGCTGAAATATACTGTATGTCTAAAGATAGTGTAAACAAACTCAGTTATAGATTCTCCCCCTGAAGATAAAATAATGGTACCTGATTACTACGATATTGAGGGTAATTAACCAGGTCAATTCTTAAACCCAGTATGATTCAGTTATTAATATTTTTAATTTATTATTATTATTATTATTATTATTATTATTATTATTATTGTTGTTGTTGTTGTTTTATGGGTGCCGTTTAGTTTATCTGTTTATGAAGTGTGGACCTACATAACTTTATGTAGGACTTATTATTACTGTGCTTCATTCAGTTACTTTGCAAAGGCTTTAGACATCTGAGAAAAGTGGCCAGTGCAAGTTCATTTGCTCAGTAATTTTATGATAAAAAGTAGGAAAACATCTCCTTGAGCAACTTTACGTAACGTGTATCTTAAAACAACTGCTTCCAAATCACAATGATGCTCTGCCCACTTTTAATAATCTGCATAGCGCCTCCATGATTTTCCATGATCAGAATGCTGCTAACTGCACTGTGTAACTCTGGTGAAGCAGGAAAACGCTTGTGAGAGCTGCGTAACACTGCCTCATCCAAACTACATTAGTGTACAATGCTGTACAACATCAGTCCACATGACAGTTTCACTTTCACTGGCTTCACTGGCTCTGTATCTCACAGCTTGTCCAGAAACACATGTAATGTGTGTAATGCAAACCAGCCTGCATTTACACCAGTTTTAGTGGAGCTGAGGATACGTCACAGAATACGTCATCGACAGAGGGCGCTGCGCAGCAGCAGTAAACAGAACTGAAAGATGGTAGCATGTATAGACTACCTGCGAACATTTGTGCTGTTGATACAGATGTTTGTTTTTCTGCTTTTGGCAATAAGTAGATGTAAAAACGTCACCATAGGAGCAGTATATGCATTGCACATGTTTGGGAATCTTGTTTGGAATATCACTAGTACTGTTTATCTGCCACCAGGTACCCAAGACCCAGGACTGTCATCAGCAAACTCAGTTAATTAATTGGCATCTCAGTGATTTAAAATTATTTCTAACTCATTGATTTGCTTGATGCTGTTTGAGGTCTCATTATTTTTCCTTGTTCTGTATGACTTTCTGATTTCATGTCTTGAGATCTTGTAAATGCTAGGATTTTGAAATTAGGTGTAAATATCACAAACAGTCAACATTGACCATATGCTCTGTCGTAGTCGGTCAGTGCTGTTAGAGCTTTACTTATTGGAAAACCTCCCAAAGTGAACATTTCACATCTTAACTATTAAACTTCACAGAAATCTGCACTAGTCCAGAACAGAGCCCCTTCGTTCTTTACATTTTATGGCATTTAGCTGACTCTCATCTAGACCAACTTACAAGATTACTCATATTATGGTAGTGTTAGGAGTCTCGCCCAAGGACTCTTATTAGCCTAAGTCAAGACTAGAATCGAACCCCTCCTCTACGTGGTGTGGTATCTCACTAGCAGGTAGTGGTGTGGTCCGTTGCAGGTTTATTTACTCTCGTGTCCTGCCCAAGACAGGTCTGACCAATGGCAAAGGGAACATTGTCACATGGTTAACAAAAAGTCCTTAACTGTTTCAGATCATAGGCGTGAAAACACCCCAACTCTACACTCCTAAGGGTTCTTTTGAAAGGGCACTGGTTCTATAATTAACTATGACAACTAAAGGAACCATGATTAAAGGATTATTCAAATACAAGGAAAGACATCTTGTAGATGGTTCTTTAGAGAATGTCTTTAACAAGTGGTTGTATGGAACTCCAAAAAAGGGTCCCACTATTGTTACAACCTGCTTCGGCTCCTTGGTTCCTCGGTACATTAATTCTGTCTCTGATCTTTTGATTGACTTTAAAGATGGCAGCTATTTATTGATAGGAAATTCTTGGAACGTCATCCACTGCATTAGGTTTGTGTAAAGGCCTTCGCACAGTACTGTACATTATTAAAGTCTAGTTTATGTCACGGTTCTGATTGAGAACTAACAGACATATCTCATATTAAACCTAAACTCTCAATAGGATCAGTATCAATTTTAGTTCTTTAAAACTTAAAACTTAAAGAGAATCCACTTCCCACTGAGACAGTGTTTACTGAAGACTGAGGTGTTCAGCATTCAGTGGGCGGACATGTTTGGGAATCTTGTTTGGAATATCACTAGTATTGTTTATCTGCCACCAGATACCCAAATCCCAGGACTTTCATCAGCAAACTCAGTTAATGAATTGGCATCTCAGTGATTTTAAATTATTTCTAACTTATTGATTTGCTTGATGCTGTTGTTTTATTTCCTTGTTCTGTATGACTTTCTGATTTCATGCCTTGAGATCTTGTAAATGCTAGGATTTTGAAATTAGGTGTAAATATCACAAACAATCAACATTGACCATATGCTCTGTCGTAGTCGGTCAGTACTGTTAGAGCTTTACTTGCTTCTCACACATTTGTTCTGTTTAATAATGTTACAGTAATGTGACCTGTTTTATCTGGTTAAAACTTTTTAAAAAACTTTTAAAAATTTCCATTTTTGTGCAATTCTGTAGAATAAAGTAATTCAGTCAATTATTATACCTAATGGTTATGAATACACTACTCAATGCATGGCTGTGACCGAAGTGGATCCCTATTTACATTTTAGGGCACTAATGTGTACGAGGGTCCGAATCATAAAGTGAAATCCAACCATTATCTCCCACAGTTCACTGGTTATTTACAATAAACATACAGGGTTTGGATAATGAATCTGAAACACCTGTTTTTTTACCACAATAATTTATTAGTATGGTGTACTAGGGCTTCCTTTTGCGGCCAATACAGCATCAGTCTGAAAACAGCCACTCTGAATTACTTTGTTTATACTGAATTATACAGAAATGTAGAAAATGTGGTGAAATTCCTCATTTTGGTCAAAAATCAAATTGATACTGGAAATATTGTGTCTCCTTTTGTTTATTTGTTTGTTTTTACATCATTTGATTATATATTTCATGATAAATCTACCACACCAAACATGGCAAAATATGAAATATTTCAATGCATTTTTTTCCAATGTTTCATGTTGAACATAACACTCTTTTTGGAAACAAGGTTCAAATTCACAATAAAACTCTGTTCTTCTTTTTACCATCAACCTGCACAGTTTTGTCTTTCTGAGAAGAGAGCACCATCTCAAATCACACTATATGCCCTAAGTAGTGCACTAGTTAAAACAAACAACACACAAGATTAAACAGTGAGAGCCTGTTAAATAGAGAGCTGTCTAACCAACTTAGTTGGTTTTAATGCATTAAATAGATTTTTGTGGAGATACAGGTTTTTGTTCTGACAGCACCAAACACTTGTAGTAAGAAGTGGAGATGTACTCCCTTTCTGCAGCCCCCTAGTGCATGGTCTGAGCATGTAGAATCTGCACTTTCTGTGAGCTACAATGTATTTCAACAAGTATGGACTTGAATTGGAGTTGAATACGCTGTGTTTGGCAGCACAGTTTGGAATATGATAAAACACACGTGTGACATTCCCATTTGAGTTTTCTTATTTGGAGCAGGACACTATTTTGGACACTGTCCAAATTGCTAGGCTTTGTTAGGTCAACTGCATTGCATATAGAGCATATAAATGCATATAAAGCCTATAAAGGCATATACATGCATATAGAGCATATAATAATAAAATAATATAGAGAATATAAATGCACATATAAAGCATATAGATCATATAAATCCACATATAGAGCCTATAAATGCACATAGAGAATACAAATGCATATTCTTTCTTTTCTTTTTCTTCTTTCGTCTGCTCCCTTTAGGGGTTGCCACATTATAGTTTTGGCACAAGTTTGATGCCGGATGCCCTTCCTGACACAACCCTCACCATTTATCCAGGCTTGGGACCGGCACAGAGTGCACAGAGTACACCCCTAATGGCTGGTTACAGTAAATTCACATATGAAGTCTATTAATTATTGTGACAGAGTTGGAGGAGCTGTTGTGTGAGAAATGTCAAGCTTTTTGGTAAGTGCTGTACTTTAAAAAAAAAATGTGTGCAAATTAAAAGTGGCCAAAACTATTCCAAATGAATGCATTAAAAATTGTCTGGAAACTTTTGTCCAAAAATTCACATTTTCCACAAAAAAACCTACTTTTTGAACTATAAACACCAAATTCAATAGAGTTGGAGATCTTGTCCTGATCTGACTTGCGAAAGAAGAAAGAAAAAAACTGATTTCTGGACGTTCATTTATTTTTTTGTCAAACTTTCAGAATTTTGTTCACATTCTCATCTGCCTGCTCCTCATTATAGTTTTGGCTCAGGGCTGTGGTGTCATCGGGTGGATGATCCACTGTGGCGGATTTTTAAGATCTTAAAAATTATTTGACTGCCTTTTAATAAAATTTAAGATACCATTGTGGTCAAAAGTTTGGGTACCCCACATGTTGGTTAAAGGTGTTGATTGGTTGGTGTTACTTCTGCTGAATGTTGATTGGTTGGCGTTACTGCTGCTGAGTGTTGATTTTGTCTCCATAATTCCATGCACAATTCTTCAAATATTGACTCCATTCAAACTTTAAAATGTCCGCCCTGAATCTAAATGGTTTGCTTGTATGTAGCTTTATGACTTGTGTTTATATAAATGCATATAGAGAATAAAAAAGCATATAAATGCACGTAAAAAGCATATTGCATTAAATGCATCAGTGAAGCGTGCTGTTATTAACAGAGAAGTAGATTAATCAGCAGAAACTTCTCCCAGGACCGCAGTGAGAGGAGGATGTCTCAGACTCACACTCATGACTGTGTTCCTGCTGTTTAGTCTGTGAATAAACTGGAGCTTGGAGCAGAAATGAGGGCCTGAACTCCAGGTTTAGGGAGCGAACTCGTTAGGGTCCCTGAATGACTACATTACCCACAGTGCACCGCGGAGGGCACGTCCTATGTTGTGCCGGAAGATGACGCAGCATTTCCGCCATAACAGACGGCAGGGCGGCCGTGGGGCTCTGCGGACGGCAGAAAGTATGGAGGCGGTTCCGCGGATGCCGATGATCTGGCTGGACCTGAAGGAGGCGGCGGAGTTCGAGTTCAGCGGGGCGGTGAAGCAGGTGAGAGCCGTGGGTCTCAGACTCCCTGATCAGCTGCTCCGGGGCTCGGAGCGGTTCCAGAACCGGATTAACGGACTCGTTTAGGCCGCAGTTTAGCAGGTCAAGAGTCCGATCACTGACCCTGCTGATCAGACTGTCCGTCAAACCCTGTTTACGTCCCCTAAAGTCAGGAAACACTCGCGTCTGCCCTTTAATACGCCTCGAAATGCCTGACTGTGGGTGTATTCACTCTTACACCACGCCCATCCGAGGGCACGCCCGTTCCGGATTGATCGAGAGGGGCGGGGCTAGTTCTCATTTCAGGAGAGAAGCCATTAAGATACTGATATTGTGGTCAACGTAAACCACGCCCACTTATGGTTGATCCTGGGGGAAAAGGCGGGGTTAATGACGTTGATCTCTGTCTCACATTACAGGAGAAAAGTGATTAGAAAAGGTATTGATACAGATATTGGGAGACAATATAGGCCACGCCCATTCTGCACAGAGGACACACCCATTGTGGTTGATCTGAAATAGGGGCGGGGCTAGTTCTCACATTTCAAGAGAAAAGTCATTAGAAAGGATGTTGACACAAATATTGTGAGTCAAGATAACTTGAGCCTTTAGATGTCCTGTTATATACACTGGGGGATTTCTGTATGGGTGTGTCCCTGGGTAAGACCACGCCCACTGTGCTCAGAAAACACACCCAGTCTTGATTATTAACCGCTGGGGGTGGACAAGATCACTAATAGTGGTAGAACATATAATCGGTGAGATGGTAACTGGAGTTTCAGTCGCAGTTTAATCCACCGAACTCCACTTAAATTCAGTACAGGTCTGAAATTTAACTGTGCGTCTCTGTGTGTGTCCATGTCCTTCCATTTTCAGTTCATATTAAAGAACTACGGAGAAGATCCAGACAATTACAATGAGCAGCTGAAGAAGCTGGAGCAGTTGCGACAGGTGAGTGGTTTGAGTGTTTTTGTGAACATTAACTCTTAGAACCAGAGATCCCTACTTTGCGGGAAGTTGCGGGCAGTTACATGCCATTTTCTAGGCTCAGGATCAGAGTAACCTACAGACGTGATCATGTGATGAATTATCCGTGAGTAACTCCGCGAGGCACGATCGTCTTATAGATGAATTGCACACCATACCGGTCATGCAGATGTTACCATAGCGCGCTGTTGGCAGCACTGGATAGAATAATGTGGCTATTCAGTGAGCATTGATGTCCTCAATGAGTCACCCTGTTGCCAGCACCACTGACAGACGACTACACGACACAGGACTGTCCTTCACACCATGTCAACATCACCAAGGAGTGCAATGGTGTCGTGCCTGACTGGCATGGAGTCACTCAGAATGGCAGCAGGTCATCTTCAGTGAGGAGTCCCACTTTTGTCTTGGTTGAGACCACCAACGAAGTGCACTTTGCCAACAGCCGGATTGACGTTTGTTTGCTTTGCTATTGATTGTTGAAGTGAGTGGGATCACTATGGCGAGACCCAGTGAATTGTAAATGCAGATGAGTCCCGTAAGAGTCCCGTAATTGTCATTTAAAAGACGACAATTAAAGATCAGGTGTTCCAGTGTCCAGTGTCCCAGTAAAGATCAAATGAAGATCAAATATCCATGTCAGCCGAGACATGTTTAGTGTCAACATTTTACTTTTATGGCATTTATCTGATGCTCTTATCCAGAAAGACTTACAAGGTTATTACTATTAAAGAAGTGGGCCAGAGTAGTGTTTAGAGTCTTACTGGTGTAGCACAGCATAGTTACCCAAACTGGGAATTGAACCCCAGTCTTATACATGGTGTGGTGGCTCACTGATGGTGTTCTTTTGCGTCACAATAACCATAATTTGGCTTCCTCCACTGTGCATCATGGCGGCTGTGAATTATAGTGGCCCTGGCAGGGCCTTCGGACTAACTCTTTACTCACTCGATGCCTAAAAACCATTTAAAATAAACATATCTAGAACATATATTTAAGAACATAATTGACCTTAGTTCCTTAGTTAGGTGTATAATACATAGGGACTTAAGTATGAAGGTAGGAGAGTGGTGGTGGTGGTGGTGTTGCAGGGTTATATTTGAAGCTGCTTTGCTTCAAAATGGTGCATTCCTGCCTTTCCTGCGACTAGAGCTGCAGCAGAAACACTAGGTGGCACTAGAGCAAAGTGATAAACACCAGGCCTGCATTCATTCAGCCTCTACTAAATGTATATTTAAAAGCAACTGCTTTGAAGACTGTTGTGGTCACCAAGCTGCATCATTTGTGAAGGAGGTTGTTGGAATCCATTGTCTGCTCTAAACACGGACCTATGCTTTGCAGAAAGTTGAGGGTGAGGTAGGGTGATGATCATCCAACAGCCTCACTGCACTAACGCTCTCGTTCAGTGCAATCAAATCCTTACAGCAGTGCTCCAAATTCTAGTGGACATACTCTTTTTAATATCCTGGATTTGAGAAGAAACAGTGCTGGGGGCTTTATTCCCCTATAACCCAATGCCTGACAGTAGGCAGGGTGCACATAGGGTCGTGTTTGCTTATTCTATTGGCAGTACTTCTCCTCAGGGACTAGCTGTGTGTGCATTTGCACAACGGTGTCAGCAACAGATGCAATTTAAAGTAGCAGTGTGTGTAGTATAGATGCATTCTGTTGAGCTGTGTGTGAAATCCTTCTCTGTGGTTGTGTGTTTCTCCTCAGAGTGCTGTGAACGTGACGAGGGACTTTGAGGGCTGCAGCACATTACGGAAGTACTTCGGACAGCTGCACTACCTGCAGAGTCGCGTGCCTTTGGGTCCTGGGCAGGAAGCCGCCGTGCCTATTTCCTGGTAAAGATTCCTCACCAGTGCTGCTGTCCTTGCCTCGCCAATTTGGTTTTGCTCCCCCTACAGTTGGGCAGTGCACTTCATGTTTACACTGCTCGAATAAATACTGGTCATTCTTTGAGCACCATAAGCTTTACTCGTGCATTTGTTGACAAGCTGAGAGACTAAGAGTTGGTAGAGTCACTTTGCAGGGTTGTACGCTGATATAACTCTGATCACGCAGTGGTACGCGGTTCTGGAGTGAGGTTCTCATGAGATGCATAGGGCAGTAGCAGCGTTCCAGCCCAGGGTGGGAATGAAAGTGACGCAGATCTCTGTTCAGTGGAGCAGCAACATGATTCTGAAGCTGCTTTAAGGTAGAATTTATGCATAATGTTGCTTTAAATTCATGTAATGCAACACATTTTGTAAATATGTAGTAAAGTATAGTTAAGAATTAGTGTTGACTAAACTCTAGAACTGTACATTAGAGGGAAGCTGTTTTCCACGTGACCTTTAGGACACTTGACTTTCCTATTGACACACCAGCTAAAATGACCACCCTTTGTTCTGTGGATTAAAGAAGCCATAGAATGCGTTTGAGTACTGAAGTTGTGGTTTGATTTATGTAGTAAATGGTTGAATTGGGTGAGCTGGGATGCAGTGGATCAAGCCAGTTTACCAACTTGTTCTGTTGATATTCGTTTCAAATCCTAGATACGTTCTGCTTTTATTGGCTGGTAAGCATTTAGCCTTGCCCCTACTCGCTTCCCAAGTTTGTCTTTTTCATGTCTTGCGAGTAAAAAAATGGGCCATTGTTTCCCTACTGATGTGTGTTTAGCTCCAGTTTGGTTCATCTGAGGTCCAGTTTGGTTTCGAGGGAGCGGGTGATGTAGTGAAGTGATGGTAAAAGGCAGCTGGTTAGCATTCGATTTATCCTAGTGCACATCCCAGTTTCCTTCCCCTGGCTTTCGCTTTGCCATGGGCCAAGTTTGAGCTCCCCTTCACTGGCGCAGGAAAAGCCGTGGTTCATGTAGCAGCCAGTATTCCCATGACCAGCAGCAGTCCAGTGCTGTCCAGTTTCAACAACACCATACTCTTCTGAAGTCGACATCAGGGGACGTAAATGTAACACATCAAGACTGTGATGTAACAGTTGGGGGTTTCGGAATTGGCCCATTTTACGGCTCTGTGTTGGTTCCGCTGGATGTTCTTTTGAAGGAGGAAAAGTAATGTTCGAGGTTCACAGTAAACGCAGTGTGACGTTCTAGAGCCCCTTTAAGACCCTTTGTAACATTTTCCGTTTCTCCTGCCTGTAGGACCGAGATATTTTCTGGGAAGACAGTCACTCATGAGGACATCAGCTATGAGCAGGCCTGCATCCTGTATAACCTGGGTGAGTTATTGTGCGGTGACGGCCTTGAAGCTGAACACTGGCCGCATTGTGTGGATTTGCGAGGTCATCGGCGTTATCTGCGCTGTCTCTGAGAACGCTGAGTATTGTTGAAGAGCTGATTTCGGCCCTGTTTTTCCTTCTGCAGGAGCACTTCATTCGATGTTGGGAGCCATGGATAATAGAGTGTCTGAAGAGGCAAGTGTTCGGTCTTTGCTGATGGTGAACGTTGACTGATTTCTACCTTCAGTTCAGGCCACAAATGTCCAAAAAACACCTGTATGCTATTGGTCAGCACCCACCGCACCCCCAACTCACGTCAGTCAGTCAGTCAGTCATTATCTGAGCCACAGTTAATCCAGAGCCCACCTAGAGTCATCGGGCACACGGCAGGAACACCCCCTGGACAGGGCGCCGGTCAATCGCAGGGTAAACTCATAACAGAAGTGTTGGATATTGCGTCATCATTCCAGAGAACACGGCTCCACTGCTCCACAGCTCAGAGCTCCGGGGCTTTATACCCGTTTGGCCAGTCTGGTTTAGGCATGTTTCCAGTTGGTTCAGATGAAGTGTTGACTGTGTTCTTGGCAACACATCCATGTTAAGGCACATTTCTTTTGCAAAGTATGACTTTTGATCCTAAATTTGAGCCCAGAGTTTGATATCTCTGTCTCTGTGCAGGGGATGAAAGTGTCGTGCACGCATTTCCAGTGCTCGGCTGGAGCCTTCTCGTACCTGCGGGATCACTTCAGTCACAACTACAGTGTGGACATGAGTCACCAGATCCTCAATCTCAACATCAATCTAATGCTGGTACACCTGACACACACGCGCTCACACACACACACACACACACACACACACACACACACACACACACACACACACACACAGTTTTCTCCACTAACACCTGCTTTTACAGTGCATCTGGAAAGTATTCACAGCGCTTCACATTATGTACGTTTTATGTTACAGACGATTCAAAATCAATGCAATTCATATTTCCCCTCTAAATTCTACACACCGTACTCTACAATGACAGTGAGAGGTTTGTTTGAACATATAAAAAATGCCTCAAGTCTTTATGAGTTTGATGCTACAAGCTCAGCACCTGTCATTGGGAAGGTTCTCCCATTCTTCTTTGCAGAACCTCTCAAGCTCCAGCAATTGGATGGGGAGCGTCAGTGCACTGCCCTTTTTAGATATCTCCAGAGAGGTTCAATCGGGTTAAAGTCTGGGCTCTGGCTGGACCACTCAGGGACATTTACAGAGTTGTCCCGAAGCCGTTCCTTTGTTATCTTGGCTGTGAGCTTTGGGTCGTTGTCCTGTTGGAAGATAAACCTTCATGCCAGTCTGAGGACCAGAGCGCTCTGGAGCAGGTTATCATCCAGGATGTCTCTGTCCGTCTTTCCATTGTGCTCATTGGTATCTTCAATGCAGCAGAAGTGTTTCTGTCCCTTCCCCAGATCTGTGTCTCAATACAGTCCTCGGAGGTCTACAGACAGTACCACAGGTGTCCAATCAAGATGTAGAATCATCTGAAGGATGATCAGTTTGAAACAAGATGCACCTGAGCTCAGTTTTGAGTGTCACAGGCTTCACAGGCTGTGAATAGTTATGTACATGTTATATTTCTGTGTTTCTATTTTTAATACATTTGCATCGATTTCAAGCAAACGTCTCACTTTGTCATCGTGTGTAGAATGAAGCTGTAACAGTCCCGCGTGCACTGAAGGCGCGTCGTGTTCAGGCTGTGCTGTGTTTTCAGGGTCAGGCCCAGGAGTGCCTCTTGGAGAAGTCAATGCTGGACAATCGGAAGAGTTTCCTTGTTGCGAGGATCAGTGCTCAGGTGATGGAGAAAAGCTGCTGAAGCCAAGACTTATATACATTATGCATCATACTGCTTATACTGTGTCTCAGCGTTAGACTTTATTGTCCCTGATTTTGTTTTGGTCATGGTTTCCTTCAGGTAGTGGACTATTATAAAGAAGCCTGCCGTGCTCTGGAGAACTCCGACACGGCCTCCATGCTCGGAAAGATCCAGAAAGACTGGAAGAAACTTGTGCAGATGAAGATTTACTATTTTGCTGCTATTGCTCATGTAAGTCTCTGAAAATGTCAATGTTAACTGTTAATGTGTTCAAACGTTAATAATATGTAAACATGAAGGTTTTCAGCGAGAGACTGTCTTCTTTCTCCCTTTTGGACGTAATTGTGCACCTCCGGACATTATGAAATACATTAGTGTTTATAATTCCAATCAAAATATTTAACTCTTATTTTAATGAATATAAAACATAGTAATATTTCAGGCATATTTTTGTTTTGTTCTTTTCATCAGTTCAGATTATAGATCATAACCACAAATCCACAGTATCTGATATTAGATAATTTAGTTTATACAGCTTAATTAATGACTAATCATCACAACATTAATACAAAAAAAGGCTTGAAATAACTTTTTATGTCATGAAATGAAATGTCAGTAATACCTTTTTGAAAAAAGTTACAAACTATAAAAAAGTTTCTGCTATATTTCATTTTTGAGATGCACTAGAGTCACGAAAATGCTCCTGAAAGAAGGAGGGAAAATGAGAAATGTCTGTGTAAGCAATTAAACACAATTTAAGGGCACGAGATACTACAAAAACCCTACAAAACCAACTGCAGCTTTGTATTTTGTCACCAACAGAACTGAACTGTATGGAGATCATCTCTCATCAGTGTCTTTAAAATAGTCGGAGGGAAAGTTGTGGTAACACCGTAATATCATCCCTCAGTAAACAGACGCTTAAGCATTTTCTGATAGTTAATGTTAATATTTTTGATTTGAGTTGTTGTTATTTATTTAACTACATTTATTTCAACTTTTAACTTTTTGTAATTTTATTATTTTTAATGCAATTTGATAAACTGTTAACGTTTTATTAATAAATTGTGAGTAATGTTTATAGTTATAGCTAATAAATGGTAGAGTCTGGACTGTCATTATTATTATTATCATTATTATTATTATTATTATCATTATTATCATTATTATCATTATTATTATTATTATTATTATTATTATTATTATTATTATTATTATCATCATTATTATTATTATTATCATTATTATTATTATTATCATTATTATTGTCATTATTATCATTATTATTATCATCATTATTATTGTTATTATTATTATTATTATTATCATTATTGTCATTATTATTATTATCATTATTATTATTATTATTATCATTATTATTATTATTATTATCATTATTATTGTCATTATTATCATTATTATTATTATCATCATTATTATTGTTATTATTATTATTGTTGTTGTTGTTGTGGTTGTTGTTGTTGTTATTATTATTAATTTCCGTGAAGTCAGTTCTGACTCCTGCTGACCATATGGACAGTGTTCCTCCAGAATGTCTATCTTCTGGTTGGTTCAATCACTCATTACTTGTTTATAAATGATCAGTTGTTTGTACGCAGTTATGTAAACACTTAATTAGTCCCGTCGCAGTAACGATATGTCTTTGGATGATGTTTTTTCTGTGAAATAATTGTAATAATATAATTGATCATTTTTCTTTCCATCCTGAAATTGTGACGTAGTGTAAAGATCAACCGTCAGACTCACATGATGTCAGACACTGATAAACAGCATTAAGATGGAGACGCATGCGATTTACAAAGCCTTTCCGACGTTCTCAGCGTAGCAGTACCTCACCTCCTGTCTCTCTCCACAGCTGCACATGGGCAAACAGGCTGAGGAACAGCAGAAGTACGGAGAGAGGGTAAACATGTTCATCTTTCCCTGCTTATGATTGATTATTAACCCTTAAGATGACCATTAGGGTCAGTGCTGATCATGGTACTGTTCGTTAATATCTGTCTTATCTCAGTGAGGTGGTCCTGAGTTTGTCTCTTCACCGTTTGTCCCTCAGTATTGAAACGTTCCTGAGGTTTGTTGCCCTGAAAGATCATTCGTCGTCACTCCATCTTTCTCTAAATGCCGTGTTTCTGTTGCTCCTCAGCTTGCTTATCTTCAGAGCTCGCTAGACAAACTGAACGAGGCGATAAAGCTGGCTAAGGGTCAGCCAGACAGCGTACAAGAAGCCCTGCGGTTCACTATGGACGTCATCGGAGGAAAGTACGTGTACGCTCTTTGATGTAGCGTCTCCTGTGGGAGCACTCTTCATAAGAACTCTGTGGAAACGTGTGTTTTCTGCTTCTCCTTTCAGATTCAACTCCGCAAAAAAAGACAACGACTTCATTTACCACGAGGCCGTGCCGTCTCTGGAGACGCTGCCCTCAGTCAAAGGTGTGTAGAGTCATCGTGACTCATGTGGGAAAGACACCCAAGTCCTGGGAGTTAAACTGCATTGTGCTGGTGCTGTCCCCTCGAGACCGACTGCCTAAGACACAGGCAGTCAGATCATTTTGTTTATTTATTGAATTAATGAGTTATTAATAATCATATTTGTTCTTCAAATGCATGTTTTTAGTTGAGGGGTCTAAATGTCGGCTTTGAAAATTGAAAGGCGATTCCAAAGAAGTTTGATTCCAGGTTTTTGCCAAGTATGAGGCGTCACTGTGCTGGATATAAACCTCCTCAAAATCAGATAATCAGATAAAACCCAGTTATTATTATCATTATTATAATAATAATAATAATTATTATTATTATTATTATTATCCATCCATCCATTTTCCACCACTTATCCGGGGCCGGGTCGCGGGGGCAGCAGTCTAAGCAGGGATGCCCAGACTTCCCTCTCCCCCGACACCTCAGCCAGCTCCCCAAGAGGGACCCCGAGGCGTTCCCAGGCCAGCCGAGAGACCCTCCAGTGTGTCCTGGGTCTACCCCGCGGTCTCCTCCCGGTGGGACGTGCCTGGAACACCCCCATTATTATTATTATTATTATTATTATTATTATTATTATTATTATTATTAGTGTAATAGTATTTGCTTGGTTGCATTTATGATAAAAATCTGGATCTGAATTTACTTTTAAGAGGTTTTTCCAAGAAAATCTAAGAAACTCTTAGATAGATGTTCATCAGAATGCTCTAAAATGTGGTTCTCCAAAAACTGTTTGGTCAGATATTCTTTTAATATTTTACGTACCCATTCTGTGTGTGTGTGTGTGTGTGTGTGTGTGTGTGTGTGTGTGTGTGTGACCCTATTCAGGAATAAGCGGTTCAGAAAATGGATGGATGGAATTCTGTAATTCATAAACTGACAGAATAAGGCTGTCTGATTATGAATGTGCAATCATCTGAAGGTCCTCACGAATGTAACCCCCCCGCTGTTTCTCTCTCTACCCCAGGTGCCCCGCTCGTCAAAGCCTTACCTGTGAACCCCACAGACCCAAGTGTTACTGGACCTGACATTTTCTCTAAGCTGGTGCCCATGGCTGCCCACGAGGCCTCCTCTCTCTACAGGTCAGTTTATTAAACTCTGATCGAAGCTCCAGCTTCATACTTATTAATATGAATGATTTCTACATAATTCTACAATGATTTTTACATAATTAAAACGTAACCTCCTCTTGATATTCACAGTGAAGAAAAGGCCAAGCTGCTAAGGGACGTCGTGGCAAAAATAGACAGCAAGAATGAGACGTTAGAGTGAGTAGAACAGACGCCAAATTTTTAATTTAGGATTAAATTTTGTCTCTGAATATTATTATTATTATTATTATTATTATTATTATTATTATTATTATTATTATTAGAGCCCCTTTGATGGATGCATAAAGCACATTTCAGCAGAATTATAACCCAGAATGGAAGTCTGTTTAGTGAACGTTGGACGTCTCTTCTCTCAGACAGTTCATGGACTCTCTAAATCTGGACCCAAACTCTGTGGACAACATGGACATGTATAACAACATTCCCTCAGTGCTGATGGAGAAGTGTGCTGCTCTGAGTGTCCGTCCGGACACAGTGAAGAGCCTCATACAGTCCATGCAGGGTAGGTGTGTCTCTTATGGTTTCCACACTGATGGGTTTAACCACTTGTACTGGTTCAGGCTTTCACGTGATTAGCTATCATATAGGGGACACTTTCTGAGTGTAATGGAATAGAACTGGCAATCGAGAAGTCTTATTATATAGAGATTTTGTGTAGTTTTCATATTGTTGAGGCACCCTTGCTCAGTAGAGTAATAAGGGATCAAATCTTCTTGGTCAAATCACAGATGCTGTTGAGTTCTTCAGTGAAATTAATTCAGCAAATACACAGTAGTTCTGAAGGTATTTACTTTAACATATTGTAAAAGTTTGTAAAAGTATTGTACATTATGTTTAAAAGGACAACAATGGTAGGAAAAGCTCCCTCAGAGCTGGAGGAAGAAACCCTGGGAGGAACCAGGCTCGTGAGGAGGGACCCACCCTCTTCTGGTCTAACTACTCACTTGACCACCACACGTTAAAAAAACGGGTTTTCTAGGGTCATTCAATGAAGGACGTTGTTTTGAACAATTGGTTTTATATCTTCGAAAACCCTACGTCCATCAGTTGTTAAAGAATGTGTTCAAAACTATGGTAAATAGAGCAAAACTGAAGCTCACATCAAAAACGTCACTGTAGGGTCGAGTTGCCTTCAAAACATTCATTAAAAGTGTCTCAGAAGGTTCTGAAAATTCTGAAATGAGCCAGTAGAGGCGTACTTGTAAGGGTCTGGGGTCTGACGGTGAGGGGCTGACAGTGCAGGTGTGACCTTCTTCCTCTCCTCCTCCTCCTCACCATTCCTCAGTGCTCTCGGGAGTGTTTACGGACGTGGAAGCCTCCCTGAAAGAGATTCGCTCAGTCCTGGACGAGGACGAGGCAGGTGAGCAGAAGCTGGACGAGGCTGCAGGGAAGCAGGCAGTTCCAGCCCAGCCGGCAGCCCTGGCTGAGCTGCGCAGGGATCTGGAGAAGTACCTGGAGGCCCACGAGAAAGCCAGTTTCACCAACACAGAGCTTCACCGTGCCATGAATCTGCACATCAGCAACCTGCGCCTGCTTGGTGGTCCACTGGACACTCTGAGAGAGGCACTGCCCAGACCACAACTCAGTGAAGGTGAGGGGTATTTTATGTGGGATTGCTGTTGTAGGTCTGAATAGTACAGTCAGGGATTTTAACAGAGGTGGGCATTTCATGTCCAGCAAGTCGAAATCTGCCCCAGGATTTTGACACACTGTTGAGGAACTGCTTGTCCTGTGGCTTTTTCTCTGTATGTGATTCTTCGTTTCCTTCAACTTTGTCGTTGTGTCACTGTGACCCTGACCAGGATGACCCGTCTAAGAAAATGTAATCAATATTAAACGTCAAATCACACAGAATTTGACTAAATGTTATTGTCTTGTTTTGTTTTCAGCAGGGTTTAATTATGTGTTCTGGCTCAGAAATCCTGAACATCTTGTCTTTTCCAGATGAAGTGGCAGGTCTGCAGTGCATGAAAAGGATTTTGGGTAAAGTGCAGGAGATGAAAGACCAGCGCAGTTCTCTCGAGAAGCAACTGAGGGACCTCATCCAGCAGGATGACATCACCTCTGTTTTGGTTACCACTGAACGCGCCGACATGAAGGTACAGGGCTGTAGCTCTCCGGCCACAAATTCAACGTAATTGAATGTGACCTCGTGATGTGGTTTATTTATGTGCTTCACCCTCCACAGAGGTTGTTTGAAGAGCAGCTGAAGAAATATGAACAAGTGAAGGTGTACATCGACCAGAATCTGGCTGCGCAGGAGAACATCCTGAAGGCGCTCACTGAGGCAAATGTCCAGTACGCCACAGTACGCAAGGGCCTGGCTGAGACCGAACACAAGTAAGAGCTATGGCTGGAAATGCAGGTGTTGGATTTGGAGCAGCATTTATGTTTCCGTTTATCTATACGTTACTTCCATCTTCACTCTGCAGATGGAACAATACAGTCCAAATGCTTGTGGCCTCCTATGAGGCCTACGAAGACCTGATGAAGAAATCTCAGGAGGGGAAAGAGTTCTATGAAGACTTGGAGGGCAAAGCTTCTCGTCTCTTAGAAAGGGCCAAGACCCTGTGTAAAGCCAGAGAGGAGGAGCGACAAGCCATACTGGAGAAGTAAGAAGCAGCAGGACAGGCCTGAAGGCCCTTGTCATTACACCGGTCAGCCATAACGTTATAACCACCTCCTTCTTTCTTCAGACAACGTCCATTTTTTCAGTGTCCACTGACCGTTTTGTAGTTCCATATCTACAGCTTGTAGTTCGTTTGTTTCTCTGCATACTCTGTTGGCCTCAATGGTCAGAACCACCCCCCTCAGGACCACCACACTGCAGGTATTATGTGTGTGGTGGGTCGTCCACTGCAGTGACATGGACATGGTGGTAGTGTGAGAGTTTGTGCGCTGGTATGAGTGGATAAGATTATCTTTCATGAGTCCCGCAGTAGGGAAATTCCCAATCAGACACAGCAGTGCTGCTGGAGTGTTTAAACCTCTCAGTGCTGGACAGTCCACCAACCAGAACTATCCAGCCAGCAGCGTCCTGTGAGCCCTGATGAAGAGCTAAGAGGACGACCAACACAAAGGGCTGAAACCGATGAGCTCCTATTTCTGACTTTGGACAGAGAGGACAGTGTTTAAGCACTCCAGCAGCACTGCTGTGTCTGATCCATTGGTACCAGCACACAAACACACACCACCACCACCATGTCAAAGGTGGAGTTTACGAAAATGTACTTGCAGTGTAGAAACAAGGAGGTGGTCATATTGTTATGGCTGATCACTGTTTGTGCCCCTGATACGATTTATTTAAAAGTCAAAGTACACAAAAATAAAATTATGCTCTCAGTAACTTTGTTTTAATTCCATCTTTTTTCCAACTTGCAACAGAGAACTTCAGAAAAAAGCTCCTCAAAGGCCCACGGCTCCAAAGCCGACGCCGAAAAAAGGTCTAGATATGGATTCTTCCAGTCTGGAAGACCCTGAAATAGCCAAACTGAACGCTGCCATACTTGCATTGGGTGGAGATTTGCCAGAAGAGCTTCGGAGCTTGCCTCCTGAGCTTGCTCTCCAGTCAGCTGGACTTCCTGTGATGCCAGAGGCTTTTCACCCTGGGGCCACACCTAGCTCGACACTACACTGGCCCGGAACAGCATATGCACCACCCCGTTTTCCTCCCAACCTACCACCTCCCGAACTTCTTGCACGAATCTCCCGTTTTACACTTCCCCCGACCCAGGGCTTCAACCACAGTTTGCCGCAAGGACCCCTGCCACAACAGCACCCACCACAGCCGCACGTTCCACAAATGCCTAACCCGCAGGTGTCCCAGCAGCATCCCTCTGTGCCTGGGTATGGACCTCCATCGGTACACACCCAGCCTGTTGTACCTGGGGCACCCACTCCCATGCGTCCATCTACCACCACTGTGGACAGTGTGCAAACACCCATTCCGAGCTACACTCCAGCACCAGGCCAGCCAGCCATGCCTGTGCCCACCCCTGTTGTGTATGCACCTCCTGCTCCGTCTGCTCCTCAGCCTCGGTACATGCAGCAGCCTGGTGTTCCTGTGAGTCAACCACATCATGCAGTGCACACCCCTCAACCATTATCCCAACAACAATTTCCCCAATTGCGTGGACAAAGCCAACCACAACAATTTTTCCAGCCTGTGCCACCCCAACAACACATGCCTACACCTCTAACTGGGCCCCAGCCGCAGTACCCTCATCCCATGAGTCAACCAAGACAGCCTGGACAGCAACATCCATTCCACATTCACACAACGCCATCGTCCCTGCAACAGCCTCAGCAGGCATACCCACCGGGTTCATTCATTCCTGGCAGCCAGCCTCTTAATGCCCATGTTCAGACCATTGGTCAGACCCAACTGCCTCATAATACCTTGCATCCACAAATGCCACCATCCTCTCAGCAAATGCCTCCAGTCTCTGGGCCACATTTACCACATGTGAAACAGCAAATTCCCCCTTCTTCCCAGCCCTTCATGCCCCAGGTCAATCAGCAAGTACATCCTCTTCCCCCTCCACAAGTACCCCTTTCCTCACAGCAGATACCCCCTGTAGCCCATATGCCAATGCCTCCTCCATCACAACAAATACCGCCACCATCTCAGCCACAGATGCTGCCGCCATCAACACAAATGTCTCCACCTTCCCATCAGCAAATGCCTGCAGCTTCCCAACCAGTATTGCGACCTTCTCATCCTCAAATGCCCACCGTTTCCCAACCGTTACCGCACACCTCTCATCCACCGATGTCCACTGCTTCCCAGCCATTTCCGCATCACACACATCCACCAATTCCTGCTGTGTCCCAGCCATTGCCACACCCCTCTCATCCTCAAATTCACCCTACTTACCAGTCAGCATTTCCTGCAAACACTCCAAGGGTTTCTGTCCCTGTCCAGCCTCAGTTACCTCCTGCCTCTATGTCCCAGCAACTGCCAATAAATACCAAGGCTCTTCCTCCACCGCACCATCTCCACTCACAAGCACCCCCAGGACCACGTCCTCAGGTACCCCAGCACCAAGTCTGCTTGCCCCAGCAACCTATGCCCCCTCAGCCTACACCCTTGGGTTATCCAGGTAGTGTTCCTATAGTTCCCCAGCAGTCCCAGACTCACCCTCCACAGCTTCCACCAGGAGCACCAACATCTTATGCTGCACCACACGGTGGAACCATTTCTACAGGACCCATGCAGCATCCTGGACCAATTATACCAGCTGGACCCCAGTCTCTTCCTCAGGGTATGATCCCTCCATCTTCGGGTGCACCTGGCGCCCCACAAAACAACATTCTGCCTTCACCCGCACCATCGCCTTCTCCGTCACCAGGCCCTTCCTCACTGGGTATGGTACCTCAGAGACCCTCCCCTGCTCTCACACCTGTTGCAGGTGCACCGATACCCCAGACTGCCACAACTCCCCTACCTTCATCAGGAGCCTTGCCATCCTCTGACTCCCTATTTCAGCGCCAGAATTCCAGCACAGATGATCTACTTTCTTCAAGCCCTGAGAGCCAGCATGGAGGCAGCAAAGACACTGCTAATGTCTTATTACCCACCAAGGCTGACCCTCAGGATGAGCAGCATCGAAAGAAGGCGGAGGGTGTGAAAATTATTCAGGGTGACCCATACCAGGCACCGGAGAGAGTCTCTCAACTTTGTGCAGAGCTCGAAAGGTTCCGATCAACCGTGCAGTCTCTGGAACGTCCCACAGGAGAGGGAGGTTTGTCTGAACTTGATGCTCGCTGGAAGGAGCTGCAGGATCAGCAGGAAAAGGATTCCCGCCAACTCTCCATCGCCATAGCACGCTGCTATACCATGAAAAACCGCCATCAGGATGTCATGCCTTACGACCGCAATCGTGTCATTCTACACTCGGGCAAAGACGACTACATCAACGCCAGCTTTATAGAGGATCTTTCACCATACTGCCCTCGTCTTATTGCTACGCAGGCCCCCCTTACTGGAACCGCCGCTGATTTCTGGCTTATGGTCTATGAACAGAAAGTGTCACTGATTGTAATGCTCGTGTCCGAACAAGAACTTGAGAAGGTAAGATCTCATGAGCCAAATCACCTTTCCATTTGCATCCAAAATCATTCCTTTGAAGCCCATCTTCCATAGGATTTCTCCTCCTTTTTCCTCACAGCAAAAAGTTCTGCGTTATTTTCCATCTGAACGAGGACAGCAGGTTGCCCAGGGTCCAATTACACTCACTTTGACCACCCAGAAGAACACACCCACCCATGTGGAGCGCATGATTGGATTGCAGTATCGAGACCAGAGCCTGAAGAGAACGGTCATCCATCTGCAGTTCACTTCATGGCCTGAACTGTGAGGAACAAGCCTGACCATACACCATCTACAGACTCCCACTGACCCTTCTTTTAGGGGGTTTCCCTCAGATCATTCTGGGTTAGGGTTGCAGCAGAATGAGATTTTCACAGTATATGACCCTTCAATGACCTTTTTGGAATGACAAAAAAATAACTACTGTAGTGAAGAAAGTACACATGTGGACAAAAGTATTGGGACACATTCATTCATTGGTTCTTCTGAAATCAAGGCTATTAAAGAGAGTCAGAAAGATTCCTGAACTCACCCCAAATGTATCGGATGGACCTCCATCATTCCAGAACACAGTTTCAGTGTTCCACAGCTCAATGACCTCTCTGGCATTAGGCACGGTGCCAATAGGTTAATGTTTATCTGTTCCAGAGAGTCCTATTCTACAGGGGCCAAACAAGTTGTATGTGTGCATTTGCACTCCTGAGTCAGCAATGGGTGCAACTTAAAGTAGCTGAATGCATTCATCAGAAGGGGACAATGCTCATATATAGTGTAAATTCTATTATTTCCATTCGTTGATTGAGGGATTGATTCTAAAAATAGGACGAAACTGGTGTGCTTCTGTATTTTATCCCAGTATTAAAAATGGGATACTAACAAATTTATACCATTAAATTAACCCTAAAACCAGTGTCCTGCTGCTCCCCTATACTGGATTCACCCTTACACATTGAAATGGACAAAGATGTCCTTACAGTGCAGTGCTGTTTAAACAGTTTTCCCTTTTCCCCTCCATACAGGGGTCTGCCAGAGAGTAAAAGTAACCTTATTCGCTTCATCCAGGAAGTTCATGGACATTATCTTCTCCAGCGCCCCTTACACATGCCCGTGGTTGTTCATTGCAGGTGTGTTACTTCAGCTCTTGACTTTTAAAACCCTTCCATTGTGCACCTCCACGATTTGCAGACGTTTAACCGGATGTCTTTGTCGTTGTCAGCTCTGGTGTTGGCCGGACCGGTGCCTTCTGTTTGTTGTACGCAGCTCTGCAGGAGCTGGAGGCCGGAAATGGAATACCCGACCTTTCCCAGCTGGTGAGGAAGATGAGGCAGCAAAGAAAGAATATGCTACAGGAGAAGGTATGTGCATGCTTGAGGATCATGTATATGACTGAGTTGGAGAAGGTCTTTGAAGGTCTTCTGATCTGCTGTTGTTTTTCTGCTTCACACAGCTCCACCTTAAGTTCTGCTATGAGGCAGTCCTTAAGCATGCAGAGCAGGTGCTTCAGCGCCGTGGCATCATTACCTCTCCAATCCAAAAGCCTACAAACAACACAGTAGTGAAGGTGGGTCATTTCAGACACTGGAGGGGTCTTTAATGTCCCCCTCAATACTGCACTGTTTTCAGTTCTCAGTTCTACTAACCTTCACGAACTAAGTCATGTGTTAGAACCTAGAAAACCTTGTTGGGTTCAGGACTGCTCTGGATTCAGGGCCCTAGTAAGGTCTTGGGTCTTGGAACACCCTCATCTAGCCTTAAGATTTTCCAGGGGCCAGGATTCAGAACCCTGATCTGATTAACAGTCAACCCTTGATGTGTCTCTCCAGCAGTATCCACGACAAGAGGCTCAAGATATTGTTCTGGGAGGTGACATGCCCATCAGCTCCATTCAAGCCACCATTGCTAAGCTCAGTATCCGACCCCCTAGCATTGAGTCTGAGCAGGAGCTCAGCGAGGACCTGACAACTGCTGTTTCTGCTGAACCTGAGCCTCCTACTGTACCAGTGCAGCCAGTCCAGGATCCTTTTCCTACTGATGCTGCTCCTGCTTCACTAAGTCCCCCTCTTTCCTCCTCCTCTTCTCCGGGTAAGACACGTTCCCCTTCACCTCCTACCCGGCAAACTGGTTATGGCAATGGTTTCGAGGGAACGATGCAGGACTCCCTGGTCTCCAACCATCACCATCCTGACCCTGAAGTAGCAGCTCCTCCGGCCTCATCGTCTCTGGACCTGCTGGCCTCATTGACGCCTGAAGCCTTCACTCTGGACAGCGCCTGCCGTGGGAAACAGCGCATCAGCAAGCAGAGCTTCCTCCAGCCGCAAGAAGGCCAGGGCCTTCAAGGCCCTCCGCAGGGAGATGATCCACTCAGTGCTCTGGATCCCCTCTGGACACTCAACAAGACATAAAATGGGACAAACACTATTTACAAGCTTCTTTTAGGCACCCTGTGTCTCTGACATTCTTGGCTTAGTGTCGTAGACTCTGAGACCGTTTCCTGGACATGGATTAAGCTTAGTCTTGGACTAAACTGCAGTGCAAATGGTCGAGGTTATGCTTGATCTGGGTCTGTGAAATTGGTCCTCACACTTTTGGAAGTCCACAGCTCGGCTGTTTAGTGTTTTTCCTGTTCATCGTCTAATCATCACAGCTTTGGTTGGTTGGCTTGTTTGTCGGAGTAGAAAAGACTCGACTGTACATCGCTGTAACCCTGTAAGACAGTGCTAAGGCAGTGCTGCAAAACTATGAAAAATAGGTCTGGCTGCTCTGAAACCCTTTCTCCAACTAGTCCCTGTGCCTACGGGACCACCTCACTGTGCGTCGGTCTCTGTCTGCACCTGTCCGTCTGTCCACCTGTCTGTTAAGTCTGTTTTAGTCGGCACTTTTACAGCACTGCCCTTCTCGATCTAGGCTGCATTCCCGGAAGTGGTCTGTCCCCTGCATGCACTCTTTACCCAGGGACTGTCCAGTGGTCTTCCCACATGGACGTCTACACACCAAGTATGTCTCTGTATGAGGAAAGGATACCAAAATGTTTAAAGGATAGATTAAAAGGGAGATTCCACTGATTTAAAAGAAATGTCTGATTGGTTAAATTGGTTAATAGTTCTCGAAAAATATCTGCATTTGAATAAAAAACAAATTATAAAAATGTCTTCACAGCCTTGTGTCCAAATGCAAGGTGAGGGCTCGATTGAGATGAAGCCTCCCAGAATACGTTGGGGAGTTGGCGACGATCATCCAACATCCTGACCCCACTAACTCTAGCTCTTGTCGCTGAACGCTATCAAATCCTCGCTGCAATGCTCCAAAGTGTAATATGAAGACTTCCACTAGAGACACTTCCTCCAGCAAAAGCAGGGTAAAGTCCTTATAATACCATTGATTTCAGAAGAAACGGTAAATAAGCAGGTGTCCCAATACTTTTGTCCATATATCGTAGGTTTCTCAAGAATGTCTTTTCACCCCAAAAATGTGCAGAGATTTAGAAAAAGGGGTGGAATTCCCCTTCAAGCAGATAGAAGACTAGTTTTCTAGATGCAGATGAAACATCCCCGGGATTTTGAAGTGAGATTTGGAGAATTCCCTTTCGAGATGTCACTTAGTGCAGTTTGTGTCGTTTTTAATCAGTGTTTGAGAAACCAGCCTAGTGTGATGAAGCACAGGAGTTGCTGCACTCTGCTTGCGCTCGCTCCACTCTGCTGCCTGCATTGTGGCTCTTCATTCATCAACTACGTCACCATGAACAAGCTACAGTGTCCTCCACACCGAATGCCAATATGATGATGACAAAAACAAAGGTTAATTTGGATTTCAACGCCCCAAAAGCTGGTGGATATCAACCACCTAGACAGGTAGAAGACCTACAGACTAGACTGTTGATTATTAGTATCCCTTTTATTTATACAGGACCAGTCCAACCTGGAGATGAAGTGCAGAATTGGTATGCTGTGTACTCGTTACTTATAACACTTAACATTTCCGAATCAGCACTCCAGAATCCTAATTCGTTGATTATTTCTGCCTAAAGAATGTAAATATCAAATAAAATCAGCATCATTGAACCATTCTTGATGTGTGTGTTATTTGAAGTGAGAGGTCCGAGACATTGGGACTATAATGCTTGAAGGTACAGGATTGAAAGAGTGCGATGATCACGTCTCCGATCAATAGATTTTAGTGTAGAAACTTCAGATGCAGGTAAACAAAATGCAGTCAAAGGGAGTCAATTTCCAAACATATCTCACTGTAGAGTCCAGTTTCAAGCCAGGCGCTTCAGTGCATGCACTGTTAGGACAATCAATCTGTTTAAATGTATCAATACAATATTTTGTTTGAATATTGAATGCATGTGAAGTTGGAGATATGATATATATATCTATATATGATATATATATTTGAATCTCAAAAAATTGAATATCATTAAAAGCTCATTCATGATCACTTTCATTCATGTCAAATTCATTACACATAAAAATGACATTTCAAGCCTTTTATCGTTTGGCTCAGTTTGATCGATTCGTTTGGCTTTGTAGCTCATGAAAACCAGAAATCTTCAAACTTCTGAATTAACGTTCAAGGGGTATGAGTACTTTTGGGGACATGAACATCAGCCTTCTCCAAACAGTCGCTCTACACGGCACAATCGCACTGTCCCAACCGTGCATGTGTTCAACGCCGCTGGCCTAAAACTGCTGTTATGAACCTGCGGCTCTGCTGAGGCTCTCATTCTGAAGAAAGTAGTTGAGATCTTCTGAGCTGGTTTGGAAAACAAAGCTAAGTTCCACATTTCTCCGGGACGTCCCCAGACAGCGGCTGGATGTGTTCCTTCCATCAGCAGCACACCTGATTTAACCTCACTAAGCCCTGATTCAGCAAACCAGGTGTTGGATGAGAACTAATATAAATAAAACTACACTCCCATGAAGAGAACTTTGGAGATGTTTAAAGGACAGTGATGGAATTAACCAGCAGGACTGATAGTTGGTGCGAAGTTTCACACGGATGTGACATAAGCAAGGACGGGCCTTATTAGGTGACTATATAAGGTCATCCTGTTGCACATGCTTTCCATTGGGACTCATGCTGTTGTGTTGGTAGCATCCCTTGTGAGCGAATTAAGCCTCGGAAAAGAGTTCGGAAAGCAATTGGAGCGGTTGGAAGAGTTTGAGAGAGGTCAGGAAGTGGGATGGACTGGCCATTGAGAGAACTGGGAAAAATCCCGGTGGGCTGCTATGAATCTGGGCTGCTGAGAGGGTCAAGGAGCCGATCAACGAAATGGAATTAACGGAATTATGTTACCAGTTCAGCCCAACATACTGCTCCTGCAAATATTACCAGAGCATTACAACCCCTGTCCCTCCAGCAAGAAAGAAGAGCGAGCTGGCGAATCACCAAGGTATCAAAACCTATTTATTTGCAAATTAGTACAAAGTTCTTTGTGTTAAAAATAGAACAGAGCATTCGTTACCTCCTCTACTGTCTGCATACCCTGTGTAGTAAGCAGGGAGGACGTCAACATTACTCAACAATATTTACACTGTCTCTCTGCTACTCCCCAGCTTTCACTACAATGTCCCAGAGCTACCGTCGCTCACAGTGCATCCTTCCTACATCCTCAGTTCCCTCCAGTACAGTCAGCAGGCTACACTTTAAACACAGCTCAGGGTGGGGTCGGGGCTGCAGACCGATTTCATTGAGCAGTGAGCAGCAGTGGGCAGCTTTCAGGACATTTGTGCATTTTTGAGTTGATATTCACTCCTCTTTGTTCAGGAATCCTAAAGGAGAAGACCAGTGACTCCAGTACAGAGGTGGGCGATACAATGATACTGATAAGTATCATGATACATTCTGTCGCAGTCAGCTTTCATGAGCATGATGTATCCTCGAACCCTGGTGATGGTTAACTCTGCAAATTAGGGAATCAAGAGCTTAGTGAGCTCAGGCTGTAACGGGAGGTAACTAGCTGACTTAATACCCTGCTGTCCAAGCTGTCTCACACGCCAGTGTCGTAAAGGTCTCTCTTACCGAATCGCAAAAAATACATTAAGACATATGTTTTCACGATCCATTTCTATTTTCATCCAATAACAGAAGACTAGATTACTATCCCTGGATTCAGAACTGACTCCTGACTCATTCCTCATGCATGTCTCAGACACAGTGAGGAGTGAGCAGGTCAGAAAGCAGCCAGTCATGTGCTTCTCTGCTTCCTACACAACCACAGCGACCAAGGAGACTTAAAATAAGGTGGGTGGGAAGGTCGGAATGACATTTCTAAAGTCATGTGAGGTTAAATTACAAACGTTAAATTATGACATTAAGAAATAAAGCTGCACATGAAACGACGCACTTTGTATTCAATGGATTAATCTGCTGATTATTTTCTTCATTAATTGGGTCACTGAACTAATATTAAGTTCAATTCGATTTAATATGGAATTTAAATCATTGTTTAGAAATAAAATGAAAACAATGTCAGCATTTTTAGCCTTTCCATCTTATAAATAACAAAGAAAATGTAAATATGATGCACATTGTGATTTCCTGTGTTTGTCATATCGCCCACCACTACTCCGGAATGTCAAACAAATCTGCAGTCCATGTCCTTTAAAGCAACACAGTTCATTGGCCTTCACTGTAAACGTGTTTTGGCAGACAGCCTTTTGGTCCTTCAGGGACATGTACTGATCTACTGTGTGCTTCAGATTCTACAGCTGAAGATTAAGTCGAATTATTCAGAATTATTCCCATTTCATATCGTCACCTCATGACCCCACCTTACTCAAACTGTGTTTTGTAAGCTGGTACTCGAGCGGGTCACTGAGGGTTTGGACCATCATCTACACCAGCAGACAGCCTTCAGTCAGAGATACTAATCAATATTCAGCTCAGCCTTTAGCAACTCAACTAAACAGAAAAATATAGAAATAAAAATAAAATAATATATTCACATTTCCACCAAACAAACTACAGAGCTTGGAAAAGTAAAAGAAAGCAGAGGGGGAAAAATGAAGTTCTCTCAGCAGTAGATCTACCTAATATTTACATTCATAGAGCTAATAAGTTAACATATCGTTGCTGTTGTGTGCGTTTCTAGTCATCTAGGTGCAGTGCATGTTGCCATCTGAAGCAACCGATGAAGGACAGTTCGTGCTCCTCTGCTGCCCGAATGAAGAGCTCATGACCAACCGTGAGCATCAAACATGGATCAAGTTTGGTGGGGAACCTCCAGGCACCAAGAAGATGCCTAAACAAACTACCCACCAAATTCAACCAGGCATTAAAACTGCAATTCCAACTTCTAAAGCACTTTCTCATCTTTAAAAATAAAAGTCCCATAGTGTTTAGCATCCAATCGCGTTCATATTTATTCACGATGGAACCATTTAAGGGGATAAGTAGAACAGCCCACAGTCAATATGATTATCTTCCAGACTCTCACATCCAACATTCAGAAATCCAACATGGAGTAAGACAGCAGGAAAAGAAAAATAAATAATTCATGGACAAAAAAAAAAAAGAGGTTTTTGTTAAAGATGAGGGAACAATATGTACACATTAACCCAGAGTTTCCACATAAACCAGAAAATCCCTTGAATTTCAAGTGACCCGAAGCCTGATCCACTAGACCTCATCTCTAAGTCCTCAAAGAAACGCGGGACAGTTCAACCAGACAGCCCTCCACGCGTGTCGCGGTTGTACTGTACGGAACATTTACATTGACCCTATCTGAACTGAATCCCATCAATAAACCACATTGTATTTCTGTAAGCTGCTTCTATCTGGTGAGGTTTTCCAGACATTTTGAGGACCACGTTTATCTACAGCGACAGCTTCACAGCATGAACTTTGTACACAACCATTTTCAGCCTGTCAACATTAGTGTCCCTGCTCTGTGGTGGTCCTGTGGGGTCCTGATCATTGAAGATCAGGGTGAAAGGGGGAGAATAAAGTCTGCAGAGAAACAGATGAACTACAGTCTGGAATTATAGAATTATAAAGAGCTCCTGTGTGGTCAGAGGAGCTGAGACACAACTGGTTCAGTATTTAAAAGTACTGTCTTTGGTAATGAACCCTACAGACACAGCAGGTAGAGAAGAAGTTGGAAAACGCTGAAATAATCCCAAATTAGTAAAGCATATCTGAACCTTTATTTCTCGTTAGTGCTGTCTGGCTGAACAAGGCCTTTATGTTCGACTGGCATTCGTGTGAAATCCGCTCCTCTGGTCCCCGTCCACCTGGGGGGAAAGTATGAAATGTGCTTTTTTTCAGCACAGACTTTCTTCCGCTCTGAGAATTGAACAATTGTGGCACATCTAATCACACTGAATAACCCAAAACATCAGTATGGCTGTATGACATTAGAACTGGGCCAGAGTAGAAAATCAGGAGCAGAAAAAACATTTAAATAACAGAAACATTTTTAACCTGAAAGTTTTCAGTAAACAAATGTACAGTAAGTCAACAAAACACACGAGTGCGCCGGAAACATTAGAATATTGTGAAAACATACCTGACAATTTAAATCAGAAAGGTAAACTGCATCTTAAAAAAAAGTATATATCGTTAAAAAGCTTGTTTGTGATCATAATTTCATTTAAAAAGGTAAAACTGTGGTCACAGTATCAAATTTTAAATCTATAAAGCTTGACATATCTCACTGAAATATATCACTTTAAATGGAATTAATATAAAATATATTTTTTTTATTAAATTATCAAACCCTTTTTCACAGTGATCTAGTTTATTGAGATACACCAGTATCAGTCCATCCATCCATCCATCCATCCATCCATCCATCAGAATTTAGCTCTTTACATTTTTACATTATTCTGTGAAACCGTCTTAATATTTATCTACAGAACAAAGTTCTCCATCTCCATGTTTCTCAACGTCACTATAAAGCGTTTAAGTCACAATACCTAAAAACTGCTCAGAATGCAGATAGATCCACACACACACACACACACACACACACACACACACACACACACACACACACAGTATTAATAATATCACTAAATGTAATCAATATAAAATCTGACAGTTTACCTTTTTGAACGAAGTGATCAACACACTTTTCTGAGCATATTCTTATTTTCAGCTGCACTAAAAACATTTAAACCTAAACGTTCTGCTCATGACTTTCTCCAGCAAAACTGCACGAATCTCATTTTTATAAAAGAGGAAACAGAACGCGTGCAGTCAAGAACGAAGAGGAGATATTTGAAGCACTAGTTTCTGAACTGCAGGGGGAACTGTCTCCGTAACGCTTTGGCGCCTGAATTCAGACACTCAGCACAGTTAGAAAACACACCAATGCAGTAAATACCAAATGAAAACATGCAGCTACCTGTAATCCGCTGACACACACTTCCCGGACTAACCTGGCGTGATTCAGTGAATTACTGGTGGCTAAATGTTTTCAACCCCGCAGTCATTTCGGCAGCTTCTGACACCAAAGCGGAGTATTTTATTCCTTTCACATACAGACATGCTAATGTTGTGACAGTGCATTCAGACAGCCAGCGGTTTCATTCATTATCAGCAACTTTGCCGTTACAGACTGGAACGTTCGGGTGAAGAAGCATTAAAATGCAGATTCTGTTCTGCATGAACCTCAGGAAGTTCTCCAGCAAAACGGGAGGCAGCATGAAAAGTGTAATAATAATAATAAAGTACTGAAAAATATAATAAACAAAAAATACTACCTCACATGGTTATGGTTCTAATTAATATTATATCATTAATATTTTAAATTAGACTTTTTGTACATAAAATTTTGACATCTTATTTACTTGACAAGCATTTACTGAGCATTCTCTTACAAATGGTTAGAATTTATCACTAATAAATAACGGATTTTTAAATATTAAATGTGACACTTTCCCCACCTTTTCAGGCTCAGCTGATTACAGTATGCCTTTTGTACAAACGCATCTTTACACACACACACACACACAAACACACACACACACACACACACACACACACACACACACACACACACACACACACACACACACGGGCATTTCAGGCTCAGCAGGGTTTTGACTTGCTGGACCTGAAATGCCCACAGCAGTGCTTCTCCAGGTACAGTTTCACACATCATCTTTTCCTTTTCAGACACTCTACAATGGTCTCATCTGTTGCTCCTTGTTCTCCACAGCCAGTTTTCCTTTTCCCGCTGTACTTTTTCCAGGTTTTCATTCAGACGCTGTTGGACTCAGCAGAAAACGCTGTACTGCTGTGGTTTCTGTGCTAAAGTAGTGCAGGACAGACTCATCTTCAGCTCCTGTCAGCCAACAGCAGATTAAAAACATTCAGCTTTGATTTGGAGTCTCTTTTTCCTAGAAAAAATATATAAAACACTCTGAAAGAAAAGTCGTTAAAAAAAAACAACATTGCCCCGTCGTGTCATCCTGGAAAAGGGGTTCATCAGCCAATCCAAATCAAACTGAGTCTACACACACACACACACTAATGTGAGTGTGTGTTTAATCCAGCTTCTCCAGGACTGAGGGCACGTACACCAAGCTGAGTTCACTGCCAAAATCACACACGATAGCAGCGTTATCCAGCACCAGAAGCTGCCGGACATGCTGCCCCTCACTGTTCTGGCCTAAATACACCGTCTGCAGCAGGTCCCCGTAATTCAGGTCCCAAAAGGAAACGCAGCCATGCCCACCGGTCACCAGCAAACTGTCCGATATGACACCCAGACTGGCCCCGCAGCCCACCTCCTGAAGGAAAGAGACCAAGACAAGCCTGTAGAGTCTTAAGGTAAGAGCAAATGAATGGCGCAGCCAGTGATTTAATTGGTGATGTCATCAACTAAGAAGAGTTCGGATAACACACACACACACACATACACACACACACCTGTTGTATGGAGTACAGCTTAATGCCGGTGCTCCGGTCCCAGATGCAGATGAGATCATCCAAACCGCTGCTGATCACACAGGAATTAGTGCAAACCAGTGAGGTGACATCACCACGGTGACCATACACGTGGCTGACGCGACTTCCTGTGAGAACATCCCACAAGCAGATGGCACCATCCTGCCCCCCACTGGCAAGGACCATGGTCTAAAACACCACACAGGAGAAAAAAGAGTGGATCACAATCTCACCATGTTCAGCTAAAATGGGTAGAAGGCAGGGGCGTGCGATACTGACAACAATTAACATCTCTATTTTCCTGCCATTCTGATGCCATTTTTGCATTATTGCACTTATTACTTGCTATTATATATATATATATATATATATATATACACACACAGTGGGGAAAATAAGTATTTAGTCAGTCACCAATTGTGCAAGTTCTCCCACTTAAAAAGATGAGAGAGGCCTGTAATTGACATCATAGGTAGACCTCAACTATGAGAGACAAAATGTGAAAAAAAAATTGAGAAAATAATTTTGTCTGACTTTTAAAGAATTTATTTGCAAATAATGGTGGAAAATAAGTATTTGGTCAATAACAAAAGTTCATCTCAATACTTTGTTGTATATCCTCTGTTGGCAATGACAGAGGTCAAACGTTTTCTGTAAGTCTTCACAAGGTTGGCACACACTGTTGCTGGTATGTTGGCCCATTCCTCCATGCAGATCTCCTCTAGAGCAGTGATGTTTTGGGGCTGTCGGCGGGCAACACGGACTTTTAACTCCCTCCAAAGGTTTTCGATGGGGTTGAGATCGGGAGACTGGCTAGGCCACTCCAGGACTTTGAAATGTTTCTTACGAAGCCACTCCTTTGTTGCCCTGGCAGTGTGCTTGGGATCATTGTCATGCTGAAAGACCCAGCCACGTTTCATCTTCATTGCCCTTGCTGATGGAAGGAGGTTTGCACCCAAAATCTCACAATACATGGCCCCATTCATTCTTTCATGTACACGGACCAGTCGTCCTGGTCCCTTTGCAGAGAAACAGCCCCGAAGCATGATGTTGCCACCCCCATGCTTCACAGTTGGTATGGTGTTCTTTGGATGCAACTCCGCATTCACTGTCCTCCAAACACGACGAGTTGTGTTTTTACCAAATAGTTCTACTTTGGTTTCATCTGACCATATGACATTCTCCCAATACTCTTCTGGAACATCCAAATGCTCTCTAGCAAACTTCAGACGTGCCTGGATATGGACTGGCTTAAGCAGGGGGACACGTCTGGCACTGCAAGATCTGAGTCCCTGGCGTCGTAGTGTGTTGCTGATGGTAGCCTTTGTAACGTTGGTCCCAGCTTTCTGCAGGTCATTCACTAGATCCCCCTTGAGGTTCTGGGATTTTTCCTCACCGTTCTTGTGATCATTTTGACCCCACGGGCTGAGATCTTGCGTGGAGCCCCAGATCGAGGGAGATTAGTAGTGGTCTTGTAGGTCTTCCATTTTCTAATTATTGCTCCCACAGTAGATTTCTTCACACCAAGCTGCTTGCCTATTGCAGATTCAGTCTTCCCAGCCTGGTGCAGGTCTACAATTCGGTTTCTGGTGTCCTCCGACAGCTCTTTCGTCTTCACCATAGTGGAGTTTGGAGTGTGACTGTTTGAGGTTGTGGGCAGGTGTCTTTTATACTGTTAATGACTTCAAACAGGTGCCATTAATACAGGTAATGAGTGGGGGAAAGAGGAGCCTCTTAAAAAAGAAGTTACAGGTCTGTGGCAGCCAGAAATCTTGCTTGTTTGTAGGTGACCAAATACTTATTTTCCACCATTATTTGCAAATAAATTCTTTAAAAGTCAGACAAAATGATTTTCTCAATTTTTTTTTCACATTTTGTCTCTCATAGTTGAGGTCTACCTATGATGTCAATTACAGGCCTCTCTCATCTTTTTAAGTGGGAGAACTTGCACAATTGGTGACTTATTTTCCCCACTGTATATATATATATAAATAAAATGCACTAATGTGCTCTTATAGTGAGATAACTTTAAACAGACACTTCCCTGTAAATAAACGAGCCCTGTAACAACTAAACCGCCTGGTTCCTCCCAAGGTTTCTTCCTCCAGCTCTGAAGGACATCTTACTTGCCACGGTCTCCCTTTGGCTTGCTCAGAGGGGGATTTATGTTTTTAGCATTTGTTCTGTGAGTTGATATTATTTTTCATTTCTGTAAAACTGCTCTGTGACCACATCTGTTGTACAGACGCGCGATACAAACACATTTTGATTGATTCATAAATCAAACAAATCATAACTGAACTACAGAACATGGCCATTTGAATCTGAACCTTCAATTCCACAGAGCTGTTTATACACAATACAGACAAAAATACTGGGACACATGTTCATTTATTATTTCTTCTGAAATTGAGGGTGTTAAAGAGTGTATCCTGCTTTTGTTGGAGTAACTGTTTCTACCCTCTAGGTGCCAATAGGTGTTTATCTACTCCGTTCTTCTCTACAGGGACTAGAAAGCTGTATACACTTGAACAGAACTTAAAATAGCTGAATACATTCATAAGGGGTGTCAACAGACAGGACATATAGCTAGTGTATATGCTGACTGTTTCTGTGCTGGTTCCTCAGCTAATGTAGCTGTGACTCAGAGAATTGACTCCCAAAGATTCTCATATTCTTTGCGGTGGTAGTTTGTTCACAGATGGTGAAACAAGTCTCCATCACGCCGTCTTTAGGGCAACATCTGCCTTTTCATAGCCGAACCACTTCCACGCGGGTGATGATGCACATTTAGCAATTAGATCTAATGCAATGTCTATTTGTCTCCGGGTGCAGTTTATTCACTCATTTTAAACTTCAGTCACTCGTTTAGGCAGCTGCGCAGCAGAGCCTATACTTGAACACTACATGCGCAGGCTGCACAGGCACCCTCAATGCACCTGTGCAGTGGTCTCTGCTATTACTGACTCAGAGTGTGTGCAGTGGAGGCTTTGCAGGGACATGTCAGTTTAGACATCATTAACATTACCGTAACCTGTACACATCACACATCCCTGTTCATATTATTACCATTATACTTACATGTTTACATACTTGCAGAGTAACACCGAGCTCAGAGCGCATGGCCAGAACACTCATATGGGTGTAAGTTCGCAACAGGCAGCAGCTTAGTCATCACCATAACTGTGTTTACATATGGCACCTACCTGCCTTATTTCAAGCCAGTGAAGAAAATTCACTTTAACAAGCCCTTCTTCGGGTCTTAGTCCTGTGATTCAGTGTAGAGAAGACCCCAGAGATGCAGCTATAAAGGGGTAAAGCTGGAATGTCACAAGTGTTTGACTCACCTGGTCTATGTAAATGGATGTAATGCCACCCGAGTGACCCTGTAAAGTGAAGAGACAGCAGGAATCCTCCAGTCGATAGACCTGCAACACCACAACACTGCAGTTATTCAAGGCAGTATGTGAGATTTTGAGGCTGATTCAGGTACTAGTTTTGCTGGAAGCTCTAAGGAGCTATAATTTATATATTTATAATTAATATTTTAATGTTATCATTCAATTCTGAGTTCGAGTTCTAAACACCACACATACCATCATGGTATTTACATAATATGCACCATAAACAATGCAACACTGGAGGTGGGGCTACCCTGAATGACGTACAGTACAATAAAATGTACTTGTATTGCTTCTCTTTATGCAAATACACATACATACAAAAAAAAATTATAACATGTATAGAAGTTATATATTTAATAGTATAAAGAGATACTATACTAATAAAATAAATTATTTAAAAATACACTATAGCTATGTAAAGATGAAATACAGGTAAAATGTATGAATTGTATTTTAGCTTTTGAAATGGACTAAATAACTAATAATTATTCATAAATAAAAATAATTTATAGTAAAATTAATAACAAAACCATAGAAAATATTATTTTAATTAGTTCAACACTTTTACAGACCGCTTTGACTTGGTAAGGAGACGGTACTTTTGCATTAAGAGTGAGGTTAGTGTTTGAATAAATACAGGTACAGTGTTACTCAATACAGTACATTTCAGAATTACGGCTGATATTAATATTTTTAGGATTTACATATTTACTGATCGTTTTAATGCAGTAAATAAAGGACTGTCTTTTCCCTTCCGTGAACATGCTGCCTGTTAATTGGTGATGTGGAGAGATTTCTGCATCTTGAACTCTCCTGTGTGAACTATGACCTGACAATGAGACGATGTCTCATAAGGAGACTACTATACACGTCTGCACAGACGGGGATGATCTTACTCTAACAGTATGGTCCTGGCTGCCCGTGACCACCCTGCCTGCTGCAGCGCGGAGCACAGTTATGGGCTTCTGGTGGGCACACTGCACTGATCGGGTCAGCTGACAGCTAATCACATCCTCAGTGCTGTAACAGGGGGATGAGGGCACACTGCCCCGACCTGGAGGACCTGAAACAAGGCAGCAGAGAGAATGACGTGAATCAGTCGGCTGCAGTTTCCTTAATTCGATCTAAGTTTGATCACTGAAATATCGTTATAGGCGTCCTACCTCTGTACTGCAGTAAACCCAGCGGCTTATTGGTGTCCACTGTGAAGAAATCTAGAGAGCCGTTGAGACGAGCCGCAACAATCCTACAACACGCCAGACGACAAACGAGACATGGACTCACTTTTTATATGTCTTATCAGAGAGGTAAAATCATACTGAATTAAACTGTACTGTTGTACAGTCGTGGCTACAGCATTACACCACTATTCTTTCTGGGCATTAAGTGTTTAAAAACTCAGAATTACTACAAATTACGTTCTCTAGCTCTCTCTCTCGCTCGCGCTCTCTCTCTCTCTCGCGCTCTCTCTCTCTCGCGCTCTCTCTCTCTCGCGCTCTCTCTCTCTCGCGCTCTGTGAATTCTGAACACTTTTTCTGCACTTAAATCACTTTTTTCTCATTCTGAAGTTCAGTGCTCATAAATCTTTTATCAATGTATTTTGTTCTAATAAACACTTTCATGTATCTCTACAAAAAAATAAATCAATAAACAAAAAATAATGATATTCTGTGAAAGAATTGTTCACATTTTTGGTCATACTGCTAAGCCCTGCTCCAAAGCTCTGCTCAGGAGAGTCTAGTATTATTGATATTCTCATCCAACACCTGACTCAGGAGAAATCTGGTAGCTTTGTTCTTTAATCTGGATCACAAGATCTCAACCACTTTCACCCGAATGAGAAATTCTTCTTCTTCTTTACTGTATTTCTATTTACCTGCATCTGCTCTATGGGGGTTTGGAGTTTCTTCACTGAACTCTCTCTTATTCATCATAGAAATCCCTTTAAATAATGTGAATAGGTGTGTAAATCCTCTGTGTGAGAGGGGTAAAGTACCTGTTGTTGAGGAAAGCCAAGGCTGTTATTCCAGAAGATCCATCTTCATTACAACAGCGCAACGTCCCCTCCACTGCATCCCACAGCTGAGTGAAAACACAGACATGCAGGCAATGTTAGAATTCTGTATCTGATAAAACCCTTCCGTCTCCCGCTTTGGACTTTTTTTTACACTCCAGCTGAGTTTCTGAAAGTTGAATGAAAATGGCTTCTACTGCAGAGCTGCCAATCCAGTCTGATTCTCTTCAGCACAATGAAGCAGCCATATTTGCTACAACTCTGAACACGGCATCCTGTGTACCTGCATGAACTCATTCAGACTTGACGCTTCTGGTGTTGCAATTTTCTCACATTTTGAGTCATCTGAGTATCTCTATGATCTCTCAGTCCATTTTGAAGAACGTGCAGCATGCATTACATTTAAAGTGATATATTTCAAACTTGTTTTAAAGTTGATACTGTAGTTAGCAATCTATTTTTTTAGATGCACTAGTGTATATATACATATATATATATATATATATATATATATATATATATATATATATATATTGATATGTGTGTGTGTGTGTGTGTGTGTGTGTGTGTGTGTGTGTGTGTTTATACACTTAACTACGTTTGAAGTAAAAAGAAAATCAGCTTCTCTTTCCTCACCTCCAGCTTTCCGCTGCTCCTCCCGGTTGCTATCAGGTTTCCTCTGAGCTCCATGGACCACACTGAGCTGTCCCAGTCCCCAGGGGCCGTGCTGACCCGGTCCGGGTAGGCCACTGGGTTGTCCCCGAGACTACGGCGCCTCTGTGGGGGTGCAGATGGGGCTGGGGGGGTCGGAGGGGAGAAATGCACCGTAGGTGAGACCTCATGTTCATTGTAGGCCTTCTCTACCAGCCTGCCGAAGTCAAACCCAGAGCCAGTGGGTGTGTGAGAGGGCTGGAGGTCACCAAAGTTCGTGTCTATGAGTGGGGTCAGGTCCGGCTGGTTCCCGAATAGCACTGGGCGAGAGGGCGTCACTCGCCGACGCAGTGGGGGCTCAGTATACTCACTAGCATCAGGCACCCCCATGGTTGCTGTGGAAATGGGACTGCGAGAGTCCGTCCCTAGCAAAGAGTCTGGGTCAAATGTGGCCGTCAGTGGATCCCATGCATCACGGTGCTCCCAACACCCACTGCTGCTGCTCCTTCGCAAACTAGAGAAACAGACAGACAGGGTATTGTAGGGTAAATAACCCCTGGAAAAATCATTTTAGTGGTTCATGATGAGAATACTGTTCTATGTTGTTCTTTGAAGACTATTATTTTCAAATAAGTGGTTGGTGTGTTGGTTAGTTTGTTAGTTTGATGTTATATGTTAGTTTTCCCTGAGGGAACCCTCCCAAGGGATCAATAAAGTTCTATCCTATCCTAGGATGTACTCTCAGTGTGGATCAGGTCAGTGTTCTGATCCTCACTGTACTGGACTGAGTGATGTTCTCTCAGTGTCAGTGTTCTGATCCTCACTGTACTGGACTGAGTGATGTTCTCAGTGTGGATCGGGTCGGTGTTCTGATACTTAGTAATACCGATGTAATTTGGTAGCAGATAGGTACAGATTTTGGTACCTAACACTAGTCTGCTTGCTCTGGTTTGGCCTAATCTGTAGCTCATGGCCTCTTTGGCAGACATGGAAGAAGATTCAGTGAGTTATTGGGACACATCCCTGCTTTCTTAGTGACATTTGCTTGTTTTTTTCAGGAGCAAAGAATATCATTTTGCAATTGAATGTGATATTAAGGACAGTCTAGCATAGTGGGTAACATCATCTTCCTCCTGAAAGACTGAGGTTCAATTCCCAGGCTAGAACAATAACTCTGCATTCTCCTACATGAGTAACAGGATTCACATGTAAGAGTGTCAGACAGATGACCTAAATGTAAATGCAACAGCCTTTACCATTGTGAGCTGTGTTGAACGGTAGTGTGTGTGTGTGTGTGGGTATATACCCATTATTCGGAATGACAGTGAGACAGTCTCCAGTCTGTGCGTCCCAAACACGGATCTGTCCAGCTAGACAGCAGCTGGCCAACAGCATACCATCGCTTGCTAAACATTCAATATCCTAGAGAGAGAGAGAGACAGAGAGAGAGAGAGAGAGAGAGAGAGAGAGAGAGACAAAGAGACAGAGACAAAGAGACAGAGAGAGATACAGAATCTGTATACAAGTAAATAAAGTAGTGAAATTACATTCCTGGCTATAAAGCACCCATTGAGCTGTGGAGCAATGAAACTGTGTCCTCTGGAATGATGGTGCTTTATCCAGTACTTCTGGGATGGACTGGAGAATGAGGTGGGGAAGTGATCATCCAATATTCTGACCTGTGTGTGTGTGTGTGTGTGTGTACTTACCATGCTGTGCCCCCTCAGCAAAAGCGGAGAGATCTCACTGACTGGTGGTGAGTACCCATACTCGTCACAGGGCAGTTCGCCACGGCGACGGCGGCCATGCTGCACCCCATTTTGTCCATAGTTCCGCGGGCAAAGAACACGGTACAAACAGAAAAGCAGCAGAACCAGGACCACTCCAGCAAACAAGCCAAGCGCTGCAACCCTACACACACACACACACACACACACACACACACACACACACACACACAGAAATTATTTAAAAAAAAAAAAAAAGCCCAAAATGCATCAACCTGTACAAGGCACCTTAATGTGAGAACCTACTCTAATAACATTTAAATAACAAATGAGTGGGATGAAGAGATCCATCTCCACAGGGTGGTCTGGATAATAGACCACAATTTAAAATTTATGAATGCTTCAGAAGCAACACCTGTGACTTGAGTGTGGTTGTTTTCCACATCTCCTTCCTGCCCACTTTACTCTGATAGGCTTCACACAGAGTCCATGTTCTGTCCACTGACTGGTTTTAGTGAAGGATGGTAAACGACAGATGCTTGAATGTTTCTACTGTCTATTTTTGCTCCTGTCTTTAAGGTTTTCCGCCCATAATCTAAACTTCACTGGACCTCCAGGAACAGAGCTGATAACATGGCATCAGTTATCAGAAGACTGATCATTGATAGGATCAGATTTTCCCTTGAGAAAACTCTGAGAAGGGGTGAGAACATTAATAATCCTCAGAAACATGGAATTCCTGCAATTCCAGTTTAACTATGACTGCCTCCTGTGCATAAGGCCATGATGACTCCACAAAATTAATAGATATTGCATGATTTCCAAGACAATGATGAAACAAAACACCACACACACACACACACACACACACAGCCCAAAAGATCTGAAATAGTCCCAATTCTTCTAGTCTGGAAGCCTTTAAAGTAAGTCCTGGTCTGTAAAATAACCTAAACAGTAAACTCTGAGGGCTTTTGGGAGAAAAACATGAACTAAAAACTGGTCTGACAGGTGAAGCTACAGTAAGAAAGGCATTGGTAATTGCACTGCCAGTGGAACACACACACACACACGCACGCACGCACCGATATACGTCCACTGTGTTAAAAGTACATGAATAACAGGACACACAGGCAAAGCCAGTTTAGCAGATACACAGTATAGACTGACGGGAAGAGGAAGGCTTCACTCTAGATTTTCCTTCAGTTCGATGCTGGAATTAGTGTCATTAAAGCAACATCATGTATCAAATGTACATCAAAAGAGCAGCTTCGGAATCATGGTGATGCTCCACTGACTGTGACAGGGAGAACGATGCCTCTGTCTTTCACAGTCACGCTAATGAAGTTGCACAAGAACTCTGTAAAATTCTGTGACACTGCTCAACCCCATTCCACATGCTTCTGCATCTCACAGCTGGTCAACAAATGCAGTTACCATAAGATAGACTGGGATTTCTTTCTACTGCCGTGAACTAATATCCACCTGTAGGGGGAGCCAATTCTAACATAATACTGCTTTAAGCCCCTGAAAGTGTATGTACTGGCAGGTCACTCACTTGTAGAGTGTGAGGTCAGTCTGGGGGTCTGGAGCAGTTTTGGTACTGGAGCGTGGTGCGTGCTGGGTGTCCTGAGGATGCCGCATCTCAGCGGCCTCCTGTGGGCTCAGGTGCAGGGTGACTGGGATGACGGGCAGAATGCTGATATACCTGTATGGACATACATATAAACAGTGAGAATCAGAATAAGTACTCTGAATTGCAAACAGCTCTGCAAAGTCATGATTACTAAAGTTGACACTCGACCCCTCTGTCCTACAAGGGCTCATATAGCACTCAATCCTTGTGGTTCTCAATCCTTGTGCTGGAGTTTTCCCGTAGTAACAGACAGTTCAGCTAAACAAGGGCTCATCAGATAGTTCACGTGCTGGATCAGGTGTGTTGGAATTATGGAAACATTAAAGCTGGCACTGAAACAGGGAGACAGGATACAGGTTCTGATTTTCTAGTCCTGAGGCAGATGATGGCTAGAGAATTAGGTTTTTCCTGGATCAGCTGGCAGCAGAAACACATTCTGATTACCTGCTCCCAACAGACAAAACCTGCCAATTAACAGGGCAGTTGAAACAGGCATTCATGTGCAGGAAAAGCACAGGAATCTTGGCATTCCAGGACCAGTATTGCCTACCCCTTCACTACGGGGTTGCTATGGACTTGTTTAGTGGTTGCTATGCTGTTACCAAATGGTTGTTGTGGTAGCCTATGTGGATGTCTGGGTGTTACTAATGTAATATTTGTAAAATATTCAATTAAAAATATAATTCAAAGGTCATCCGGAACTAATCTCACCTTTTGGCCAGAGTAATATTGTAGTAGCTAAAGAGGGAAGGCCAGTAACGAAAGGACAGGCGCCTCCAAACTTCTTCATCCTCAGAGCTCCAGCTGATCTGGGGGCTGGACAAGGAGGCAGAACCTGAGCGGGATGCCCCATGGCCCTGTGACTGGTTCTCAGGTAAAGGAGTGGGTTCAGGGGCCGGAAGCACGCTGAGAGTGCTGGTTGGGTCTCCACCTGGAAACACGGGAGCCACACCCAGGTGAGGGGGAAGCCCTGCCTCCCCCAGAGGAGACTGTTCTGCCACCTGGGCTGCCAGGTAGGTCCTCAATCCAGCAGGGTCTGTGTAGACCAGGATACCGATCCAAATCACTGTACCCACCTGCACAGAAACGAAACAAAACAAAACCCTGATGTTGAATGATAACTTTCAGACTTAAAAAAAAGAAATATAAATCTTTAAGAGATTTATAATATTTTAAGATCCATACTCGCATTCGGACAAAGTGCAATACACTACAGGAAGAGTAGGGGGTGCTATAATATTCATATGATCCACACAGGCATTCTGACTGACTGCAATACACTACAGCGAAGATAGGGGGCACTTTAATATGATCCACTATTGCTGGCTGAAGGTTAATCTAACCATGATGATCCGCTGTGCCAGACGAGTGCGGGCCAGGAAGTAGATGACTCTGAGCCGCTTGGGCAGCCTCAGGTTTCTGAAAGCCGGTGCTTGTAACGTTATGGTATGTGCTGAAGGCCGAGGAGGTGGCGGGGCTTCACGGGTACGCAGAGGGCCAGGCTTTGGAGGAGGGGGCATCCCAGCTTCAGCAGGGAGACGTCTGTTGAGATCCGCCAGCTGTGTGTACACAGAAACAAGAGCAAATGTTCATATGATGCTCACACTCATACTAAAAGATGGCAGTATAAGGAGGAATAGTAGGGGGTGCTCCGTTGATTGGTAAGTAAAAAAATAGGAATGGCGCTTGCCTCCATGCGGCGGATGTCGATGGACAGAACAGTGGTGAAGAAAAACATCTGCAAGAAAAAATCTGACACGAGCCCCACCACAGCAAACAGACAGAACTCCTGCAAACACAGTTAAAACAGAGACACACTATAAGTGATACACACTGCCAGTGACGAGGGGTAGTCATAGCTACAAGTGTAGGGTACCTGAATGGCAGGGACCAAGGTAAAGTATCCAATCAGGATGATGACCAGCTCAGTCGCCATGTTCTTCATGATAGACCAGCTTTCACTGCTTAGACCTGAAAGCAAACAGATTGGTATGGTTACAGTACATTGCTCTGCAGCACAACGGCCCCATGGAGAACAGTCCTGGCCCCATTCCTCTGCACCTTCTCTACACTGTGGACTTCGTCCACAACTCCTCAACCTGTCACCTCCAAAAATTCTCTGGTGACGCTGCCATCACTGGCTAAATCTCAGGTGGCGATGAAAAGGAATACAGAGATGGTGCAAGGGATTTTGTGGACCAGCAGATGGACCTCCAGATCAACACAGGTAAAACAAAAGAGCTGGTGGTGGATTTCCGCAGGACTCAATTCTCCTCACCCATCCCAGTGACCCTCTGGGGAAGGGACATTGAGATGTTCAAGATCTAGCAGTGCTCGAGTGTTCATCAAGACATCAAACTGCACTGGTCTCACAACACACACATCCTGTATAAGAAAGGCCAGAGCAGACTCCATCTGCAAGCTTACATCCATAACGGACAACACCTCTCACCCACTACAGGAGGCAGTTGCAGCACTGAGCAGCTCCTTCAGTGACCAGCTCCTCCACCTACAATACAGAGCGAGATACCGCAGCTCCTTTCTCTCCACTGCTGTTCTGCTTACAATCAGAACCTCCCCAAGCAGAGACTCAGACACTCGCTGTCATAAACACTCACCTCACTATCATAGTGCACTCTACACAAACACACCACATGGACCTATATCTTATCCTACCTCTAATTAATGTGCGATATCTGCTACTGACAGAACGGTACAAGTGCAATAAATACACAATTTCTGTGCAACATCTGGAATTATTACTGTGCAATATCTACAATATCTGAGCAAACCGTGTCATTTCCTGTTTGTAAATGTGCAACATCCATACAGTTGCACGTGTAAACTGTAAGTGTATAGTATAGTTTAATAGTTCTATTCTGCCAACCGATGCCTTTTATTTCTATTTTAAATTTGATTGTATTTTTTACAATGCACATCTTTGTCTATTTACTGCTTGTTATCTGATTGCGCGCACACACAAACACACACCCCACCCACCCACCCACCCCCACACACACACACACACACACACATATACACATATACACACATACACACACACACACACACACACACACACACACACACACACACACACACACACATACATACACATATACACATATACACATATACACACATATACACACATATACACACACACACACACACACACACACACACACACACACACACACACACACACACACACACACACACACAGCGCAAGCAAAAGCAAAAGGTTGACTGCAATTCTCAGCTCCAGTTTCAAACTGCTACAAATTGAAAAAAGCTCAAATTTAAAGATACACTAATTGACATGGTGCACACTCTCCTCCGGCTGTGTGGAGCTTTTCACCAACCTCTAACTGACTGGCTTATGGTTCACACTGTTCCCTGTGTGAGTGTAGACCATCAATAGTTGTTTACAGCAGACGTCCCTCACCTTGTGCGATTCGCAGTTTAACCTCCAGGTCAACAGGGGTCGACACTACAGACTTCGTCAGGACCAGCACATTCTCAAGCCCGATCACCACCACAAGGTACGGGAAGATCTCCCTGAGGAACATCACCGATGATTTGAAAAAGAGGAAAGTAGGAAATCCATCGTATTAGTTAACAGTTTAATAATTCATCGTGGATACTGAGTAATTCAGACAATAATAATAACACACAGATTAAAAGTTTTTCTTCGAAAGTAGCAAATACTGAATAATTAATTTGTTATGAAGTAACTACTTTAGATGACTTAACAGTTCGTAGCAATGCATAGATTTAATTATTCATAAATTTTAGACTAAATAAAGATACAGAATAATAGAAAGTATGGAAATATTCACAGTAGATACTAAACTATGCATAGTGAATGGATACTGAATAATTCATAATGGATACTGAATAATTCATATAAGATACTAAATTCATATTGGGAACAGAAAAAAAATGACAGTAGTTATTGTCCAGCTGAATAATTCATACTCGATACTGAGTAATTCATAGTTGATTCATACTAAAAAAAAAAAACACAGTAAATATGGAATAAATCACACTGAATTATTCAAATTGAGTTACTGAAAAATAGGATTTTTCCTGAATAATTAACAAACAAAACAAGTCCAAAAAAAGTCTTGCTGTCTTACTATTTTTATTATTGTTGTTGTTACGTCTGACCAACTAACGCGGCTCTGTATAAGCAGCAGCTGGTGTGTGACTGGGTCATTACTACACAGGTGAGTCAGAATCGGCCTGGTTACCCAGAAAGACGAATGTTCACGGCAGCCGGGTGGAATTTGATCAACATCATATGTGCCTGTGTGTGTGTGTGTGTGTGTGTGTGTGTGTGTGTGTGTGTGTGTGCGTGTGTGTGCGTTAGCCTGTGTTTACTGTATTCTGACCTTCTACACTCGGCTTATATCTTTGAGTGGATGACTCAATCACACCACCAGGATTGAAATCCATCCAGAGTGACCCGATAGGCCAACTGAGTCGAGGCCCTGCCTACCTGAATCGCCCTCAATGGGGGAATCCCGCTCTCGCCATCCTCCTACAATCATCCTCACTGATAATTAGCTACACATCAACCCAGTGTCGGCTGCAAGAGCAGAGAACAATCACCCTTGTCTTGTATTCAACTGGAATTTCCTTTCAGTTTAAGCTTGGGCTTACTCTCCAAAACTGGTCCAGAGAGTCTGAATGAGGACCCACACTTCAGTTCTTCTACAGAATGCATAGTAAATACTGAACCATTCACAGAAGACAGTGGATACTGAACAATTCACAGTGGATACTGAACAATTCACAGTGGATACTGAACAAATGTATTCATTCATATTGCTGAATATTTCCCAGTATTTATTAAATAATTCATACATAATAAACCCATGAAATATCATCATTAAACAAAGAAAATCGTATAAGAGAGAAAAGAAAGGGCCTAACGTTCCACGGCCAACTGTGAAGAACATTTTTATTGATCCACTCCTCCAGTGCCAGGTCAATGAAGTTTACACTGACCTACAGTTACACAACACGTCCCCGATACTACAGTACAGTGTTCCACACGACTCTACTGCGCACCGTCCTCACTGTGTTAGTCGTGCCATACTGCTTTATTTAGTCACTCATTTGAAGAACATGAAGGCATGACCCACAGTGTCCAACATGTTAAACTGCAAACAATCTAAACAATCCGTTAAGACCTGGGTGTTCAGAGAGTAAAGCTGCGATCATGACAACCCTAGTATGTCGACTCTTAGTGAGGGAGTGTATACTGACCCTCCGTTGAGCGTGGGCGTCAGGCCGAATAAAGTGCAGAGCCCGACAGACATCAGCAGGGAGCTGAGCACCGTGACCACGGCAGCCAGCGCCAAACCCCACTTGGACTTCACCATGTCGATCTTTCCTGTTGAAGAACAGAGGAGAGAGGATGTGAATACTGGTGTGTTGTGGAGATGATGACACGTTCACAATTCCTCATTTAAACAAGGACAAAGATGCTGGAAATGCACATATGCAGGTGCACTATAGGGACAAAAGTATTGGGACACCTGCTCATTCACATTAGTTTATCCTGATTTTGTTGGAGTTACTGTCTCTACTATCCAGGGAAGTCTTTCTACAAGATTTTGGAGCATTGTTGTGAGGATTTGACTGTATTCAGTGTGTTACTGAGGTCAGGATGTTGAATGATCACCACCCCGCCTTCGTGAAAATGACGCTGTGCTTGTATACTAGGCCAGTTTTCCTAAATGTCCTCCTTGCTCACACTGCTCAACTGCCAGGATATTGTCTATACACAAACCTACAAGTTTCAGTTCTCTGCTTTCTTGTTGCATAGCTGTATTATGGTTATTAGGAAACAAGACAGTGGGACGAATTTGAACCAGTATCCCATTAAAGCTCACTACGATTTAGGATCAAATCCGGCTTCGTCTTTGCAGCAAACCTCATAAGCATGCTGTATTTTAGACCAGGGTTAGACTAGTAGGGTTTCACTGGTATTAGGTATACCATGGCCATCATGCCATGGACACAAATTGTGAACACACAGCTCAAATATGGTCCAGCACGCTGTTTTACTTTATTTATTCTCAAAAGAGGGACATTTTACACATCTTCTTCTTCTTCTTCTGGCTGCTCCCTTTAGGGGTCACCACAGTGGATCATCTGCCTCCATCTTACCCTATCCCCTGCCTCCTCTACCTCCCCCCTTCTCTGAGGTCTTCCTCTTCTCCTTCTGCCCAGCAGCTCCATCTCCAACATTCTTGGTCCGATATATCCACTATTCCTCCTCAACCCATGTCCAAACCATCACAACATGGCCTCTCTGGCTTTATCGCCAAACCTTCCAGGCTGATAAATCTAGTGAATTGTGTGTCTCTTATGTTTTTATGTAACTGTTTTTATTGACACGTTCACTCAGGTGTTCATCTGCACGTGATATTGCATTAACGGCCCAATGAATGGAAGACATCAAGTAAGTAAATGAAGTAAAATGGAAACGTAAGGCTGTAGAACAAATATTACACCAAACATCTGATCTGCTTATGAAAAACATGAACCACAATCCGCTGCCTGGTGTTTTTGAATTAATTAATGAACGAATGAAACTTCAGACCACAATAATAGAATGAAATAATTCACATAGAAAGGACTTTTAAATAGCTGTCCTCTGTAGTGACCGGCAGGCATGAAAGGACTATAATTAAGCGTTCCTTTAAGGGTCATAACACATGAAATAACGTGTACCGTGATTTGCCGAGACATGATCTCATACCATTGCAACCACGGTACAGTGGTTTATATCTGAGATTTACTAACTGTTAATACCCACCGCTGTGCTTTACGAAAAAGCAGCTTTAACTTCTCTGACCACATGAAGCCGTATTCACTGGCACATTTTCATTGATAAATCCACACTCGGTTTATTACCATCATACTTAGGTCACTACAGTACATACTAAACCAGCTTTAATCTGCAGCTCTACCTGCCTGTAGGGTGAATTAAAATTATTTATGACTTAAGAAACTGGTGGAACAACCATTTTAGAGGTTCTTTAAGATGTGGAAGTGGGTGAAGCTGCATGAGGTTTTGTTTGTTAGGTTTGGGTTTCATAATGTAATGTATTCATGTCCACTTGGGAACAGTTTGTGTGATGTTCTACTCTATCTTGGACAGTTCGTGCCTATAAGAGTATAAAGTAATGAGAGAGTACGTTTATATAATTTAAAGATTGCAAGAGGACGACCGGGCTCTAATACTGGAGGAGGTCTTTTTCCTCTGGCTTTAAATCCAACTGCATAAGTCTCTACTAAGCTGCTCACATCAGTCTTACAAAAATCTGAGCACGGCCCAAAACAAATCTGCATTTGGCTCGGAAATGGCACGTTCCAGCTCAGTGTGTGTACCCATTAAGGGCTGATTCTGTACAAAGACCAAAATAACAGAACTAAAGAATAAGGTCAACAACGTCCCCAAATGTGCTCTATTAAACACACGTCCAGTAATGACACTCAGGAACCTTCAACTCACCAACGATCAGTGTAATGTTTCAGAGACTTTTGATGTGGGATCATCATCATCATCATGCTGGAAGTAGCCATTAGCAGGTGATAAACTATGGTCATGAAGGGACGCACATGGTCAGCAATGATACTCCAACAATCTATTGCAGTCAGGTGACGATTAATTAACAGGCCTAAAGTGTGTCCAGAAACATTCACCCCACCATTACAGCACTTCCAGCGGCCTGGACTGTTGTAAAAGGCAGGTTGTGTCAATGGATTCATGCTGCTGGTGCCAAGTTCTGACTCTACCAACTGTGTTCCTGAGATTCAAGAGACGAGGCTATGCTTTTTCAGTCCTCAATCTTGTGTCCACTGCAGCCTCAGCTTTCTACCCATGACCTTGCTGCCAGTTCACCAGTTGTCCTTGAAGCACCTTTGGTAGGCACTGACCACTGCATACTGGTTTAGGATTAGACCTGCCTGATGTTTGGGAGTTGCCTGTTGTCGAGAATGTCACCGTTCTTGTTCATTCCTATTCACTTCCAGCCCTAATATGTTGATCCCACCCCTCAAATGCACTCGTTATTCACTTCACCATGTGCCAAAAACTGTTTTATTCTTAAAATAAATGGACAAAATGTCAATTCTTTCTTCAAACTGAGAAATTATTGTTCCTTTTTACTATGTTTATGTTTACTTGTGCCTGTTCTATTGGGATCTGGAGTGTTTACAGGACAAACACTTATTGCTTAGAGAAATTACTTTAAATCATGTATTTATGTACCTAAAACAGTACTATATATTACAAGCTGTAAGTGTGTGTGTGTGTGTGTGTGTGTGTGTGTGTGTGTGTGTGTGTGTGTGTGTAGCTAGCATGGGTGGTGTGTGTACACTGGGCTGAAGCTTATCTGTATGAATTCTTGAAGCTCAGTGTACTGTTCCGTGGATAATCCCTGTGGCAGGCAAGTGTGCAACACAGCACAGCCTGAACCTGATCAGTCTCTCTAATCCCTCTGCTTTCTGCCACCCAGAGTGTGGCAGCAGTCCGCATGTGGGCATTTCAGTGCCTGTGGCATATGCTCATGTCACGTTTGTATATGCTGTCATGAATTACATTCGGAACGAATGAGTGGATTATATGTATATAATTGGGGCAATAGAGAGCCCCCTTTGCTTCCTGTAGTGTATTACAGTCCGTCAGAACGACGGTGTGGATCACATGAACATTACAGAGAATTATAGAGCGCCCCCTATGCTCCATGAGATGTATTACATTCTGTCAGAATGACTGTGTGCATCATATGTATATTATAAAGCAGTTAAGTGCTCTCCCTATATTTCCCGCAGTGTATTACAGTCTCTAGGAAAATACGTACACACATTTTTTAAATTTGTTTCTCAAAATTCATTTCCTCAACAGCGTAACTGTTACAAGTCTAGGCTGAAAGTGACGAGCGGTGATCGGAAAGGAGCAACTTACGCGTGGAGAAGTAAATGTAAGCAAAGAGGATGATGTAGGTGGTGACCAGTGGAATCAACTCGGCTATGCCAATCTCCTCTTTAAAATGAACGTGTACCATGTGATCCTCACGCAGAGTACAGTTCACAGAGGGATGGAGCTGTTTCAGACGAGAGCGCAGACTGGCCACAAACCTACATGCACGCACACGGGCACACACACACACACACACACACTTTAATAATACACAGTGTGAAGAGTAAACATAGTTCTGTGCATTATAGGTGCTTCAAAGAGTGACCTGGCATCATAGTTGCTGAGAGCGATGGTGATTGTGTAGGTGACCACTCTCTTTCTGCTGTACAGACTGACCCCTGTGTTCTTCCCTGGGACACCAAACAGCAGGTCTGTAATACACACAGCACAAAGCATGAACAAACCCGCTCATACTGTAATAAGGCTACACAGATTTATTAGCACTGGCTTTGAACACCAATAAATCACTTTCCTTTCACCATTGTTTCACTACTATTACTACCTTTATTATTAAATTATAGCAGACTTCTTATAATTATTAATGATAAATGTGAACCATTAAATATTAAATTTTAAGTAAAATATTTTTTTATTTAAACAATTAAAACTTTAAATTAATCATTATAATAATCTATTAAACATCTAAATAATGTTAAACTAACAACCGATCAACATTACTATAAGAGTAGTGTGTCATTGTGCGGTCCCCGTCTCACCTTTAAGCGTGGCGGACGTGTGAATGCCTTTGGGCTCATGCTGGTGGACTGTCTTCAGGATGTCGGAGTCTGAGTCAAACAGGTCCCGTCGATTCTGCCAGTAGTTGCCAGGGGAAACCAGCAGGCAGCCGTGTTCAGGTAGAATGGACTGCATTCGCCGCAACCCTGGCAACAACTCAGTCACCTGGAGACACAACGTCTCCAAACTCCTGCAGACACAATCGTACACGGAGTATCAAGAAAGGGCGCCACTTAAGCAGTGACCGGAAAGCACAAAATGACCGCGGGGCCATGGACAGGAAGCTGTGCATACTTTTTAATGACAAAGAAACATCTCAACTTATATTAGAAATTAGAGAAATTATTGACCAATAATCAGACTGTTTAATACCATAGTGTCAGGAATTCAACTGGCACTCCTACTTTTAAGCTTTTATATATTTTATATCCGGCAATGCTTACTTTCATATGAGAGTGCTCAGCTCTGAATGAAAATCAAAACCCACGGTTCAGCAGGACACTGCTTAGTTAATTTTACACATTACATAAACCACACATTATTTATTTATGTATCCATGTTTAATTAATTTGTTTGTTGTTTTGCTTGAAGTGCACACAAATCTTGTTTTCCACCGTTAAAGCTGAAAGGCACTAAACTACAGGGGGCGGTGGGTTTGAAGACTGGACAAATTAAGAATACAAATAACCGAATTAACCATGTTTAAGTAATATTTTACACAATTCAAACACAGAGTTTCAGACATAAAGCACGGTTTTCAGTCTCAGACTAAGTCTTAACATGTATGCCCCTCTTCTCGCACAGCTGGACACCAGACTAGGCTCAGACATAGACAGAGAAGTTAACGTCAAATTCATCAACCGTGCAACTTACATCAAATGTAAAATAACTACGACGTCTACTAATCTGCACTGTTACGAATGTTGACTCTGTTTGCTCTCAAAGGTCACTTCAGTGTTGGGGAGCTGAGCAAACGTACCAGCAGTAGAAATATTAGTAGGAGAGACAGCAATAGTCATTGTTGTAAAAGTAGTAGAAATAACTTTAAAATTAGAAGTAGTAGTAGCACCAGAGTAGTAGTATTAATAGTAGAAATAATAGTAGATGCAGAAATTGTAGTACTATTAATAGAAATAGTAGACACTGTAATAGGAGTAGAAACAGTAATAATAGTAGAATGTGTCGCGGCAGTAGTAGTAACTAACTGTAAATAACCACAGCACTAGTAGTAATAGTAGAAC